>VZSE01014839.1:2646676-3050910 GCA_013398275.1 Promerops cafer | reverse complement strand
GACCGGGGGAGTGGCGCTGCGGGAGCGGGGAAGGGCTGCGGGAAGGCGGCCACGGCCGGCAGCGAGGGGGAGGCGGAGGGGGGAACGCGCCGGGTGGAAATGGGCACCGGGACCCGAGGAAGCGGGCACCGGCCGCGGGTGCCGGGGCAGCGCTGCCACAGCGCTCAGCCGAGCGCCCGGAGAAGCTGCCACCGCCTCATCCGTGGCCGCGCGGTTCCTTGTGTGGCAGCCGAAAAACGCGGAGCGGGACTGGAATAAAATCCGCAGCTCGATTCCTTGCGCTGCGTGGGTTTCGTGCAGAGGTTCGGCCCTTGCGTGGCTTCCGGGGGCCCCTCCGCGCTGGGTGTGCTGCACAGGCAGCTCCTGGGAAGCTGCGGTGGAAGACCCTGGAAGCAGTCAGGCTCACCAATGGGTTACGCAGGCGGGGGAAGCTCGCTGTTGCAGAGCTCTGTCACTCAGACACTGCAGCACTATGGCAGCGCTGAAAAAAAATTAAAGACAGAACGACGACATTTAGTTCTGTAAGGGTGAAACGCCGCTCAGGCTGATCTGTAGGGACATGAGATTTAGGCCTTCAAAATTGTGCAACAGTAGGCCTTATATGACTAAATTGGGAGCTCGTATATTTATAGTATTTCTTCATGCTGACCTTAAATTGCAGGTTTTTTGGCCCAGAAGTTAGTTTAATTGTTAATTGGAAAAGTAGATTAATTGCATCCTGCTGAAAAAAAACTTACTTTATGCTTTGCAGAAGCCATTTTGGATTAGAAATTGGCCAGAGTCCTGAACTGAATCTCAAGGTCTGCCATGTTTCCTTGATTTTTGTTTTTCATTGAAATCACATCACAGCATAAATAAAGCGTGGGCCACAGTCCAGAACCCACTGGGATCAATAAAAACTTCTTGCATCTGGCTGTTTTCATACATAAATAGTTTATAAAAGTGTCTGCTTTGTTCTATTTCTGGAATAACTAAAACCTACCATTTGTTCTTATCCTGCAGGTGAGGAAAACTTAATTCTTCTAGATGGAAGACACGAATTTCCGTTCAGCTTTCAGCTCCCTCAAGAGTAAGTTCAATAATCCAACCTGAAGGGATTGTGCTGGATGCTGCTTGTAGTGGAACATTAACTTAATGTAGTTTGACTTGTGCTTTTTTTTAGTATCAGCTTTATATATTTGTCTCAATCAAGCACTGCACAGACAGGCCTTGTTTGCTTCAGCTTCCCGAAGCCCTTAAAAGTACAAGCTGTAAATTGGGAAATGTTTACATATGCAGGAAGTGTTAATGTTTGGAGCTGAATTATTAATTGAGGGTAATGGTTTTATGACTGCTTGTTTCAGACCTCTGGTGACCTCTTTTACTGGGAAGTATGGCAGTATCCAGTACTACGTGAAAGCAGTTCTGGAGAGGCCTGCTGTACCTGACCAGAGTGTGCAGACAGAGCTCCAGATCATCAGCCACATCGATGTCAGCTCACCAGCTCTCTTGGTAAGAGGGTCCCCCTCTCCTCCTCCCCCTGTAAAGCCAGCTGCAAATAAACCATTTCCAAGCAGCATTCACATCCAGCCATAACCCTTCCCATATTATTCCAGAGCATCATTTTCTGACTTTTGAAAGCATATAAGCTCCCTAAGCTTTTCTCTATAAATAGATTATCTTAGGTTGTGTGAATAGCAAACAGAGTGGCTTTTTTAATACCATTGATTACATCCCTGCTGGCAGAGATGCTCCTGCCAAAAAGTTAGATGCATAAATAAGGCTTAATAATAGTAATGCACGAGTGCAGAGTAGTTACTCTTACCAGAGCAACTACATTCACAGGGCTGCAGTGTCCTAAACTCCACAATAATAGTAGGTTGAGGAACAGTAATTAGAGAAGAGTATTAATCATGCCCAGCCTGTCATTTAGGCTCTGGCCATTATGTTACGTATCCCTGCATTTTGCATGTCGTTTTCTAACATGAAGTGTGTGCATGCAGCTGCTCCAGAGATCCTTTCAGTTATTTCCCTGTGACAGATTTGGCTACATTAAAGCATTGAGTTTTTAATAATCACTGGAAATACTGTAGAGTAATAAGAAAGATCAGGCATTAAGTAATGAGTAAATAGGCAAGATGGAAGCTAATGAGCTAGATTCTTTTATCTCAACCCATATTATGAAAATAATATAAAATTATACCTTGCACTTTCATGATAGCAACTGGATCTAAATGGTTATTCATTTAAATATGAATGAGCAATTTCTATTTTATTTTAAATGGTAGGATAATTTTAACATCATGACGTGAACGTAGAAAAGAGATGTTTTGAGCAGGCTTTTTTTCCCCCCTCATTACATGCTTACATTTTAATCCATTCTAGAGAGATCTTAGGGTATTTTGGCAGTGACATCTGTAAGCAGCATTGTCTTTATGTTCAGTAGTTAGGAGTTTGAAAGCCTCATACCCACATTCTGTAAGGACAGAGCAGACCATAGGTTACTGCACAGAAGAGGCCTGTGGGACACATCAGGAAGGCAGTGTCAGTCTTCATGGATTCCAGGGCTACCACCAAAAGTGCAAAACAACAGGGTTTTTTCATCATAATAAAGAAAATACAAAACCAATTTGCATTATTGTATTGACTGGGTGCCACTGCCCAGTAAATCATTTAGAGTGGCTTTGATCCTGGCTTGGACCCTTGACATGTGTGCTTGTGAGTTTATTCTAAGGAAAACGTTACAGGCAGTGTAAATGTCACCCAGTGCAACAGCCCTTGAATAATTAAGATGGTTTTTGTCATGCCTCTACATTTCTGGGGGGGTTTTGTGGCTTGCAAGTAATGAAGGTGCATCCACTTAGCCCAGTGTCTATATATATTTATCCTTACTTAAAGATACAAAGGTAAAAAAAAATTGTCTGCTTAACTGTTAGTTGTTTGCAGATAAAATTAATTCTGCATTCTTCTGCACTGAGAAGCATGGGGATCACCACCACAGTGCTTCATGAGACCTTAAAAAGTTCATCTTGCAGACAAAGCCCATGCAAAGACACACTGGTCTGTGTTCCTTAGTACAGTCTAAGTACAGACTGGGATTTCAAAAGAGAAATGTTCAGATTGCCAAACCTTGGTTCCATTTCACGTGGTGGCAAAAACTACAGTTGCACTGAGCAGTTCAGGGATTCAGATCACGTGGATTTTAGAGCTGGGCTGCAATGACTGATATGCATAACACTAAACTGCAAGTGGTTGAGAGCTTTATCCCATAAAATGAAAAATACTCTATATTTTATAGACACCTGTTCTAAGAAGTCAGGAGAAGATGGTTGGCTGTTGGTTTTTCACCTCTGGGCCAGTGTCTCTCAGTGCCAAAATTGAGAGGAAGGGATACTGTAATGGTAAGAGTAGTAACCTTAAAAATGTAAATTCTAAGCATCTAATAGGTTGGGGTTTTTTTTAATCTCAGTGAAGCCAACACTTTGCAGTTCAAAGAATAGTTGTGTTTAATAGAAGTAAATTAAGATACATGAATTTATTTTTTTAAAAAATCATCTTACCTTTTCCCATGGGAATATAAATTGGAAGAAGTCCTGTTAATGATCTTACAGAAAATCCATGTAAATTTGAGTGTAAAGAACAACAAAATGTTTTTATCTGGGATAAAATACTTAACTGGGATGTAATTAAGTTTTTAGTGTAGGTCCTATTAGTGTAGGTTTACAGTTTGGTAAGAATGAGCTTTAGCAGCTTCTTCTTCATCTTGATAACATTAGATACATTGAGAAAATAAAATAAAACATCCTGAAATTCATTTATCACTATATAAAAGGAAGATTGGGGTGTAATTTGCAAATAAAGCTTTTATAGCTTGTTCGTAATTACGCTTGATGTTTCAAAATGAATCATGGTTTATGTGGAAAACATAGTAGGTGGCTATAATTCTGCCTGGATACCACTCTGAAAAAAATAAACTGGCTTGAGGAAACTTACCAAGTATTGTTCTCATAACAGTGCAGATGATGTACGTGCTGTGTAACATGCTTTGATACTCCCAGAGGAAAGTTGGTAAATACAAATTATTCATTGGACTTTTCTCTGTCTCTAAGGGGAAGCCATCCCAATCTATGCAGAAATTGAGAACTGCTCTTCTCGTTTGATTGTTCCAAAAGCTGCCATTTTCCAAACACAAACTTACCTGGCCAGTGGGAAGACAAAAACCTTCCGTCAGATGGTTGCCAATGTCCGAGGAAACCACATTGCCTCTGGGAGTACAGATACCTGGAATGGGAAAACTCTGAAAATCCCACCTGTATCCCCATCTATACTTGACTGCTGCATTATTAGAGTAGAATATTCATTAGCTGTAAGTATTGGCTTTTCAAATGTACAAACTTCAGGTACTGCATTCAGTTGGGAACAGAAGAATTTACTGAGCAGCTGTTAGGTTTTTAACTTGGGAACTACAATAAATACAAATACAGGGAAAGGTGTCCCAGCCCATGGTGGGGGGTTGGAAATAGATGATCTTTAAGATCCCTTCTAACCCAAACCATTCTATGACTCCACGAAAAATAAATATCATAAACCACATCCATGAGAGACTTCAGGTCATAAAGAGATTTGAGATGGAAAGATGGGAATGAAGTGGAAAACAGACAAATGCTTGAGGAAGAAGCAGCTTAGTTTCAGACATGCAGGGATTATTTTGGGAAAGCATTTTGAGCTGAATGGGGTCCTCAAGTGATTCTTTCCAGAAATGGAAAGATAAGACTGAAAGTCAAGTGTGTAATTATGTTTGTCAAGATGGTTTTTATTTTTTAATGTCACTTAGAGACAAGTTACAGAAAGAAGAAAACTGCTGAAAAATAAGGAAAGCTGCCAGGGTATTAGCTAAGCATATTTGGGATGACAAAGCTCTTAATTTTCAAATTGGCAGTGTAGAGAGTAGGGCAGCTTTTAAGAGCAGCATTCGATGGGGTCTCATGATGTTTTTTTCTTCTGTTTGGGGGTTGTCACATAGGTGTATATCCATATTCCTGGTGCTAAGAAATTGATGATTGAAATGCCTGTGGTGATTGGCACTATTCCATGTATTGGATTTTCAAGCAGAAACTCCAGCATTACCAGCCAGTTTAGTATGGATATGAGTTGGCTGGCATTGACCATGCCTGAACACCCTGAAGGTAATAAATACATATTGAACTCTCTCTAATCCAGCACAGCACTGTCTGCAGCAGATGGGTGCAGTGCCAGTTTAAGGGCACTGCCAGGGATGTAGGCCATGGAGGTATGACTCGAGAAGTCTTAAACTGAGATCCAAAACCATTGGTGAGGTTACCCCAGCTCCAGCCTTCCTCCAGTCTCTCTGTACCCCATCTGACTGAAACAACTAACTTCTGATGGTGGGAATATTCTATTCCTTACTGAATATATCTTGATACAACACGGGTTTGCTGCTGGAGTTGTCCTAAAAGCACAGCACTCTCTGTATTCCTGCTGAATCACCTGAGTTTACTGAAAATATAATTTTAGTTACAGTTTTTATGAGTTCAGTGCACTTCCAATACAGTTTTTGTGGTCCTGGTTATACTGTAATGCAGATGTTCTTGCTGTGAGTGAGTGAATAGTTTGAAATATTACAGAAGCATCTCTTGTGTTTCAGCACCACCAAATTATGCTGATGTAGTGTCTGAGGAAGAGTTTTCCAGACATGTTCCTGCTTATCCACCACCCATGGACTGTGAGGAACAGTTGTGTTGTCCTGTCTTTGCTTACATACAAGAGTTCCGGTTTCAGCCTCCACCTCTTTATTCAGAGGTAAGAAAATAAATAGCAGGTGGTGTTTTTATTGTCAGATGGCAAAAAAAACCCCCAAACACATACCTAAATGCAGGAATTGCAGGCAGTAATTGTTGTCTTTCTTCTCTCCTTAGATTGATCCACATCCAACTGATGTAGAAGAAGTTCAGCCCGTTTCATTCATGCTCTGAGGATTTGTAATGAGCATCATTGTGATGAATGTCTTAATCTTTCTGCTGCTTAAGCTGGTAGTGCAGCTAAAAAGGAAACAGTTTTCTTTTTCAAAACTTCAGTCTGTGTACAAGAAAGGCAGAGGAAAATGGAGGAGGAGGTATGAGCACGTTTGGTGATAAAAGAGAACCTGCTGGATTAGTCTGCACAGAGGATAACAGGGGAGCAGCTAAGCTTGGGATACTTGAGAAGTACCTGAAAATACTGAAACGAAAATGCATCAATGAAATACTGAATGTTTTCCAAAAAGTGGATACACTACACAAAGTACGAGGAGGAGATGTGTGGATCTTCTGAAGAGAAAAGAATTTCTGTTTTGTTCGCAGCGCTCTGGAAGAATGTACATAGTGGTGTCGGGAGCTCCTGTAGTAGAACCTGCATTGTAGAACAGAATGTGGGGTGAGAAAACATTTCCAAAAGATTCCAGTGTGGAGGGGCTTCAGCTTTGCCCTGTCTGCATCTAGAAAAGGAACACTACTGCAACACAGAGCAAAGTGTGAGCGTGGTGTTGGATGGGAACGTGCCCTTGTCACGACTGCCGAGTGGTACTGCCTCCTCATTGGTCACGATCCTGAGGACACCGCGGGCCACAGAACGGCTGCTGCGCAACTCTGGAGAGGCAACCATTTCCTGAGTGCAGGACACGAGTGTGACACAAACAGTGGACCTGGAGACAAGCTTATGCACTATTGCTTTCTTTCAAGGGATTTCTTAAGGGAATTATTCTAACCTCTTCTACTGTGAGTTCTTCTTCTGCATCTTAAGCCTATGGGTAGCATGATAAGGGGAAGCATGGCAAGGGAGAAACCTTTTGCCGGCAGCAGGTATACTTAGCAAAATGGACAATATTTATTTATTCAAAAGCCTTTATAAGCCTACCTCTGTTTTGGATATTTACTTATGGTCAGATTTGAGACCAAAAAAAGTCTTGTTAAAGCTCCAGTATACTTCAAGGTTCTAAAAGGGACCCAAAATGGTTTCTGTGGTTAGTGAATGAGATACGAGGTGTAGGGAGAGGTGTAAATATACCCAGAATAGACATAGCTTATAACTGAAGTGAAAGCAGACATCAGGGGAACAAAGTCCTCTGGTAATGGCACAAAGCTTTTCATTACTCCTGCATTTTTGTCTAAAGATCTATTGTCAGGGGCTGCACTGGTCATTTGCTATCCATACTATGTTTGTTGGTGTGTTTCCTTGTTTGTTTTTGCTGTTTAATTTTGTTTTGGTGCAATATTTTAATGTTTTCTTCCTCAGGTCATTTAGAACAGTGAGAGTTTGTTGCTGCTAAGAGTGAAGGCACAGCATTTACTTGCCCTTCTGCTGCCTTCATTTAAAAGTAGAATGTTTGCTTCCTGCCACCCATCAATTGGGATCAGTAAACAGTCACAACAGATCACTTACAGGAGCAGAAAAGAGCATTGTCAACATGCACGTTTACAGTCCTGTCTTTGAAATACAGGGGATTTTGGACTACCAGAAATACTCCATATGTCTTACAGAAGGGTTTGGGGTTAAAAGCTGGTGCTTCATGTGGTAAAACAGTGTACTTTCTGATAACTACAAAAATAGTAATTCAGTTTCCTTCATTCCATCAATAACTGCAGTTTAAACAAAGTCTAAGTGGTTTTTTATGAAATCTGTCTTCACTTGAGAAGCAGAGATTTTTCTACAGGCAGACACGGATATATATTTTTAGTCTTCTTTTAGTTTAACTTCCTTACATTGTCTAATTTCTAGCACTTCACCTCAAATCACTTTTGCATCAGTGTGAAATACAGACTCTTGGAGATTCACATTTCCAAACTGCAGTTACTCCTTTCATTTGCAACATTTAGTATTGTCTTCTCTAGCAAATGCAGCTTTAACCACAATATGAGTGCATGATTTAGAAAGGCCATTCTAAAAATGATTATTTAAGTCTCAAGGTGTAGCTCTCATGCCTTTTTATTCAAGTGAGGGCCTGCCCATACAATCAATGCAGGATTTTCATTCACATCATCTGGAAAGGGAACAAGCATCTTTTCCTTAAACAGATACCATTACAGTTACTTGGAAAGTAATTTGGTCGTGTATTAACTTGCATGGTAATTATTCAAAATATTAGCTTAAAGAACATTAGGTGCTTTTTTTGGACTGTAATACCTGATAGGTGATGTGTGCTACCTGGTATAATCATGGTCAAGCAAACAGCAGTATGAAGGGTAAAGATGTGCTTTTTTTTTTTTTTTTCTAAAATCTTTGAGTTGTTTTTTATTCTTTGCAGATAAACTGTGGCCTTAGATTGTTTGCTGCAAAAAAAGTCAACTGTTATGTGTTTCTTAGGAAGCACACATGGCCCTTCAAAGGAGGGGTGAAAACAAGATTAAGTTCTGCTCTCTGGCACTTGGCTTAGTGCAGAAATTGATCCTTAAAAATAATTACTGTTTGCACAATAATAAGTTCAATATGCAGGGGCTTTGTTTTGATAACTGTGAAACAGTTTAAAAGAGACAAAATAAAAAAAGCTGTTTAACATACAGGAACATGATTGTATTTTGTACTAATGAATGAGCCCCATGGGTTCTTTGTCAATAAAAGTGTCAAATCTACATTGTGCTGTTCATCTCTGGTTTGGTGCTATGTCAAGAAATACCTGCATTCTACCCTACAGATAAGTAATTCTTCTCTGCTCTGGGAATTACACCTTCATCTGTCACTGGTTTAATTCCCTGAACTATTCATAACCAAGAACTGGAACAAATTGATCAAACAGGGCCTACTCCCACCCATAGTTATTATGTAATAGGGGCTCTTACCTGTAAGGATTGAAGGATGTGAGCTCCAATTGTCTCTCTCATCTCACACATTCATCTTAGAGGATATTTTATTGTTTCCTTTAGACAAGATTAGAGCAACAAACTAAAGATAAATACATCAGAACAACCTTAGAACCCGAGTGCAGAATGACTAAAACTGAGAACCTGCTACTGTGGGGAAAGAGGTGACAAGCTGTACCTGAGCCAGGAGTGAGATGATAAATCTCCATCAGGGTCCTGCTTCCCAAGGATTTGAGGAACAGTTCATTGCTTCTTCCTGTTTCCAGTTTGAGGGAAGATGGCAAATGTCTCCATGGAAAGTGGAGGTGAAGATGCTGTTCAGGGTCATGGAATCAGAGAATGGTTTGGGTTGGAAGGGGCCTTAAAGCCCATCCCATCCCAGCCCCTGCCATGGGGAAGGACATCTTCCACTACTCCAGCTTGCTCCAGGCCTATCGAGCCTGGCCTTGGACACTGCCAGGGATGGGGCAGCCACAGCTGCTCTGGGCACCCTGTGCCAGGGAGGAATTTCTTCCTAGACCTTGATGGCCTGTTCAAGCACCAGAACTAGCAGAGGAGTCATGATTCATGAAAAGGAAAATTCAAAACCTCAAATACTGGTCTTACATAAAAGCTCTCTCACTAAATGATACTTAAATGTCTTACCACTAAGTTCACAGTAGCAATTCAACTTCATCCACTGTTTGCTTTTATAGGGGAGTATTTCAGTTGACAAGCTGTAATTGTCTATTAAAACATGTCTGGTGTTTAAACAGGTAATAAAAAGCCAGGCAGAGATAGAGCAGATCCTGCAGGCTCGTGTTTGCATGGAAACGCAGAGTTTACGTACAGAGCAAGAGAGATCATTTAATCAGCTCCTGGGGCATGTTCCAAATTATCAAAATAGCATGTTCCATGACTTCACCACCCAGTTTGGACAGCAAAAGGGAACATCTAACTCATTTTGTAAAATCTCTGCTATATATATAGCAATAAAAACACGTTTGGAGAGCACAGTTTGCAAACAATGTTGATTTGGAGATAATCAGTTGTTCTACAACTCCTTACAAAACCCAGGCATTTGTGCTCTATTTTCTAGTCAAATTCTGCTGATTTTCAGTGCTCTCCTCAGGGTAATGACTTAGCACAGGGACACAGAACCCAGCCTGCAGCCTGCTGCCTTTTCTAAAGCTGATTATATAATATGTTAACATCAATATGGATAGTACAGGCTGCTGCAGAAAGTAAATTCTCCAAAGAACTAATTAGGTCTAGGATGAACCCAGTCCACTTTTAGTATTAACACTTTATATGTGGCATAGACAAGGTGACAGTCTTTTTCCAAATTACGTTGTCATTATTTCTAAGCAATTAATAGGAAATGACAGTACAGAAAAGTTCTGCTAAAATATCACTGCATTATTGATGTTTTAGGACAAGTGACTAATAATAATTTTAAGTCAAAAAACTGTGAAGGGTGGTTTTATGTGGAATAGAAAGGTGGGACTTCACTGGAGTAGCTGCTCATGCCAGCAATGTGCTGTGGGTCTTGATAGCTACACAGGGCAGATTGAGCTGTGCTACTGATAAATCTCCCAACATCCATCCCTTCTAAAGAAAAGAGGAGATCCTTTTTAGTTTTGGCTTACATTCAGCCACCTGGCTGCCTGTAGGGTGAGGAGAAAAATGAATGGCAGGGTGAAAGTTGGAGCAAGTAGGCTAAACCCAGCAAATTTTTGGCAATGAACAACGCTTGTTTTTTTATAGCACCTTGGAACAGCATCAGCCTCCCATAAACGAGGCACTGGGCATTGATAGAGGTGAGAACAGAAGCATAGGCAAAAGGGTAGGGTTTTGACTGCAAGGTCTTAAACAGGATTATTGCACACCCAGAAGGATCCCAGGTCTCTGTTTAGGCCAGTCCTATTTGATGTCATGTCTAGAATCAGGTTGTGTTGGTCACAACATACCAGACCCCAGCATGAGGAGAAAGTGATTCTTATGCTGAGCTAATTAAACTCATCAATGCACAAAAGGGAGCACAAGTGACAAAAGTTACAATTTCATTTAAATAATTTAAGGCCTCAAGTGCTTTTCTCCTACGTCTTAATGTGATGTGACCAATTCAGCAGCCTTCACAAATTAGAAAGATACTAAAGGAAATGTTCTGTTGTCCTGAATATAAAATGAGAGCAGAAAGGGAAAAGCATTGACTGACCTGACAGATTCTCTTTTTACAGTGTCCTGGAGGAGGAGAGAAGTGTCTGAGAGGGTTTAGTGTCCGCACAGGCCGAGCAAGTCTTGCATGCTGTGCCCCAGAAGTGGCATTTTGGTGTGAGCACATCCTCCCTCCCTCAGATCCGGGAGCAGGTTGGCCTCACCCAGTGCCTGCCAGGCACAGGCACAAGGAGCAAGATCAGAAAGGCTGGAATTCAAAGGGGCCCTCCCAAGCTGCAGCCAGACCTTCTCCCATGTCAGGGGCTGGAGCAGCTGTGCTGTCACCTGCAGGGATGTGAGTGACACTGGGAGCTCCTCCGACCCCGCCCGGGAGTCTCACGCTTGGGGGGCAAAGAGCTGGAGATGTCTGTTTGCAGAGGTGTGAAATAGAAAGGTCTCCAGGAAGGGCAGCTTCGCAGACTTTCCCTCATGTGATCCCACCTGCCATCGCTGCGAGAGGACTTTACACTCATCCAAGCAAATTAACAATTCATTTCCAACCCTGACATGAAGATTAACCCTGCCAATTAATTCCTTAATCTCTCGCTGCTGACAAGGCTCGCAGTTGCCATGTGGATGCTTGTCCACTGGGGCCTGGAGCGGGGCCATTCTGTTTAATTAATGCTGCATCCAGGAGACAGGGGAGCTGATGCTCAAATATATTCCAGCAATACAAACCAGAGCTGCACCTCACACGCCCCCCAGCCAGCCTGTGCTGAGGAGGGCAGACGCCATCTCAGGGCCTGTGGCAGCTTTTGCTGCATTAACGGGGTACTTGAAGCAATCCAGAGACATTTAGCCATGGTTTACTTGTAGAAAAATGCTTCTTGGTCATCTCCACAATAGGTGTGATCAGCATTTTGCACGTTTCCGGTCGCAGCAGGAAAAAAACAACCCACAGAACTGTGTCAGTCTCCTTCCTCCTGCCTCAGACAGCTGACAAGATGCTGGGTTTGGGCTTGGGGCTGCAGGGAGGAGGGGCAGCCACACTGAGGCTGCTTCAGAGGGAGATGTCAGATGAGAACTGAACTGACACGAGTTTGGAAATGTGTGAAGTACAGTAAAAACAAAAAGTATGTTCAGTCGTCTCAGGGAATCTTCGTAAACCAGCTGTAACAAATTGGGTCAATTTTCCTTTGTTTCTATAGGTATTGCCATATATAATTAAACAGACACTGCCCATTAAGTGAGACAGTTTGCTTTACAAAGTGAACTAATGCTCAATAAAATCTATGAATAATATTAAATTAAAGACTAAAACCTCTGGACATATAAACCAGGAAATTGCAGGTGTATAAACTAAGCAAGCAACAAAACCCCCATAATTTAGTGCCTGTTACAACTAGTCCAGTGGGTGGAACAAGTGAAGGGATCCCAAAACTGCAGGGAGCACATGGATTGTATAAACACACACGTAAATGGTGTTTACAGAGAAGAACAAGGAAGGAGGCAGGATGGTACACTGGACAGGACACTTTGCTCCACATTGAAGTTGGGTAATGTCTGCCTTGGGGTTTTGTTGTTATTGTTGTTGTTTTTCATAGATCTGGGCTCAATGCTCAATTGTGCACTGAACTCCCTTCACCCAGGAAGGGTCAAGGTCACCCCTTTGCAATGGCCAACCAGACACAGGCAAGAAAAGCCTGGATTTTCCTGTAGACCTCTGCCCACCTGCTCCTAACAGGGCAAAAGAAACATCTGCTGTTCGGGAGTTACAAAAGGGGAAACAACTTTCGATGCAAAAATTGCACCTGCCTGACTGGGACAAGCTGTGCAGGTACCTGTCACTGGTCACGCTGGAGAGGTGTTGCCTTCTTCAGTGCATGCTTTTTTTAAGGTGTGCAGCAAAGCCAAGAGCAGTCTGAGGACTGGCAGAGATCAGTGTTTCTGCAGTGGAGGCGTTTTTGCAGTGTGTGCCATGTCACTGAGAACCAGCTCGTCGTGTCCTCGGGGTTTGTTTCCATGGGACTTGACAGAAGGACAAAAACCTCATGGGCTGTTGCTCATGACATGGCATTTTGTTAGGGAACCTTAAGCTGTCCTTGTTGATTCTTCACAGCATTTCCTTCATGGAGCCACTTGGTACCAGTCTTCACCAGGATCTGGGGCTCTGGGCATGCGTGGCTCCCATGGATGTGTGTGGCAAGGGGTTAATTTGCTTCTCTCTGCAGGATGATTTGGCAATTCCTTGTTTTCTGAAGTTGTCACACTGTCTTCTAGGAGCTCCTGCTATAAATAGCTCTTGGGTGGGTGCCAGGGATGTTTTTTTCCCAGGCAGAAGCCCAAACCTCGCAGTGAAACACTGGACTATCAAACATGGCACACCAGGACAGGGACACAGGCAGATGGAGGGGATCTGCTGGTTGTGCATTGCATGAGTTGGTGGGAAAGCCCAAGCAGTGCTAAGAGCACCATCCCTCCCTCTCACACTCAATTTATGCTGAAAGTCATTTACCAAATGCAACTTCCTGCAATCCACAGCAAACACTCTGAGCAGAGCTCAGTCCTGCTCAAGCCATGCACAGATATTTTGCCCCCATGCTCAGCTGAGCCGTCCTGGCACCCCCTGATGCATTTGGCACATCACAGGCTGAATCCTCCCTCAGCCCCACTCCAACCCCTGCCTCATGCCAGTCCAAAGCAGAGAATTCCCACAAGGACTCAGCCTCCCACTTCTGCTCAGATAGGCTTCACCCAGCAATCACAGCAATCACTTGCATCTCCTGTCATTAATGCCCCTGTTTGATCCCAGCCAAACTGTCCTTGTGGGGACCTGGCACACACTTGGGATCCAGGCATGTTGGGAAAATGACTTCAAGGCTGTTTAGAGAGGCTCCCATGCCTGCAACAGTTCACAGTTCAAGGGGATCCCCATCTCTGCCTGCAACACTCACTGCTAAACACATCCTGCTGGAAAATTTTCCTTTGGGGAGGGAAAAGCATGACAGACAACAAACAGCCTGACATGAAGTTCAGCAACATCAGCCTTGGCATGTTTTAATTTAATGCAAGATGGAAATCCAGGATGGACCAGGCTTGGTTGTTTACCATCCCCTCTTTCTCTCCCCCACCCACACTCTCCATCCATTTACAGTGGTGCCACTTTTCCCAGGCATAAGCCATCACCCACAGGCCTGAGCAGGCAGCAATTCCTCCCACTCCTTCAACTGCACCCTAGCTACTCCCTTCTTCCCAGACAAGGGCACGCCAATCACTGTTATCTTGGCTGCATCACAACTCCAATCCCTGAGCAAAGACGGGCTATTCTACTGCCAGACCTCAACCGTTCAACCCTTACCCCTCACACCTAAATCACATGGGCCCTAAATCCCTGCCCAGGGCAGGGGGTGGCAGAGGAAGGCAGGGAACTGGGCTTGCTGTGCTCTTGCTGTCACAGCTCTCCTTGCCAGCTCAGCTCCTGTGAGCCAAGGGAATGAAACCTTTAAGGCTGTGCCCCAGCCTCTGCTGTGCCGAGTGGGAAGCAGTCCTGCCACGGCTGGCACGTGTTCCTGGCTCTCCGGCTGGCAGGGCTGTGGGAGGCATTCTGGGATGCCAGGAGATGCCCCTTCTTGGGTGACCCACCATTCCAGGAGCAGCAGGGCAGCCCTCCTGCCCAGGGGCTGGCACCAGGACACGGCTCGCACACCACGGGACTGCTCCCGTGCCAGCGCTTGTTTGAATAAGGGCATTTCCAGGCTGACACCTGCAGAGCTGTTTGCATATTGCTCTCCTGCAGCTCAGTGTTTTAACTGATCTCACAGCCTGAGATTTTCCTAAAATATTCAATAGTTTCATGGCCTTGCTTCCAGGAGCGTTTTTGTTCCCTTTCAACAGGCTGCAGTGCACAGTGATGTGTCACTTGTTCTCTTGATGATCTTGGGCTTTCCAGGCTCTGGAAATCCAGATGCTGGCTTTCCTGCCCTCATCTCTTGGCATCCTGTTCCTGCTCCCATCTCTTGGCAATGAAATGAAACCAATTTGCAAGAAAATCTACTGCAGACATTGTTGTCTTCAGCTGAGTGGAAACTCCCAGATGCTTTTGCTGTTGCTGGCTTAGGAACATTTGTGGTTTCTGGCATGTCCTTGGCAGGTACGAAACTTGTACAACTGCTGAGTCATGAGCTGCACAGGGAGTGACACAACACACCCCACAGTCAACTTCCAGAGGTGGCCTTTGGCTGAAAATTCCCTGGGAGGAGGGAGAGGTGAGCACCAAAAGCATCTGGGGATGGTGTGGGCCCCAGGCCAGGAGCAGCCGGGAAGAGGTGGCCCTAACCAGATAGGGGTGTGTGGCTTCCACAGCCTCGTGGAGGATTAGGCAGAGCTCCTGGGCAGGACAGCTCCCTTGGAATGCTGCTCCTTCCCCGAGTGATGGCTGTGAAGGGGGTAAATGGTGTCACACCTGCCTGAGAGCCAACAGCAGAGACAACTCTCACTCCTACCTACCCAAATATACACGTGGCATCCCGTTCCTTCACCCCATGCACCCCACGTCACTTCTGGCAGACTGTTAAGGAATGTAATTACAAACACTATGAAGAAAAAAGGGTGAAAAATATTTAGACTCCATCAAGGACACACTTGGAAGGAATTTGTTTTTCTGCATCGATTCTCTGATAGCCAAAGGACTCGCTCTGTGGAAAGCATCCAAAATCCACAGCTGGAGGTCTGAATTGCTTCTCTCTGTCTTTTAAAGCAGAAGGGAAGGAATAGCTCTGGAGAGCCCCTGCCACTGCTGGGCAGCATGGAAACACCCTGGGCAGCTCCTATTTGGAGAGGCACATCTGAGGCACTGTATTGAATGAGCCAGGCTGGAAAGGATGGAGGTGCAACACAAAACCATCAGCACCATGCAGACCTCGTGGCCACAGTGATCTGTTGGTGAGGGACCACAAGTACATGGTGCACTTTGCTGTAGGATAAACAGGCAGCCCAGTAAATTTATCCAGGGTTAGTCACACCAATAGCAGCCACAGCCTATTGTAACATTACCAGAATCCATTAGGTGCTTCCCTGCCATCCATATGAGTAATAATAATAACAACAATTAATACTTCAGCCATGAACAAGTTAATCCTGCTCTTTTAAAAGCAAAAATATTGCTGCCCTTATTTTAAGGGTGGGAACCTGAGATAAGCAAGGAGGGTGACCTAATCATTGTTATTCTGTGGAGTACACGATCACTTATGGTGTTTTGGCACCTGGTTCATTTAGGTAATTATTTTTGTGATCCACCCATAAGTAGAACAACAGCGGCAAAGATTTGGAAATGGGGAACAGACCATTCTGCTTTGTAGGATACTGGATACTCTTCTCATTACCTCTGGCTGGAGGCAACAGATACAGGAGTTTTGGGGAAGAAAAGCAGGATATGACTGAGGAATGCTCCCTGCTTAGACCTTGGCTCCACACCTAGAGAGCACCACAAGATTCACGCACATTTTCACTCTACCCCAAAATTCTTAGTGTCAGGGACGGGCACAAAAAGGGGACAAAGATTTTAACATCTGTCTGGAATTCAGCCTTCTGGGTCCAGAACCAGACCTGGTTTCAACTTGGCTGGATTCAGCACGATGTGGAAAGGACAGAGGGTCACCCCCCTCTGTGCCCACAACCAGCATGTGAAAACATTTCCCACCAGGCAGAGTCAAAGCTGAGGTTGCCAATCACTCAGTACTTCTAATAAGCTTGTCCTGGAAAACTCTCCAAATACTGCTGATCAATCAGTCTAATACATCCTGCTTTTTGTGCTGAATTCACCAAGCACACAAACCAGCTACCACTTTCACCTGCCTCATAGCTGTTTATTTCAGATAGCAGAAACTTCTGCTTTTAGCTTCAAACACTCAATCCCTTTATAAGAATAAAATATTTAAGCCTTCATACCAAAATCTCCAAACACTCGATAAGCGCTACAGTAATCCCCATAATACATATCCATCAGTCCTACAGTCAGCCTAAAATCTGTACACATCACAGCAGTTTTCCTGGGGGATTCAGCAGTCAGTGGACTCCTAAATCCCTGCCTTGCTCTCTAACAGCAGAGGTGACAGGGGACAGGCCAGGAGCTGCAGTAGTTTCTGTGTAGTCAAGGAACCATTTCACTCTGTGCCTATATCAGGCACATTTCAGGAACACTGGAAGCTGCCAAGCTGGAGAAAACATCAGTGGAGGAGGCACTCAGAAAGCTTGTGACTCAAACCAGCTTACTCCTGACTCTGCTGCAATGGCCCCCCTCAGCACACTCAGACCTAAGCCAGGGTCCCACCAGAGCAGCAGGATGCAGTTCATAGGGATATTTCTCACATTGGTAGTTTCATCCTCATGCTAAACTCAGTCCTCCTCAAAGGTGTCCTGTTTTCAGCTGGGATAGAGTTAATTTTCTTGTTATTAGCTGGTACAGTGCTGTGTTTTGGATTTAGCATGAGAATAATGTTGATAACACCCTGGTGTTTTAGTTGTTACTTACAAGTGCTTACTCCAAATCAAGGACTTTCAGTTTCCCATGCTCTGCTAGTGAGCAGGTGCCCAAGAAATGGAGGGGAAGCACAGCCACGAGAACTGACCAAAGGGATATTCTGTACTAGAGAATCTCAGGTTCACCATATAAACTGGGGAGAGTGGGCTGGGAGTTGCCTGGGGACGGGCTGGGCATCGGTCAGCACATGGTGATCAATTTTATTGGGTTTTACTCCTCTCTCTCTCTCTCTCCCCTTGTCCTTACAATTACTATTATTACAATTAGCATGAATATATTACATTTTATTTCAATTAATAAATGCTTCTTATCTCTACTCACAAGTTTCACTTTTCTTTCTGATGCTCCTCCCCACTAGGGAGAGAATGAGCGAGTGGGTGTGTTGTACTTGGCTGCCAGCTGGGGCTAAACCCTGACAAAAGGTGACAGCAGAAACCTGTGATGGTAGTGCAGGACAGAGAGAGACAGTCAACAGTTCCTGGGAAAATCCACCCTGTCCCAGTGTGCACCTTTTCCCACTGACACCTCTGCCTGGGGGCAGGCACAGTTGCTGCTCAGTTTATCTAAACTGGTGGCACAGGCAGCAGAACAACTGACTTTTGCACATGCTGCTCCAAGATTTGTGTAATCGTATCCAGCAGTTTCCAAAGCTTTGGGATTTTGCAAAAGAGTTTGCAAAGCAGCAAGAGGCCTTTGAGAATTGCAGCCCTTGAAAAATCAGCTCAACCACGTCCCTGTCACTTGCTGACAAAAAAACAAAACGTCACCTCGGTCACATGCTGAACTGTGGAAAAAACAGGATGTTTTCTTCATCTTCCTGCCCTGCTAACCACAATCTGAGAAATGTGAGGAGGATCATGTGCTCTCCTGCAGGTTGGGGCCGGTGGAGAGAGCTAGGGAGGATGGTGGAATTTCAGATTGGGTTTGGACATGCAGCTTTGCAATGCCAAGTCAAGAAATCTCGTTGGGTTTGAGCAACGAACACGTCTGACAGGGTGCCAGGAGAAAGGGAAACCCCAAAAGGATGAGGAGCATATTCAAACTCCATAAGATTCATAGAGTCCTTTTCCAGGATCCAACAATCACTGGTCCCAAAGCTCTTCCCACCCTGACCCTCCCCTCATTACCCTGGCAGTGATTTGCCCGTTGTGCTTTCCCTGAGCCAGGTGCTCTGGAGCAAAGGTGGGAGGCCATAACTACATGTGGCTGCAGCCTCTTTCCAGGGAGCCCACAAGTCTGGCACATCCCCAAAGCATTACCAACCTCACCCAATTCCCAGATACCAACCTCACCCAATTCCCAGAAAGGATTTTCCAATGGAATGGCAGATCCAGCTTCTTTCTACCACACCCAGGTCCCTTAATTGAGGAAAAGACCTCTGTACCTCCCTCCTTTCTGTTTTCTCTCTTTCCAGTCCAGAGCCCATCAGTAAGGGTTTGGACAGCAAGGAGCAGTGTGGCACTTCATAAAGGAGAGTGGAATGACTTTCCATCCCAAAGCCCATGCCAATCCCCACCTTGACACTCTGCTCACTTGTTCAGCCATGACTGATGACTGGCTGAACTGCAGCTTCCACCAGACACCTTAAACCAATACTTTGAGGGGGATTTCTATTTCCAGTTACCCTCTGAAACAGTCCATTATTTGCAGAACTGGAGTGACAAAGGGGTCAAACGAACCTTTCCAGCATCTGGACAACAAAGTATTCATTTGATATATAAAGTTATCGTTGCATTGCCTCACACACCCTGTTCTCAGGCTGCAGAAGCCCCTTTCCTCCCCAGCAGCTCTGGTCAACAGCAGACCTCTGTGCTCAGCCCCTGGCCTGGTTTTGGCACAGGGGGAGGCTGGTAATCCTCTCTGCTCCACACACACATGACCTGCTTGGCTCTGCGTTGGACACCAGCTGCATCAAGCTGTGGTTTTGCCACCTACGTGATATAAAAGAGCAACCCTGTACAGCAGAGGACTCTGATGGATCAGATTGAAATAGCAAACTAATGCTGGTCTATCCAGGCCACTAAGAATCAGAAATCAGATTAGGGAGAAGTCACTTACTGTACTGTCCTCCAAACAGGAATTATTCAGGGGACATAATGGAAGTGGAAAGACTATTAGAAATGAAATTAAATGACCAAACAATGCCCAAACACAGGGTGAAGTCTCCATCCACTGAGGCACATTGAGCAAAGGGTACAGTGCTGGGTGAGGACTGAGAGCAGCAGCCTTTAATTACCCCCGAACATGGCACTCCATTGCTCTCTTCAGCTGCTGGACCTGGCCAGGGTGGACACTGGGCTGCATAAGGGTTCAGAAAATATTGATTTTAAATAGTTGGGAACATAATAGTAAGGACCTTGCAATTCTGATCATCAAGATCACATTCCCACATGCTCAACCCATGGCTAACATAACTCTGCTCCCAATCCTGCTGGCCAGAAAACTCCTCTCCCCTTCTCAGAGGGGTGACAATCATCCATGGCTCTCTGTTGGAACAGAAACTGCCCTCCTGCAGAAGAGCTGTGCTTTGCCCATGTACCAAATGTTAAGAGAAACCAGCTCTTCACTGGCTGCGTGTTGTTCTGGGAGCTGAGGTGTCCCGAGGGCTGGCTCAGCAACCAGCAGCCTGGGGCCAGCAGCTTCAGGTTGGAAAGCATCAGAGAAAACAGACCATGTCCCAAAGACAGCAGTGCTCACTGTGTATAAACAGCTGAACTCCAAAATAATCCAAAGAACGAATGAACCCTCAAAGCTCTCCTCCCTTTGCCATCAGCTACGCTTCATCTGAGTGTCCAGGACACCACAAAGCTGATGACTGGAGGGAATAAAACAGAGCTCTTGATCAAAACCCAATCCTATTATCTTCCAGCTTGCGGAACAGAGACAAAACAACATTTAAGTGTCTGTCATTTACCAGTGACCTTTGAGCAGAAATGTCCTGACAGCCCTTGTTTGCATTTCCGTCGCGATGAGCTGTTCCACGGCTGTGTGCTGCCAGCGTGGGGGAGCACAGGGAGGGTGAGCCCACGGGGTTTCACTTCTGCAGCCACCTGAACCCTCAGGTGGTTTAAATATCCTTTAACTGCAGGGTTAATGCTTTCAGAGTCACACAGGCTAGCTGAGAAGACACAAATATTTCCCAGGCTGAAATTCCATGGCTCTGCACACAGCAGAAGCCCAGGAGGTCCCTTTTGGTCCCTTTTACAGAGTTTAGAGCGTGACCCCGACTGGATTAATCCACCCAAGGGCCAAAAACACCTTTGGAAAAGAAGAAACGCTTGCCAAGTCATTAACACTGAATATTATCATTATTAAATGCAGTCAGCTGAAAACATAAGGACTTGACAGAGCGGTGTAAGGGACTGCAAGGCTCCCAGATTTGACAGGGGTCGGTACGAAGCCTTTTCTTACTGGCTGAAAATACTGAGATGAGATTTTTTTGAAAATATGTGAAATGTCGAAATAATACTTTGGTGCAAAAGTTGTTTGGAATTTAGATACAACTGAACATATATAATCTTTTGTAGAACACTTCTGAATAGTGTAAGATTCATCAAATATAATCCTAAATAAATCCTTTGCAGTTTTAGTTATTCTGTCAAAAAAAGCCCCAAGACTCACAAGAATTTCAGTGTTAAATAAAGTGTCAAAATAAAAATGAGCCTCTGATTTTGAGCAATTTTAAGAGAGTCTCCTGGAAGCAAATTTGAACCCCTGATCCTGTGCCACTTGGTACTTGTCTCAAATAGTTCTCCTTAACGATTTCATTTGTGAGGCTACAGTAACTCGAGACTTTGTGGGAAAAAAAACCCTTAAAAAAAAGGGAAGAAGAACTGTGCCAAACCCCACAGTGAGACTCAGAGACGTAGAAAGCCACAAGTGTTTACATCAACCTCACATGTCGAGGATGCCTGTTCATTCACACTGTGCCTGTGTGTGGCTGATCCTGGCCATGCTCTTGGACATGTGGCCAGTACCTCCAGTGGCCACCAGTCCTCGTGGCCGTGTGGCTCCTGCAAGCCTGGGGACATCAGGGATTTCACACAAGATCATACAATGTCCACAGCAGTGACAAAGCAAAATGGGAACCAGGGATGATTCTTGGGGAAAAAAGCATTTCCTTCTCACAGGGCCCCTCTGTGAGGTCACTTCTCAGAAGAAATTTTCTGGGCGGTATCTTGGCCAGCCCCAGCAAGACAAATATCTCAGTCATTGCAAGTAAAAGCCTGACTTCTGGAAAATCCAATGTTTTCACTCCTGGAAAGAGCCAGGACATGTAAGACATCCACAGCAGCACAGTGTGAATCCCCTCCTTTCCAAGCCCACTGGCCACTTGGAGATACAGCCACTCGAGCTCAGACAGCATCCCAGAAACACCAACACTGGCCTTTTCTCTTCTCAAATAAAGCCCATCAAAGAGACAGGATGGACTGTCCCTGGGAAACCTGTGGGTCCAATCCCACCAGCTGCACCAGGTACACTCAGCTCTTTCTGGGTCTTCTGCTTCCAGCAGGGATGGCAACAGCAACACTCCACCAAAGTGCACATCCTCCTCCTGACACAGCCTGTGAAGCCACATCCCTTGTCCCTTCTCTCCACCCCATCTGCCTAAGACACTCCCAGAGCCTGCAGGCTTCCCTAGGGAGCACAGTGGAAAATAGGATTCTGCTTCCAATGCAGAACTTTCTGCTGGGCCAAGGTGTGTGCCAGGGGTACTACAACTCTAACATCACCAAAGAGCAGCTGTGAAGACTGGCCCTGGACCAGTTTTCCAAAGCCCTGTAACTGTACATGGGGTATTTTCTACCTTTATTTATCTTCCTTCCCTCTTCCTCATCTCTAAAATGTTTTCCTTAAAATCCCAAGACACTTGCCCAGTGTGTCACGGAATGAATTGTGTTCTGGTGGATGATGGGTCATTTTTCATCATACTCACTGTGGCAATGCAGGGCAGATGCCCAGAGCTCTGGTTACAGTTCAGACACACTAATTAGTAGGATCTGTGAAGAAACTTACGGTCTTTCCAAACAGTCACATGATTTCCACCAACAGATTATATTGCAACAGGACTCTGTGGTTTTGTTTCTTCATGCTATGACACTGCTGGAATAAAAACATTTCATGACCTCAGGATGAAGAGGGGAGGATCTTACAAAAACTACAACAAACAAACGATACAACCCCTCCCCTATGCTGTGGGATCCTCCTTCCCCTGTTCTTTTTTCCACTTTCAGTATTTGCAGTTGGATGTTCTCAGGTCTCGGGTGAGCTCAGGCATTGCAGTACCAGGCAAGCAGCTTGGTGAAGTCTCATTTCCAGTCTAAATACTGATCCAGCTCTGAGTGGACACGAGGGCCACTGACCCTGGTAATGAGCTGGTTTACACATGCTGAATTAAAACAAGAGACCAGCTCTGCTACCACAGGGTATCTACAAAGCCAGAAGCAACCTTCCTGCTTCCTGGCACGGGATAAGACAGAGGCATATAAAAATAGGACTTGTTTTCTGAGAGGGGACACTGCTTAGCAGAAGCTTCTCAGCAGAGCAGCTCTCTGGGGCTCTCACCCAGGCTGCATGGCTGGGAGCACATTTTGGCAACACTGCTGAGAAGCCCTGAGCCAGTGCTGGAAGGTTACAGCACGTTTTATGCCTTGCAAGACTTTTGAGCAGCAGTGCACAAGCCCACTTAGCTCCAGGTTTCACTCAGGAGTGCTGGCTCATGAGCCACAGCCCCAAAAACCTGCAGGGTTATAAACCTCCATATCTGCTCCTGGCTGCCCCACAGCTATGGGCTTATCACGTGGAATAGAACAGCATTCCAGTCTGCTTATGGCTTCGTAGGCAAAGACCAGACCCAGAGACAGGACAGAGGTGAGGAGTAAAAAAGGATGGCAGATCCTGAGGGATGCACATGTGCTGAGCTGGAGCTACTGACTCTGACCCATCCTATAGCACAGCACAGTGGCAAGACAGTGTCACTTTGAAATTTTCAGATGGCATTTAAGACACACTTTCACTACAGGATAAACGGAATTTTGTGTTCCAAAAACACACTAGTGAAACATTTCTGCCAGTTCATCTCCTGTTCTCGGAGTAGGAAGATGTTGTAGGCTGATTTCCTGACAACTCACACTGAAACAGACCAGAAAACCAACAGATCTCTCCTTCTGGTTCTACCTGTAGGGAAGGAATTTCTTTGCTGCCATCACTGTGCTTTCCAGTGCCACTATTTTAGAAACCCAAGCATCTCGCTCCTGTAGCCACTGTCACAGGTGAACACCAAAAGAGGACAGAGAATGACTGACTGCTTCAGAAATCTTGCACATTTGGAGGTTCCCGAGTCTCTCCTGGTGAGTTTCCCCATGATTAGTGAGCCCTTACATCTCGACCTGGACACTGGGACTAAATTGAAGTGGCAGGAAAAGAAGGGAAGGGAACAAGTGCTTTGAGCACACGGGGTATTGGAGACACGAATGAGACTCAGCAGGCAGTCATGGTGGGTGCAGGAAAAAGCAGAGAGGGAGGAGGCAAGAAAACAGCCCTGAACACTCTTACTCACAAATAGAATCCTTACTTGCCTGAGAAAATGATTCAATCTTGCAAACCGTATGAGGATTAGGAGGAGCTTCCACGCTTTCCTTTACACAGAGGTATTTACATGTAGCATTATTCTCCATATTGCACTGAGACAATCATGCATTTCCCCAAAATATTCAGGACTATCAATAAAACTTAGGATTTAAAAGCACAAAAACAATCCACTTTGTCTTTCCTTTCTGTAGATGCCCAGTGCCTCAATCACAGCAAATGACCTAGATTCCTTGGAGAAGAAATTTAATCACTCACAGGGAGCTGATGCTGAAAAGATCACAATATTTGTTCTCTGATCCAGTCACAGAGACATCATCAAGCTTACAGCACTCCAACTCCTCTTGAATAATCTGCACAGAAATATCATCCAGGAAGCTCTTTACAGAGAACGGGAATGTGCAAATACTATGCCGAGGTTTTCAGCTCCATGGGCATGTGACACTGTTTTAATTTTATGTTCAGTGTCCCAGCCAGAAATCTCATGTGGCAGCTGGTCTCCAGAATTCTGTAATATGATAATTAAATGTCTGCCTATAAACAAGTGTTTGTATTAAAAGTGCTTTCCCATGGTATTTATCCGTGCAGCAGCAATCTGAGGCAGGCACAGAGGCAGTAGCAGTTTTTCTTGGGTCTAACCAAGTCTCCCATCCCAAGAGAAAGAGAATAGCACAGTCCTAGCAATAAAAATAATTAGTTCTATTACATTTATATGGGATATGTATCTTTTATTCCAAAGAATTCTCAAAGCTATTTACTACCTGCATATCTATCTCAGCATATGAAATTGCTGCTCCACTATGGGCCGATTGCAACTGCAGAGTCTTGTGGGGAGTTTGCAGAGTCTCTGGCTCTTCCTTGGAAAGGAATGCAATGGTTGGTACCAAAACCTCTGGAAGGAGGAGAAAAAAAAATCCCATGCCATGAAATCCAGCCACTTCTGAAAGACAGCTGTGCATAGAAACTTAGGAGGCCAGGACAGATCATGAGAAAAAGTGCCCCAGGCAGCTGGAAGCACATGTTGAATTCAGGTGGCTGGGAAAGCACCTCCTCCCAAGCAGAATCCACACGAGAGACTGATCCAAGAAGTGACCCCACTGTCCTGTACACACCAGCCAAAGGCTTGCACAGGAACCCACCTGCAATTTCTCATGATGTGGGTACTGAAAGGTTGGGACAAGCTGACACCAAGAAGCAGTGGTACAGGGACTCTGGCTGCCAGCTGTGACAGTGTCCCCCCTCAGTCACTTCCATGGACTCTCTCATGTGGGCTGGACACTGCTCCCAGGCTAATGCACCTTTTCCAAACCAGCAGAGCAGCACAGATGATCCAAATGGCTCCCAGAAATTCCCTGTCCTGGCTGACTGAGCTGATGCTGAGCCAGACCAAAGATGCAGTCGTGCTCACACAACCTCCCGTGTGAGCCAACAAACCCTGACAGACACGAGCACTGACTGTAACTCAAAGAATCAAGGCCCTGACTCTGAGCTACAGACACCAGCCCTATCCCAGCCACTGAGCAGTGCCACCGATTTCTGCTGAAAATCAGAAAAGTCAGAAAAGTTCAGAAAAGTCCAGGTGTAATTTTGCCTGCTGAAAGCAGGACTGCATTTTAAGTGAAAACAGATTTAATTAGTGCTATTTGAACATGATGAGTTAAAGAATTAGGAAAGGGGGGGAATAAAAGCAGACAGAGCTCCAAAAAGTATAAATTTGAATCTCCCCACTGCGAGCTTAACAAATGTGGGAGAGTTGAGGAAGAGAAGAGAAATTGCCAAAGGGAAATAATGTTTCTCCTAACAAGATGTCCTGGATTAAACCACAACACAAGATAATGCAGGGTTTGGGAAATAAAACCAAATAGAAAACGCCTGGAGTTAAGAACCCTGCTGCTTAAAAGCAGCCCTGAATTCCCATCACTGCAGGTTACACTGGAGTGGTTCTGCTTTGCTTTGTATTTAACACTCTACATTTCACTCCTGCTCCCGTGGAAAGCCAAGTTTGGATGTGGGATTACAGCGCAATGGCTGATGACCACATTAGCCATCTGGTCTCCTGCAGGTCCGAGCACAAGTCCAGGCTCTTTCCCAGCCAAGAGTCGTTGGCTAAATGAGGTGACACTTCTGATTTGCGTGTCAGGCCGTCCCCCCTGCTGCGCCTTCGCGGCTGAACCGCGCTCCAGACCTGCGGGAAGGGAGCTCCAGCCGAGCCCAGCCGCTAATGGCTCACCTGGCAGAGCTGCTGCCCGTGGCCAAGGCAGCCCTCGCCAAGCCCAGGCATGGCTTGTGATGAATGGAGAACACATGCAACAAGTCTGGCCACGGCTAAACAGCCTCAGCCCCCTGGATGGGAGCCGGCAGGTGCAGCACCACGCGTTTTACGACACGCGGGGACAGGGAGCGGGCTCGTGCGTCCCCAGCAACAGGCTCAGCATCTCTTCTCCCCTATTTATGGGAGACCCGTTCTGCCCAAGGTTCATGCTCCAAAGAGCTAAATATCCACTGGCATAAACCCCCAGTGATACCTGGAATTAGACTGAAACACGTCCTAGTAATCTGCAACAGGGCAGGAACTTTTATCTGCTGTAAATCGGAGCAAAAGGGAATGAAGCAGTTCCAGGCAGATCTGCTTTGTGGTGGAAATGCCTTAAATGCCCAGAGGAGCACAGTATAAAAATGGAAACAGCCTGATATAAAACCTCTGACGTCAGAGGGACTGCTCCCTCCAGCCTCAGCCAGCTCTAATAAAAATCCACTGAGAAGTTCCAGAAGCAGCACTTACTTTGGAGTCCAAACGACTTATTCAGAGTCTGCTATAAAAAGAATTTTGAGAACTTATTTATAAGAGCTGATGGTCACCCTGGTGTGCTTCCCAGTGCCTCCTGCTGCTGCAGACAGACCCACAGCCATGGATGGCTGCCCGGCCATCAGCTGTGTGCTTGCTCCCAGTCCCCTGCTCGTGAGGGGAAAAGCAGCAAAATAAATTAACAAAGTGCATTTCCTGGAAAATGCAGTAATAATTTCTTTCCCTCAGAACTGCAGTAGGTAAATCCCCCATACAAGGGTTGTTCCTGTCTTATCACATCACCCTGCAGAGAGTCACAGTCCCCTCCGTGTGTCCTTTGTGCATGCCCCTGGGCGGATTCAGTGACACGAGGGCTGTTACATCTCACAGCTCACCCTGTTAGTCACAGTCCTGGCGGTTTTCCTCATCTTTACATCCCCAGTCCTTCTCTGAAAGACTCAGCTTGCTCACATCCAACCCAGGTCTGAACATTTTCCTCCCCACCTCAGGGAAGGACACCCACTGGGGGACAGATGAGCTATGTAATGGCCTCCTGACATTTTTGTATGGCATTTTGAAAGGTGAAAAAGTAAATAAAACCCTCCTGCCTGGGGATGTTTCTCTCTGCGGTGGTTTGCTCTGCCTGGCTGACTGCAGGCTGTACCGGGGAGGAGCTCCCTGCAGAGCACACGTGTGCACACACCCAGCCTGCACCATGCCCACAGTCCTCCACAAGAAACCAGGCCAGCTTCCCGAGTATTTATAGATCTTGAAAAAGAGCCAGAACCCTCTCTCCAAGAGGATGCACAATTTAACATTGTGCAAAGTCATTAAGCCTCACAACACCGACTGCACAGCCCTCGTCTGGTCATGGGGATGGCAGCTCCTCACCAGACTTCATAAGATTACTTCACATAATTGCAGGCACCCTAAAATACCTGTGAAATCCCACTGATCCCAAACACAGAACAAAACAATTGCTGGCAATGACAGAGGCATAAATGTACTTTTAAAGTTTAGCACAGGCCTCTGCTGATGGCAAAGAATCCAGCAGCAGAGACATGAATTTACATCTCCATTACACAACAGTTCTCTGCTCCCCCCTTTATCAGAAAGAAATGTTTTACAGTTTTTCATTTTAATTTTAACTCCATTTTGAAGCAGTTCCAGCCCTCTGACAAATGCTATCCCACATGCAGAAGGCCTTTGCAGACAGCCCCAGCAGTTAATGGGGATGAGGTTGATGGTCTAAATTGGAACGGTTCTCTTTTACCCTTGGACTTTCTTTAGCCTGTCTGACAGAGGAGATTAAGGAAGTAAAAGTTCACAAACGGATGATTTGTCAAGGGATTGCCACAGGTTAGCTTTTATTTAAAGCTTTCTCAAGCATCTTATCTTGCTGGGCTTTAAAGCTGAACAGTCACCTTGGCACCCACCTCTGTTTCCTGAAGCGTAGTTATAAAAATGGCTGGGGAGGCCACTTGGGCTACCAGGGCACTGAGAGCCTGTGACACTGCTGTGCTAACGAGGGCAGATAATCAGCAGGCAGTGAGGCAGCCAGCACAGCCAGGCTGGAATGTAAGGTCTGTGCACTACAGTCCTGCTTCCAAGAGCCACAGGCACCGGATCCAGCGGATCCCCAATTTTCAGCTGCTCAAAAGTGGCTTTTTCAATCTCTAGACTGTAACATAACCTTGAAATATGAAGCAAATATATCAGGAAGTATCTGCTTGGTTCTGCCAAGAGTCTGAGTTAGAAGCTCCACATCCTGAGCTCCTTTAATCCCCTTCTCAGCAGCACTGCATCCTGTCCCATGGGACTGTGTGCAGCACCTCGGGGGATCTTTAAAATTTGACCAAGGATGTCTGTGCTCTCTATTTGCACTCTCTTTCCCCACTTCATTTCCATGCACGTGTTTCAAAAGTTTCTGGGTGAAGAGTATTATTTCAGTTCCAAGGATTATTACTGCTGGTTAGGTTAGCTAGAGTGTCACTGAACTCACAGAAGCTCTACCAGAGAAAAATCTCACCTGAAATCACCCATCTGGGCTTCTGAGCAAAGCCATTAATTCAGCCAGACCAAAGGCATCTAACTCCAGGCCCTCTAAAGGCTTAAGGGACCTCTGTGAAGGACTGACAAAAAGCCAAAAATGCCAAAGCCTGCCAGCACAAGAAGGGAACAACTTCTAAGCAGACCAGATTAACTCTGTAACAAATGTTGTTTTTTCTTTCCATTAACATCTTCACTGCAGCCTTAGCAGACTGCATTTCATCACTGCCCACAAAAACAAGTTCTTGTAATTATACAGTGGCTACAAAGCCTGAAACCCTAAGTGATGGACAGACAGACAGATGCTCTGACTGAAGGCTCCTCAGTTTCATTGCTGTGCCACCTTCTGACTGCAGCAAAGCTCTGCCTCCTGAGTGGCAAGAAGTGAGATTCATTTGCTGTCTGTGGTTACCTGCCACTCAGATTCAAGTCACTCCAAATGGTTCCCAGTACCACACTCTGGAGCTCTTTCCCTGCCACGAGGGGCTTGTCTGCATCCCCTCTCCACACATTTACAGTGTGTAACTGGAGCTGTCTGGTAATGCTCTACATATGGGCTGGAAGGAACATTATTGACAGCATATTGCTCAAACTGGGTGAGCAGCTACTTCTCAACCTGCTTTCAACCTCATAATTCAGCAGTGTCCAAATTAATTTTATGATAATCTCATGCATCAATAAATTCAACTCACAGGTGGCTGACAGAACCCAAGATTTTGAAAATTATGTGCATTCCTCTTCAGGGAACAGACACGGGCAGAAGCAAAGGCTTGATTGCAGCCTGTGTATTTTTAGACACGTTAATTAAATCTGCCACATCATTTTAGATAGATGGCTCTGCAACTTTAATCCCAAGGTGCTGCCTTTCAGAGGGATTCCTGCGGGAGTCAATTATATTTTGTTTGCATAGTGTTAACAGGTGGTACCTGCAACTCTAAACTCTGGGCATGGAAATGAAAATCCAAAGAGCAAATTCTATTCACTTTGCTAAAACAACTGTAATTGCAAGCAAACACCCAAAAGCCTTCTTGGGATAAATTACCTTTCCGAAACTCTTCAGAAATACAGTTTTCCCATCTGTTTCCCAACTGTTGGTCAAGCCTGGCTCAAAGAAAACTAGGACCATTTTCTCCCCAAACCTCACTGCTTTTGGTTTCTTATAGAACCATGGACTGGTTTGGGTTGGAAAGGACCTTAGAACCATCTTTTTCCACCCTGCTGCCATGGGCAGTGACCCCTTCCACTATCCCAGGGTGCTCCAAGCCCTGTCCAACCTGGCCTTGGACCCTTGCAGGGATGGGGCAGCCCCAGCTCCTCCAGGCAATCTCTCTGCCAACATCCAAGCCTTCCCTCAGAGCCCTGGGAAACTGCTGAATTATCTCCATCAGCAAAACTTCTGTGAGGCTGAGGAACCTTTAAAATAGAGATGGACATCTTAGGCATGATATTTTACACACATCATTGAAGCTCTGGATCCACTAAGCTGGAATACAGGCCTGGCAACAAAAACTACAGTTGGAAGAAGTATTTGTGCCTTGGTTGGGATTTTTGTCTTCTTCCTCCACAGAGGACCACCAAAGGCCACGGTGTCCCTCGTGACCACGGACTGCCCCAGGTAGCACACAGCCCTTTTGTGGACGTGGCATTACAAAGTGTCCACGCTGCTTTCCCACAGAAAGACAGGTGACAGGATGGAGGTGACAGGATCACTACCCAGAGATGCCTCTTGCTTTCCAGAGCTCTCTTGTTACCACCCAAAGGTTTTTAGCATATCAGGTCTAGCAGAAAGATGGCCAGGGGTCACCCTTACCAGCAAGTCATCTGAGCTGATTTATAAATGATGACAAACAACCCCTTCAGACCCAGAGTCCAAATACCCCAAGAGGCTGTTTGAGGAAAGGAAAGGAGATTTGGAGCACGGGCATCATTATCTTATCAGCTCTGTTGTAATTCTGCTAAGCTCCCTTTCTTAGTGTTTATTTTACCAAGGTTTCTCCATACTTAGACCTCAGTTCTGCATCATTTTGGTTGCATATCAAAGGGTGAGTCAAAAGCTTTGTGGGCAAGGGAGGTGCATACGTGCGAAAACAAATGTCAAGTCCTCTGTACTTCATTGACTTTGGGATCTGAGTGGCATGAAAAAGCAGAACAAAACCATGGAAGTAAAGCATCCAGCCAGATCACATCTGTCTTCACACTAAGATTCCCACAGGGGTACCTGAAAACCCCAGGAAAAATGTCATCCCAATCTAAATCTTAAAAAGAAGAATGAGAATGAAACTGCAAGTCTGTTTCACCCACAGTATGATTCCAGGCAAGTGCTGGCTCTCATTTTTTATCAATACTGAAGAGTGAGGCCCACACCACTGAGGTTCACTCCACTGAATGGATTTTCATTCCCATTTCACACAGCTCCTGGAGCTGGCTTTGATTCATTAGAGACAGGAGACCTGGCTTAGATTTTAAGGACTGAGCCACTTCTCTGTTCTGCACCTTAACTGAAACAGGAATATCATCTGAAAGATGCTCCTTTGAATTGCTTTCTCTGTCTCTGGTGGAAGGGCATACACTAGTGACAGATGGAGCTTATTTAATTTAATAACAGCTGATTTTAATCAGACTTAGAGTTCATAGCAATTAACAATTAAGTCCTCAGTTTCTGCAGGGGTCGTCAGTGGTGTCTCTCACAGACAGCTGGGCGAGATGTGGGGGGTGCAGGGAGGTGGCAGCTGACCCACCCTGGCCTGTGTGCCTGGATCAGGGAACACCACCCCCTCCCTGCACCCTGTTTGAGGACAGCAAGCCTCAGAAATGGTCAATTCAGAGAAAAGTGCTGCCCTCACCCAAAAACATCCTGCCCCGGGGTGGTTTCCTGAGCACACGCTCCTGACAACCCGCACAGGAAGCTGATGCAGCAAACCTCTGCAGTGAAAATGAAGCCTTCCAAGAAGCCATACAGAGCTTTAGCTGTTTGTATGTTTATACACAGCATCCTGCACTCAGGTTTATGCTGCAGAGTCAATGGACACCTGAGGCCACACTTAACCTGCTCAATGTGCCACCGACAGACAGCACAGCTAGAGATAGATTCAAGAAAAGGAAGCATGAGAGTCACATTTCTGCACTGAAAAATCCCAGCAGGCTTCGTGGAACTGCTAAAAAAAACCAAACCACAAGCTACAGGTGTTTTCAGAAGCTGAGCAACGCAAGCCCAGAGGTGGATTTCTTAGATGCCTCAGCAGCAGTGGCAAAGTGACCTGCCTAAATCATCACATCAGTTATTGTCCTGCCTGGTCCCTGACACTCCTCTCTGGTTTGAATAACTTCCCAATACTTCTGCTGTTACAGTCAATGAAAAGAAACCCCACCAAAATTCAAGACCAAGGAGGCAGCTTTTGAAATAGCAAATGACAGAAATTACTGTCCCAAAGAGGATATGGAAAAAAAACAACAGTGAGGAATGTACATACCATGAATTTGCTCCCTGTTTTCCCACTATATCAATAATGTTAAGATTAATGTCCACAAATCTGAGTATTTCAAATGCCTGAGAAGGAGGGGAGTTGTAAAGCTGACCTGTACCTTTTCCAAGTCTTTGATTCCTGAGTTATGCTTCCAATAGGTTATGAAAAATGTAATTAATATAAAGCTCTAGATGGCAAACTGCATTCTATTTTTCCAGCATTCAACACAATTCAAAGCACAAAAACAAAGCACAAGGTGGTATTTTCCACTAAAACAACAGCAAAAGGAAATCTTATTTCTGCTGCCTTGCTCCCCTTCTGGGAAGACAAGGAGCTGCTGTTGTCCCATTAAGCTGCGTGTCCACCTTCTCAGATAAGGCCAGCTCGCCTCTTGAATTTGCATGTGAAAATAACCCTGCTCAGCTCTGGAAATGATGCTCTCAGGTGTAAAGAGAGGAGCTTTGCTGCTTTGAAGTTTGCAAGGCAGCAGGGATGAAGGCAGGAATTAACTCAATACCGATTACAGCTCCTGGTCTCCTCCACGCCAGACCTGTGAACGTGGCACAGCAGCACACTGAACAGCCAGGTTACACTTCTTTTTGCCATCCAAAGCCCTCAAAGAGAGGAGACGAAAGCTCTGTTTGTTCCTGGAGCCCAGCCTTTCCTCTGAGCTGTGTGTTACTGACTCAGGCTTGTGTTGGAGGAACACATCTTCAGAGAAGTGCCAACATCAAACACACCAGAGGTTTTACAGGTGCACACATTGAGGCCTCTCTGTGAAGTGCTGTTTCCCAAAGAGAGCATGAGCAGGGAGAGCACTGGAATATTTTAATAGTAAGAGGGGCACTCTCATTCTTCTCCGGGCTGCTGTAAAATATGGGCTAACCTTACTCTTTTTAATTTTCTGTGGCTAATGGCTTCTTAATTACCATCACAAAGTTGTAGCTTGGATCCTCCACCAGGAAATCACTTAAGCATGCACTTAACTCCTTCTTCATTTAAACAAGCAAACCAAAAAGCTTTGCTTCACACCATTACTGAAATAGCTAGTTATGCTCTTCCCCAAAGAGGGGGTCCAGTGCCAAAACCAACCCTGAAATCCACCATGTCTGGAGCAAAAGGCACCAATTAAAGGCACAACAGCTCTGGGCAGCAGAGAGGAGAGGGAAGCACATCCCCAGGCTGTGGGTTGGATTCACTCTCATGGTGGGCAGCTGTCAGGTGGACCTTGCTGGTCCCCCAGCCCAACCCACACTCTTCTGCAGAGCTCAGAAACTTAACATTAAGAGCCCTGGCCAGGATGCACCTCACTTTCTAAACTTGCTGTTCTATTTTCTTGAGGACCTCTGCATTGCTCCAGTATGGATATCGAACTTCTGGTGCTCTCTCTACTTCATAAATGCCACTCACCTAAAAAATAGCTCAGATACGCTTTGATATTTTTCTCTGCCAGACCCTGGGTGCTCAGTGCACTTTCAACTGTGAATTATAAACACACAAACAATTATGTCTCAAGCAGATGAAAAAAAAAAACCAACCAGAAGGAAAACAAAATTATTCCTCAGTATTTTAATAATGATCAAAGGAAAAACGTGCTGAAACACTGCCCAAAATCGGGAATTATCTGCCATAAACTGACCACTTGCTGCTTTCTACTTTGCTCAGTGTTTGCTCTAACCCATCCCAAGGTCCTCTCTGAAGGCTCTTTGGGAATATCATTCCTGGAGGATTAGATGGCTTCTTGGTGGCAGCCCATCCTTCTTCTTGGCCATTATTTGCTTATTTGTTCTCATGTTTATCTTTGATGTGCTCCTGAGAGCAGCCAGAGTCAGGCCCAAATGTTGATGAGCTGAACAAGATGAGCTCTTTTGATCTTCCCATGCAGGCTTAGCAATTCCTGCCAGATAAGGACTTTGAAGGTCGCACCAGGATGGATGTGAAGCCTGTGCCTCACCCAGATGTGTGTCTCTTACAGCCCCCAGTTACACCAGCAGGATATTTGGGTCATGGGTTTGTGGAGACTTGTGACCACTCACCCTCTGAGTCCTGGCTCTGTTATCTAAGTTAGTGATCACCTATCAGCAGCAATCTTTAATCAGGGTGTGGAAATAGGAGGTTGAACTGAACCAAGGGCTGATAACAGAACAGGACCAGGGTAAATTCACAAAAAAAAGGAACTTAAAAAGTCAGGCTGAGCATCCAGCTTAAAATCCACACTGACACCTACTGAAACTTTGACAGCAGACTGCCTTTTCCCTTTGCTTGCAGAATGGCACATGTTCGGAGAGCTCTCAAGGCCAAAATTCACTTCTTCAGATTGGCTAATTTGAGTTGGCCCATTAAGTATTCCTGAAACAGTCTCAGATAGTCAATTGTAATCTAGAAATGTTCTGTAGATAGGGCTCCAGCAGGAATCCTTGAAATAAACCGCAGTAAAAAGAGAAAATGATCGTCCATAATAGAATCACTCCATTCAACATAATAGAAAATAAAGCTCAATCAGGGATGTGAAGAGTGACACACTGTTCTAAGCACCATGCATTACTCATTCTCTTCAAGTGATCAAAATTGCCAGGATTCTCTCATGTCTAGAGACCAAACAACCCCATAAAGAAACTGCTGAATATCAAGAGGGAGATTTTTCTCTACCAAGAAAAACACCTTGGCAGCATAAGAGTCCTGCAGCCTGAATCTTAAAGGCTGCAGACAATATTCAAAGGAACAATTTTCGATTCGATGATGGCCACGAGTGAGACCCATTACACCTCTGAGGCAGCTTCCCAGCCTCCAGGCCTCGCCAGAGGAGCATTTCTAGAACATAAGAGATTGAGGAACATTAAGCCCAGAGTGAGAGCAAATCTACCTGATGTATTGTTGAACTTGTCAAGCCTTTGTGACGAGTCCCCGGTGCCCGAAGCCGACCGCGCGTCGCCCTTGTCAGAGAGCAGCTCTGGTGGCAGAGTTTGCTCTTGGGTGTATGATTTGAGTATTTAGGAATTCAACCTCCCGAAACAAACTGGTTTCCACATGTACTTGTGGTAGCTACTTTGTCAAGCCAGCAGTGGCTAAGCAATGTTGGGGTGTCAGGTTTTAAAGGAGAATTCCCCTGATGTCATGAAGCGACCTTGAGTAAGAAAATACAAAAAGAGTTCTCATTATTCCTAAATACTTCACGCTCCAAGCTCTGCAGGCTTGCAGTTGTTGTCCCAAACAGTCAGACCCTGATGTGTTCACCTGTGAGGAAGCATGCAGAGGGCTGGGGCTCCCAAGAAGCTGTTTAAAGCTGGGTGTGAAAGAAGCAGCAAGGAAAAATCCCCCTCTTCCTCCTCCTCCTCCTCCTGAGAGCAAATCAAACATCTAATTGAGAGAGCATCCCGGAGCAACTGGGTCCCTTCAGTGTTGAGCAAGAGCTTATTCCAACATCAAAGTGACTGGGTATGAGCCAGCCACTGGTGTTCCTGTTCCTTAAAGAACTGTAAGCAGTAAGCAACAGGGGATATAAGAAAGTCTACAGAACCTCTGATATAAGCCGTGAGAATCTTCAGGATTTACTGTCAGAGATAACTTAGAGCCTGATTTTCCCACTGTATGGATGCCTTGAGTAGCTTAAGCCATCAGCACAGCTCCACAGTTTCTTCACAGTAGAATAAATATTTCCTCAGCACATGTGAAAACTTGCACTGGAAAGACTTTGTTATGTTGTTAGAGCAAAGCTTGAAAGGCTCAAAGGTCCTGCCAAAACTGAGGAGAACAGACAGATTTTCAAGCCAAATACAAATTTCTCCCAGAGCTTTGGTAACAGTGGCAGCAAACACACAAGGGTTATTGATGTGTTAGAAACCACAGACCTGCCTGAGAATGGTCACAGAGGAACTAAACATTTCTCCCCCTCAAAAAGGTGATGAGATCAATAGCCCAGTTGAAGATGATGACATCAATCTGCCCAGCGCAGGCAGTGTGGGCAGAAAACAGGAGGAGCTGGAGACTTCTTACTAACTTAGCAGATACCTGAAAATACAGCACAGCAGAGAGGAAACAACCCAGGAATCCTGTGCTCAGTTTTGGGGCCCTCATTGCAAGAAAGGCATTGGAAGGTGTCCAGAGAAGAGCAACAGAGATGGGGAAGGGTTTGTTTAGACTTGAGAAAAAGAGGCTCAGGGGAGACCTTACCACCCTCTACAACTCCCTGAAAGAAGACTGTAGCCAGAGGGGATTGGCCTCTTCTCCCAGGAAAAGAGGGATGGAAGAAGTGGCCTCAAGTTGTGCCAGGGAACGTTTAGATTGGATATTAGGAAAAATTTCTTCACCAAAAGGATTCCAAGCACTGGAACAGGCTGCCCATGGCAGTGTTCGAATGAGCGTTCCTGGAGGGATCTGAAAGATGTGTCTAAGTCACCTGTATGAATTACCCCCAAACCTGAGCATCTCACAGTCTTTAAAGCATGAACTGTCAAACATTGCTGTAAGGTAGGGAAATGATGGTTTGCTAACAAGAAAAGGAGGCACAGGGATGATCATTGCAAGACTTTCGTCAAAATCAGAATTTAGCAATGCAAGTCTGCCAAAAGACAGGGAGAAGCAAAATTCTGTTAGTTCCCTCAGCTAGTCCTCAAACAAGGGACTGTTATTGCTCCCATCTGGAAAATAAGATGGATTATTTATGCAGAGTTGCATTTATTGGTCGTGAGGTCAGAAGCTGACAACAAAACAAAGATTAAAAAACCCAAAGCTGTTCTTCTGCTGCTCTTCCACCCCCCTCAGCACCACGGGGTCCCCTGCTCCGCCTGCGCTGTGACACCTGACAGGCCCAGAGCCCCTCTTTGTGATTTAGCTCGAGGAGGGGATGCTCATGTTTTACATCAGGCTGTTGAAATTAATCCCTGCTTTCTCATCCTTCTGATGCACTGCAGGGCTCTCGGATCGATTCGCTCCTCCCCGGCCGGGAGCAGGAACATGTTCCCAGTTCCGCTTCGCTGTGTACCACTCTGCAGAGAAACAGGAGTCTGTCACCCTCTTGTCATGTTAACAGAATAATATAATTTAATCTTCCCAGGCAGTTTAAATGAAGCTGCTCTAGCCTGAAATAGATACACGGGTGTACAACATGCAAAAGACAGATCCTTCAATAAACACGCTACCCATGTCTATCACACGCGGGGCTATCGGAGAGGGCCAGGGTTGTGTTCCCCCAGCACAGAAAGCTGCCACCACTTATGAAAGGGACCAAAATGCTGTTTGTTTGTGCCACTTTGGGAGGTCAGCCTGATCTGCAGATTTCCATTTCAAAGCCTTTCTTTTGGCAGAGGCCACCAAACACAACTCCCCTGTCACTTCCTCACAGAGGACAGATTGTTCCCCTTTTCTCCATGCCCTCAATAAGATATTTTCTACCCTCCAACTTCCTCCTGTACGTAACACCAGCCATCCCAAACTCTTTCCATTGGAGTACTTCCACTTATTTAAACACAGGAGAAGTTTTCTGGTCTGCTCTCATCACATGGTGACTCCTCATCCTGATCCTGTCTGATCCCTTTCCCTGTCCCCCCTCGCTGCTTTGCTGTGCTGGGAACTGGGAGCACATCTTCACCATGGGGGCAAGAATGCTCACAGTGAGAAATCATTTCCAGTAGGGAAATAAAAGGCATAAAATATTAGTTCACATGAATCTGGAGTTCAGAAGGATTAGATTCGTACTCGGTACATGACTTCACACAGATAAAATAAACTGAGCAATCCACCTTTTGCTACCCTGCACCTGTTAAGCAAACTTAATTTCCGTAATTATAAGTACCCACACCTATCACAGAAAAACCAGCTGGTGTGTAGAGCCCCTGGCCTGTCCCTCATGCCAGACAGTGGGCTGAGGTTCCCAGTGGGAAAGCAGAATTTTGCAGAGCTAGTGAGCCCTGACCATCCCTTGCAAGGACATACTTGCCACTAGTCTGGGGGCTTTCTAAAGATATTGTTCAAATGCCATCAAAAAACTGTTACTGCAATTTCCTTCCACTTCAGCTTACAGCCAGAAAACACACTTATCCTCTCCTGAGGAAGAAACAGAGCTGCAATCAGTTTGAAAAACACTACATATTTCTGAGTTGGAAAGTATAATCCCCCTTTAAACAAATACCTATTTTCCACTACTCTAACATACACTTGGTGACAACACTTAGATTCAGAAACAAACTCCCCTTGCCACCTGAGAGATGTCGTTTGTGAATTTGGTTACAACAGGCCAACAAATGGTGGGTTTTCAATACCAGAGAGACCCTTGGAGCAATCAGTGGCTTGTAAGAGAGTGTTTTTACCTGGTGCTTAGTGGTTTGGGGGCTTTTATACATTTGTAAGTGATTTTTGCATTTGTGGTCTTGTGGGACAAATAACACTGCTGGAACCAAGCAGCATGACTAAGTACAACACAAACTTCTTTGCAAGTCTCTTCTGGCACAGCTGAAAATTCACCTCCAACGAGGCAGCTGTTCCACAGAGCCCTTGGGCAGCTCTGGAATGAAGGCCAGGCACGGGCTCAGCTGCAAAAGCTGAAGTATGAGAGTAAATAATCTCTCTGGGGATTAAAACAGATTGCTAACTGCAGAGAGCCTCCCGAGGCAGTTTTAGGGACAAGTGACCAGGGCAATTGCCCGGAGCCGTAGCCAATGAGACAGTGTGACAAAGTGCTGGTCACTCAGCAGTGGTACCTGCCTTCCCCACAACTCAGCCTCCATTCAAGCCTACAGGCAACTCCAACTAATTAAAACCCATTTTCTTCTAATGGATGTTTCCTGATCATGGGCAGGACAAAACCCCCACCCAGCAGTGACAAAAGTCCCTGCTAGAAGAGTGACACTTGCACTGCTTCTCTCCCTTGAAGCCCACAGCAGACCATTAGAGCTTTTATTCTGGCATCCTGTATATCATCACCTCCTAGAAAATCTCACAAATCTTGTATGGGAGCCAAAGCCTGTACGGGGGAAACCTCCTCTGCAAGAGCAGCCCCAAATATTACAACTCCCATTCACACTGCTGACATTTGACAAGCTCAGAAGTGATTCATGGAGGTGGTTGTGGAGAGAGAAGGGTCTGCTGAAGTGGGTCCTGATCTCACTCCTTTGGAGAATGAACAGTGACAGCAACACTAAATAAACAGCTTAGCAAGTGTCTTAGGTTCTGCCCTGCAAAGCCTGGGAGCTGCAGGTGTGGAGCACGTCAAGCCCTGGGACACACAGTCCCCAATGGAGGGTGCAGAAACCTGAGCACACATCTCTGCCCCACACAGCGAGAGACAACTGGGGGGAAAGAAAAGCAAAGAACGAAAGAAAACGTGCTGCTCTGGAGCTGCCAGTCCTTTGGGGGTTGTAAGAGGTTGGAGCAAATGCTTCAGGTGCAAACAGGGCATGGGGATTCACAACCTCAGCGGCTCGAGCACGGCCCTGTGGGCTGCTGTGGCATGAGCTGTGCAGTGGTCACAGCCATGTTCAAACAAGCTTTCTCTGCTCACCTATCAGTGTTTGCATGCAACAGAGCAGGCACAGTGCAGGAATTCAGGTTATGGCCCAGCTGAAGGGGACTGTGAGCCAGCCCAGTGCCCCAGAGATGGTTGTGGAGTGAAGGGCGAATGGACTGCACAGCTCTCCATCTCTCTGTGCTTCTCCATCCATCAGCAGATGGCCTCAGCTGCTGAGTGTGGGCCCCCAGCCTGCCCTGGTCACACAGGGAGCTCTGCTAGCTAAACCTCAGTAAAGAGATTCTCAGAAAACACAGCAAAGGCTGTTCCAGCCCCAGAGCATGATGAGCCAAGCACTCTCCCAACAGAGACGATGCTTCATGACTTTCTGGCACTCATTAAATTGTCACCCGGCACAACTGGTCAGAAAACACACCATGTCAGTGGAAGATCCTCCTCAGCTGAAATCTCCTTCAGCCAAGTAAACTTCCAAGACATCACAGTGGGTCTGTGGGCATGGATTTCAACAGCACTTCTGCATGGGAATCCTGTTCCCTTCAGGCTCTGCTAGCAAAGCTGGGCCTGCAGGACCTCTGTGGGAAGGCTGAGTATCTGAAGAAGCAGGAGCACACAGGAGCTGAGAGCCTCCAGATGTGACCATAGTGGAGCCATGTGGCACAGACCATCCCTGGACATCCCATGGCCTTTTATCCCAGAGATATTATGTTCCAGAAGTTCTGGTTGTTTTTCCCTCAATCCCAACATTTTTGGGTTTGAGACATTTCTAAACTTTTGGCTTCATTTTGTGAGAAAAATCAGCTTTCAGAAGAAGCGGGTGAATGTATCACCAAGAAAAACATTTCAAAGACTCCAACATTTTTCATGGCAGAGCATTTGTAAGGTTTCCACTGGACTTAGGGGCAAGCATTGGTGCTGGACTTCTCAAAGGAAAAGGAATTCTATATTTCAGACAGTCCAAAGCAAAGAACTCAACCCCAAAAGACTCTGTAGGCATTAAAGAAAAAAAGTGAGCAGAGTTAATGATTGATAGAGCCGATGAGATATTGATTTTCAGAAGGAAAAATATTTCCAATTCTCTAGCCTCATCCTGCTGACATACAAGAAGCTCTGTTAATTCTCAATAAAATTAAGGAAAGAATGAGGTGCCTTTTCTATGAAAAAGCCTGTAACTACAATAGATACTGACCATGAATATAAATGGGAACATATACAAAATTAGGCCAGGCAAATTAGCCAGAGCTAAAAGCCTGGATATAGCCTACACATGCCAAATATGACTCTGGAGAAATCTTGTAATTGCTTTAAGGACAGGTTTAAGATACTGTAAGTAAAAGCCATTGAATATGCCAGCAAAGTACAAGCAGGCAGCTACAGGAATTTCATCGTGGGGAAAGTGCTTCTTTCCATCTCCATCTAGTGGGTCTGACGAGCCACTGCTTCATCCACACTGCTCTTACAGCACCACACGAGGAGATTTAACCTCCTTATGTAACAAGCCTTTTGGTCCCCTAATTCTTTCCCCATGGCTTTCTGCTGTTTTCTCCCTGTCTCTCTTGTCATCACAAAAGAGTGATTCTCTAAGTTTCTCCATTTTGCTTAATTGAATTCATTGCACATTTAGGGCCATTTTACAGTGAGATTTACAGCAATGTCACCAATAGAGAAAATTGTTGTAAAATAATGGTGGACAGCATTATAAAGTAGCAATAAAATCAGCAATAATGCACAGCTGTGTATTTATGTCTGCCACCTGTTCACTTCACTTTCCTTTTTTAAGCCACCTTTAATCAGATCAACCAGTTCAGCAAAGGAATGATCTGGTGCTGTTGCACTGGGAAGCAGAAATCCAAATTTCACACAGACAGGCACAAAGAGAGAGCAATCACTGTGCCCACGAGTACAGGCACAGACACAGAGATCATCATCACCCACATTACTCAGGAGTCACGTACCAAATAACCATCTCTACGTGCAATATATACACAAAAACATACATCCCCACAGGACATGCACTGTAAACATATCTGAGCACACACTGTATGCACATATATCCAGCTGGATTGGCATTCAGAGTCCTAATCCCCAGTTCCCAGACTGCAACCTGTAGATCTCCTGTGGGACAAGTATTTCTTGGCTGTGGTCTGCAGAAAGCTGGCTGGTCATTGGGATAATTCCACAGTGTAAGAAAGAAAAAGAAGATGTCAGCTCAATATCTAAGCCCTGAATCATCAGTCAGTGAGAGGGGCTCAGCATATCCCCACCACTGAATGATAACCAGTGGCCAAAGGGGCTCCAGCCCAGCAGCCCTCGTGTTGGCTGCCACAGGCTGGTGAATGTGCAAACAGCAAGGCTGAAAGAGATTGTTTTGTCCTTTAGTCCAATTTGGACCATCCACGATGGGCTGCTCTGAGTGTTTCAGCTCCAAATATGTCTTCTGCTTAGTGCTGGATGGCTTGCCAAGAGCATCCTTCTCCTTGAGCAAGTGAGAGTCGACTGAGACAGCCACTACTTGCAGAGAGCAGATTTTGTACAATTTGCTTTCCACCTCTGGCAAACATTTCTACATGCAACACTCCAGAATAATTGCTGTGGGATCTGTGAACAGCCTGGTGCATTTAGATATCCCAATTTGCTTTATGGATCATTTTGTGATGAACAAGGGCAGAACAGCCGCCTTGGGTAGCATCCAACCAGCAGTGATAAAAGGCAGCTCTGCGTGCTGTGCCACCTAGGAGGGATGTGTGAAAGGCTCTGTCAAAAAACATTTGGATAAACTATCAATAACCCTTCCTGTGCAGCCCACAAAACTCTCTGGAATGGAAAGTGCATGGGCTGAATTTTAAATTCAGTCCCCTCCTGACAGAGCCAGCGCTGTGGCAGAGCACTGATGGTGACACTTGGGGCAGTTTTGTTTGGGCTCTGCCTGTAAGCGACGCCGTCTGGTGAGCACCCAGCTTTGATGATCACCTCAGAACTGGGAGGCATTTCTCACTGCAGTGTGTTACTGCAGCAGGTCCCCACAGGGAAGGGAATGGGAGAACACTCTGCCTGGATGGCAGCTCTTCTGAACTTCATTTAAGAATCCCAACATTTTGGTTTCCTTCTAAATATTTGATATATTTTCATTTCTATCAGAAAACTCCAAATTGTCCAAGTTTAGCAAAACCCAACCTCTTCCAGCCAAGAGGCACAGAACCATTCTTAATGAAACAAAAGCGGTATCACACAGCAGAACACTGCACAAAGAACTGCTAGAAGCCATATTACCCCTGATTTTATTCATTGCTGAGTCACTCAGAGTGAGAACTACCAAACACTTTTCTTTCTCTGCTCCTCAATTCTCCCACCCCTGCCCGGGGCATAATGAAGTTTTCTCTAACTCTGACGCTTCAAGGCTAAGTGCATTAAGAGTTGTAAAACATTCTTCCCTCAGCAGCTAGATGAAAAGGATATAGAAATTAAAACAATGTATACAGGATTATTACTACAGGGATGATATGAATCCCCTTGTGGAAGCACTGAAAAGCCACTGGATAAAGTCATTCAGTGATGACCCTAAAGCTATAACGAGCTTCTCATCTCACACGGCTTCTGCGAGGAATATAATGTGGTGGGGAAAAAAGGAATATCAGGCTTTTGTGGACCGAAGCCTGAAGGCAAATCTTTCCTTATCACAAGTTCTGCAGGTCAAAATGGCATCAAGAATATTCGTCACTCGCAAGCAAATAATTACCCCAAAGGTGAAAGACAAGTAACTGAGGACCCATCCAAATTACACAGAGCTAGTGCAGCACAAAGCGAAAGATTTCTAATGCGGTGATCTTTCTCATGGCTATTTGTCACAAGTGTCCCTTTATCTGATGGTTTCTGAGGAAAAGAGAAGGATCAATTCTGGCAAAGAAATCTCTACCCTGCAGTTGAATTTTCAAAGCTACGATAGATCATATGGACATTGTAGAGAAATGAAAAGGAGGTCAGGAAACACAGGCAGCCAAGCAGTTCATGTTGCATTTGAGATGCACGAAGGATCAAGCAAGGATAAGCTGGATACTGTGTAGAAGTTAACAGGAAAGTACACAAAGCAATAATGAGGCACTCACTTCAAAAGCACAACCCCATTCTTGTCCACAGAGGCACTCAGATTCAAACTGAAGTTTGCATAAAGCTTGTGAGGAGTGTATGTGGGCAAGAAGGGGGATATGGAAATTAAAACCAATCAGTTTCTACTATTTAAATGTCATCACCCAAAATCTGCAGGAGAAAAAAAATAATCCACCTCACTGCTCCTAACAAGAACTTCCTTAATGCAAAAACCTTGATTTTTTTTTTTTTTTTAAGTTTGATTTCAAATTTGAAATTATTATAGCCTCTTTAGGTTCAGCCATCTCTTTTCTGCACCAAGTTAGCTCACCAGTGCTGGAGATGTTCAAAGGTACATTAAAAAAAAAAAAATCAATTAAATTCATTTTTCCATAATCCCTAATCTTTAAACACCATTCCTTAGACAGACAGCAAGTGACCTGACCAATTTCAACCATGCCAGGTACTCGACTCCTGCTCACTGGGGCTGCCTCTTGTGCACATTAGACCACATTAGATGCACTGGGGATGAGCAGGGCATCAGAAGATGGCTAAACCATCCACAGAGCATATGATAAAAGGAAATTTAAAGCTGAGGTCCGTAGCTGCCAGCACCTGTGACACAGCCCAGCTTGTCACAAGATGCTGCTCCAAGGTAGCAAGTCACAGTATTGCCACTTTTATTTGGCTGCTGCAGAGGCAGCGTTTCAAAGCTGAGGTCATCACCAACCATTTTTAGAAGCAACATCACAGTGAAGAGCAGCAGCCTCAGCTGCAAACTCAGCTCTTGCAGTCAGGCCATGAACACACTTCTCCAGCCACACACCCAAAAGTGGAACATGGGGCCCAGGTGTTCATTTCCCCCAAATCTCCCAAATTATTTACTGGCACTAGAGGATGGACTGGCCAGGGACAGGTGAGTAAATGTTGCACCCTGGGTGTTTTGTCATTCCAATCGTGTTCTGAATGAGCGTGACATCATTCCTTGCCACAGCAGGCGAGACCCTGAGGGAAGGAAAGACCCAACAACTCACACACACCAAGGACCTGATTCACCCTTGCTTTGCACCAGCTTTCTGTGCCACTGCACTTCAGTCAAAACCTGTATGAATCAGACCCGTGATTTTTATCAGGGATCTAGCTGCCTGGTTATGTCTCAAATAAAATAAAACATGGAGTTTATAATCGTGCTCCTGCCATCATGGATGAAAACTCAGAGGTGTCTTCAGACTGGTCTGAAAAGGACAGATTTCTCCCTGATGCAAAGTCACCACGCTGCTGAAGGCAATGGAGTCTGGATCTGCCTTAAGGATCCAGAGATCACTTAACTCAGTCACCTTCATCCCACTGTTTAGGTCCTTCTCCACTACATTTTTTCCTACCTTGTCAAAAGCTACAGGTTTTGTCTTGCAAGCACAAGCCAAGGGTCACAACTTCCTGCCTGGATTCAGCTACTGCAAAAAAAGTGTGAGGGTTTCCTTTTCTTTTCCCCTTAGGTAACTTCTCAGCACACACTGGGTTGTCTCCAAGGCCCTCTCCTGTCCTGCAAGGCTGACTATCCTTTGAGCCATGTCAGAAACACAAGAAATACCTGAAACCATCCTGAGGCAACGAGAAGGAACCAACAGATTTCAATGAACCTGATGAATCCCCATTACCAGGCTTGCAGTAGGAACACCAAAGCCCCCAAACAGTAAAACTTACATAAACTTGGGGCAACCCACATATAAAAACAAAAAAAAAGAGCAAGGGACAGGACCACCCAGCAAAGAGAAGGGAACATTTATATGAGAACTGCTACCAAAAGCCACACACACCCTGAAATGCACCACATGCACCAAGATGTCACCCATTAGCATGGGCTTGCTGTCATTCCCCTTCCAGATGTAACTGGAGCTCTGACTCTCAGAAGTCCTCTCTTCCTTTTCCCATTCATTGGGAATCTCAGCCACATGGAGATCTTGGCCTGATTTGCAGCATTTAGCTAAGATCTGTCTGTCTGCAAGTGCTATGGCAGGGTTATTTGCTGTAGGTATTAGGCAGTTAGTCATCTCTGCTGCTGAGCCTGCAGCAATATTTCTACAACTTCAAAGCCCTTACAAAGAATAATATATTTTGGCTAATTAAATCAGGATATAATGTAACAAAGGGGGTTTTTTTTTCCTTCTCTTCCTTGAGTTTCTGCTTTCATAACCTAATCAGGCATTTTACTGGGTGAAACATCTCTATTAAGTCTCATTTCTCAGCCACATGATACAAAAACAGGATGATAATTGAGGCTGCATAATTGATGTGCGCAATGACAGAATATAGAAAAGGGCTCCATTAGCCAGGTCACATCATTAGCATACATTACGTTCAACAAGATTGCTCTCTTCACCTCCTATTTATTAATGGGTTAATCCAGTCCCATCAGCCTGAATACATCATTGTTTGGGTCCTTTCCTGTAAGATACAGCAGCTCAGGTTGACATTAGGGAAGAAAGCCACCGAGGGCAATGAAATCCCCTGAGTGTCAGCGGTGCAGTGGTGCTGTTTGCAGAAGCCCTTGGCTCCCCAAGAAGCCAAGGATGTCATCAAGTCTGCAGCACCAACATGTCCTTGGCAGCTCAGGCCTAAGCAGAGAGGGAGCTCCTTCAAGGACACGTGAGCTGCTGCCAGGCCAGGCCACACGTGGACTCCTCGAATGATCCCACTCTCCAGTCTGTCTTCAATTTCCTGTCTGGATTACCACATTTCTCAGGGAGTTTACTTCCTCTCCCACTGTCATTGACATAGAGAGGTATTAGGTGCTGTTTAAAAAGAAACTCTAAGCCAAAATAATGTTTAAATCTCGTATGAGTTCTGCCTCCCTACAGTGGTGAGCATGCCTGGTTACTTCACTGCCTGCCTCTTGGGGTGAACCTGCCCCAAGAATTTGCTACGGGGTCGGCCACAGCTACCCATCATCCCAAAATCTCTGAGGAGTTCACATCTGCTAGCACTGATGCAAAGGTAAAAGCCTGGTCTCCCACAGTGCTCTGATAGCCACTGGAGGGAAATGCTGTTCCTGAAGACAAACAAGAAAAACCTGGTGCAGTGGGGGAGATTTCTACTTTAGTTATATCATGATGCTAAAGAAACCGGCCTTACAAAGTTGGCATTTATTTAGATGCCTTAGATTACCCTGGATGAACAGCCATGATTCATTTCCTGAGCATGGGTGTCCAGAGAACTGATGGCCTTAGTGGAATATTTCAACTCTCACAAACAAAAACTCAAATGGGATCCCTGCTCTAGGGCTCTCCAGGCCACTGCCTGCCACTTCCTGCCCTGTGCCTGGTCACAAAGTCCCTCGGGACTTCAAACCTGCCACTTCAGGGTCAAGTCCTCTGTCATTTCCATGGAATTGATGCCAAATCCCTGGAAGTGTTCAATGCCAGGCTGGGTGGGGCTCTGAACACCCTGATCTAGTGGGTGGCATCACTGCCCATGGTGGGGAGGTGACCTACATGATCCCTACAGTCCCTTCTTACCCAAACCATTCTGTGATTCTGTCAGGGCTTGGCCAACTGAAATGTTCATTCCTGAGTTAGCTTTTTGGCAATAACCTCTGCAGGATGCCCCAAGTGCTGACATTTTTGTACCTATCCACTCCACTGTTTTAGCCCTTGGAGAGGTCAGTTGTGCTCGGAGCTCCCTCGTGCTAGACACGATATGGGAAGATAAAGAACAGTAGAAAGCAAACACTGTTATTCTCATTTTACACCTTGGTTCAAATAAAAAACCTACATGGCTTGTCTAGTCACGTAGAAAGTCTATAAAAGAATCAAACTGGTATTTTTGATTGTAGCCATGCTCCTCACCAGGGCAATAATTACCCACTTTCCTCTCCTGGCCTGTCATGCTCCACTCCACCAGGAACAGAACAGAATCAGTGAAGCCAGGCTTAGGCACGATTCACTTACTGTTCCTTCAGGAAGAACACAGTCATCATAAATTGACATTTTCTAATTCTGGGGATCTCAGATGAACCTATTGTGTTGCTTGTCTGAGTGACACCTCTACAACACAGACACTTCTGAGACCCCACAGTTAATCATCACTGCCAGGTGCTCTTCTGCCAAACACTACAGCCTGCTCGACTTGGCTGCTTGAGGAGAGGCACAAACCCTTCTCATTCTCATACCTCATTCAGAAAATGTCACAGAAAGACTCTGTGCTGGAAGCTGGTGATGCATTGATATATTTACCAGCATATCATCATCAGTACTGAGGCTGAGACGTGAACATAATCAATCTGCTGCACTGGATCTCTCAGACATGTTAGAGTTATGTTAATAAGACAGCAGGTTGTCAGCTTTTCTAGTGAAGTACCAGAGTATTTTTTTTTAACACCTAATAGTAGCAATTCGGAGTTCAGGAGCTCTGGAATAAAATAAATGCTTGTACCTCTTAAATAGCCTTTCACTCATACTCCTGTTCTCGGAGCTGGTGTGGGATACAGCACAAAATAATTACTCTGGAGACCACCAGAGCAAAGCTCTCGTAACAACAAGCAAATGGAGCTTTCCACCTACCCAAGATGATAAATTAAACCACACAGAGTCCACAGAAGTCCTCAAGTGCCATTGTAAAGTAAAAAGGAATTTTTATAGTCCTGCTTTAAATGAAGTGGATCCTCTTTGTTGCTGGACACTCTCCCCTAGTCCTAAGTCACAAAATTGATAAAGCTGTTTTTCCACAAAAAAATGTTATCCCACATTCAGCCGGGATAAAATGTTTATTTATTTTATATTTATTTTTAATGTGTATCATTTAAATAATTTTCATTCTGGTTTTCATCAAGGATAGTTCATACCCAAAGCCAAATAAATCCTCACTGGAAATATTTTCCCTGTCAAAACTCTCTAATTATCAGACCTGAAATCACAATCAGCATAAAATAGCACTGTCTGATTTCACTCCTCACCCTTTGTGTCTTGATTCAAATCCTGCCTAGGCCAGCTGATGGCCCTTACCCTGCCCCAGGGATACCCTGGATGTCCATGGATGTCCATGGATGTCCCCAGCACTCCATCAACATCCACACTATGGCCTTGCTCTGGCTCAGAACAGGATTACTCAGCAAATTCTGGCTGGTTTGCATGCCAGGAGGCCGAGGGCCTGACTGTGAAAAAATTCATTTATCTGGAGATCTGGCTTGTCCTAGGAAGGGCAGATTGGGGTGCTAAGTGCCAGTCCTGTAAATAACCATATCCCTGACAGCCCTGTCTGCAGCAGAGAATCAGGGAGCCTGGATGCACAGCTCCATCTGCCTTCTCCCCTCTTCTGAAAGGCACAAGCAACCAAGACTATTTATTTTCTCAAGTGCACAACATCCCATGGACTCCCAGCCTGGAGATGGCTTCTTGCTGCCACACTCAGTCAGGTTTCAGTCCTAGGAGAGTGCTTTTAATCTCTGGTAAGGTCAGAACAGCTTACTGAGGAAAAAAAAAAAAAAGAGAAAGGAAAGGGCTCTTTTAATTGCATTAATTATGATACATTCCCTTTTGTTTCTGATGACTGTTGCATTTTAGGATCCAGGAATGGTATCACTGAATTTTAATCAGAGATCTGAACAAGCTACTGAAATATGATTAGTTCTTCTATCTGACACTGTGATTACTGCTTAGGAGACATCTGCTGCTGCATAAAATCAAATCTTCCCTTTCTGTCTTCCATTGTGACAATGCCAGAGCTTTTCTCTTTTTTTTCGAGGAGGTGGAGATGATCTCAAGGAACACACCAGGAAGGCAGCACAGCCCAGCCCTTGGCTGAGGAACATTCGGACACGCCCCGGGAAGGTTTTGCCCTCTGCCAGACCCCTGGGCTGACAGAGTGCCCAATTTCACAGCAGGGGCACAGCTTTGTCTCTCCCTCCGTGTGCATTTGCATGCACAGGATGGGGCCCTTCCCTGTGCTGCACTGGGGCTGCCAACCCTTCCCACTGTCCTTGTGACACCTGGCCACAGGAACTGCTCCAGCAGCCTCCTGCTGGGTCTCCACTCCTTCAAAGCAAAACGTGTCCCTCTCATCTGTGCAGGTGAAAGGGATTTTTCCAGGATGCCTTCATCAGAGGGCAGACCGTGGCTTTAGACTACACCTCAAAGGGCTGATCCACTGAGGTGCTGCTCTCAGTCCTGGGTGAGAGCAGCACTCAGCACCTTGCAAAGACACCATCCAGAAACTGAAGGCAGCAGCAGAGAGGGGAAGAGAGGGAGAGAAGAAAAGTAAAAGAAAAATAATAAACAAACACAGGAAAGAAATCAAGAAAAAAAAAAGTAATATTTTTCACATCTGACCTCAAAGCTGCTGGGACTGCTGTGAGGTATTTTTTCCCAGTCAGGTTAGTCTGCTCTAAAAGGCTGTGGGCATCAAAGAGAAAACATTATAATATATCTGTCTTCCACTTGCCTGCATTTTGCCTGTAATAGGTCTCCCACTTACACTGTTATTTTTTTCCCCCCTCATCTCAACAAGAACAGAGGATGGCTGCTCACCAGGCTCATTAATATGCATAAAGTGCAGTATAATTAGTTGCCACAGGTAACCCTTCTATAACTGTGTGAATTGAGCTAATGTGCAAATATACGAAGCACTGCAAGTAGGACGGTGTAAGTAAAAGTCCCCCATTTCATAAAAGGAAATATTTGAATAATATGCAAATGCACTGGATGTTATTAACAGGATGTCAAGGTTTGACAGTCCATGTTATTGTGGAAATAAATGAGTTTTGACACAAATAACTTAGATATGCATTGATTTTTTGAGCAAACGTTGTAATGAGATGTTATGTATTGTAGTGCAGGTTTATACAGATTTTGATGACTATTAGGGGAAAACATAACAGTGGATCAATTATTAATGTATTCATTAATATGCTCCAATGTGTAACAATAATTATTTTCTTTCTTTTCTCCCCCCTGCCTTCAAAATGCAGTTCCTCTTGCATTTTTAATATACCTGCTTGAAAGTATATGGAGCAGAGTCAATACAGCATTCAAATGACAGGGAAGATGAACTGTACCTAACCACTGCTGACAAACACTACCCAAATGCTCCTTAAACTCTGCATTTCTTCATTATAACTCCCCAGAGGAGGCATTAGCTTCTGTTCTTTCAAGGAACCCAGTTTACATACTGAAGCTCATCGTCAGGTCAACAGTTCCTAATGCTGGTCAGTGAGCTTATGTGAGTTTGCATTGTGCTGGCATTTGCTCCTGAGAGGCAGAGGGAAGAAGCATCCAGAAAGCATTCAACGCCTAAGGACAAACATCTGCTGAAATGGCTTGCTGGCCAAGTTCACCAACAGGGGAATCTGCAGTTGATCCATTCTGCTGAACCTGCCAGATGTCCCTGTTTTGTGCCATCTCGTCCTGATTTCTAAAAGCATTGCCATCGAGTCCCGGTCGGGGCTGCGGAGTCCTGCACGGAAGGACGGTCAGAGCCCTGCCCACTGCTCCGCCTGCCACGCTCCAAGGAGCGCTCCAGAGGGCATCGCTGAGCGGAGGGGAACAGGCACATCAGCAGGGGCAGCCCAGCAGCAAGAAATCCTGAGCTGAAGTGGCACAGACTCAGCTCAGCTTGTTTTGGCTTTGCTCTGACGCTGGACTTGCAGAGTCATTTGCACTGGTGCAGAGATGATGCAGGAGGTATGGAATCCTCCTCCACCACAGCGGCCACAGGAAGGTGTCCCAAAAGGCCAACCCCTTTTTAAGGAGGATGATAAATGACTGAGCCTTCATTTCATTAGGATAGTAATTGCTCTGTCACTTGGGAAAAAAAAAAACAAACCCAAACTTATCTGTGCAGTAGANAAAAAAAAAAAAAAAAAAAACCAAACTTATCTGTGCAGTAGGTCTTCATAATTTGTGGGATCTTCTCTAATATTCTTAGGTTAAGATGTTCTGGCCTTAAAAGGTTACACCATAAGAGGATCACAGAAGGGAAGCCATGTTTCTGGACCAACTTTTTCCCAATCATTTCATAAACTGTAACAAAGCAGCAGTTGTTCTGAAAGGTGGCCATCCGAAGAGAACTAGTCAAGCCCCTGAGTCTTCTCCTTGGAAATTACATCAAGAGAAATTGGATTATTTGGGGGGTGGTCAAGAAAGGTTCTTTTCTCAGGGTAATCTGGCAAATACTGCTGAGAGGGTTTGGATTCTTATAAAATACGGGCACAATTCACTCCTCGATCCGCCTGAAAATGTACTTTTCAAAACTCCCCGACTTTGCAGGAACACAGGACACAGAAAGCTTGGCCCCTCCAGGAATCTTTCCTGCCACACAGGAGAGGCACTCCTTGTTGCTCAGTATTTTGTTAGAAGGTGCTGGGAGATGTATTCTGGCCCGCAAAGTGGGCAGGCAAGTGAAGATACTCTCCTGACTTTTCCCCACAATAGATGGGATTCCTCTCACATTAGTTCAGCTTGACAGCCTGTCCGTGGTGATTGATCCCAAATAACCAAACATGCCTGCAGACAGCCCTGTGTCTCTCTCCCCACTGGCAATAAGTGAAGCCTGGATGAACAGCTCCAACTTTCAGACAAGTTCCTTGTATGGCAGCTGAACTCAATGACCCAGCAACTTCTAAGACCCTTGGGAACTATGGCAAGGAAACATCTCTAAGCTTATCACCTGTGATTAAATATACTGCACGAGGACCAAAGATAAACTGATCAGTTCTTCAGGACCTTTGTATTTTCTGCACTTTCTCAGAGTAACGTGAGACAGAAGTTACCCTTGGAACACCAAACGTTTCACCATGGTGCTACAAGAGCAGCCACACTGCCTGTTTAGTGCTGCCCTATGGACCACCACAACTAGGTTTAACTGCTTTTAAACTGTGCCATGAACAAGTAAATGCTGAAGGCAAGAAGGGAAAATAGCCACAGAGGAGCAACCTAAGCCTGGATACCCCAAGTTGTGAAGGCATAAGAAGAAATACAAGACCAGATTGCAAACTCTGGCTAGAATCACCAGAGGAATGAAGAAGCACGTTTGCTAATTGTATGCATGTCATAAATACTGGGATAGCTGGAGACTCACTGCTTAAAACACTCATTTTATCCAGCCAATTAACATGCTGCCTAGACCATTATCTAGCATTACTGTGGGTTTCACGGCGCACAATGAAGAGGTTCATGTAATTATAACATGATCCAGGTGACCTTCTGTACCACAGGTAATACATTGTGCCTCTTGCACTGCCTAATTCTGGCCAACAGACCCGAGACAACCCTGAGTTGTTAAGCTACAGACAAGATTTCAAAAGTGTTTCCAGCCTTCAGGCATCCAAAATAATAAGTCATTTGAGGTCTTGTGTTTTCGAGAACAGGTACTGATTTTCAGGGGCAGATTAGATGCCTGAACATTTGAGGCTTTTGCTTTGGAGATAATAACTCTCTGATGGATTTTGCTCACAGTCATCATTGCTGGGTAAGTGAATCTGAAAGCAGCATGAGTGTATAATTGACTGCACACCGGGGTCTGGCTCGGCACAGTGATGTAACCAAGGAACTGGGAAAAGCTTTGACTGCCAGGGAAAGGGAATATTCTCCTTAGCCCATAAAAAAATACAGTCCCCCAAAACCACAGGTGTGAAACTCAGAGCCAAAATTCCACACATGACTATTAAAGGTAACAAACTCCCTGAAAATCATTCCCCTTTTCTCTTAGATGCTTTAAAAATTCCAGTGTCATTCTCATACACAGGTGAAAATAAAGCCAGCAATTCCTACTAATACCAATGCCTCTACAGGCACAGCTTTAGTGCTGCAGAACATCTCCTGTCTTTATCATTTGCATTTATTTATAAGGCTGCTGTCTCCCATCACTGGGTAGCATCACATGTTGCATAATTGTGTAATGCAGCAGAAGAGAATAACTGGGATTCCTGCTAGAAAACCCAGAGAAATCATTTCGTGTTGGTTTTTTCCAAGCCAATAATAATCCCGTACAAAAACACAATACTTTCCCTGCAGCAATATTATGAAGTCTGCAAAAGACCATCTCCCAAGGAACAGACTGACAGCTCAGAATTAACCCAGGCAATGCCAACAAGAATCAGAAAATACTTTTGTGTGACTCGCTGTAGGATAACCAGGATATTACTAATATTCTACTTATTACTTCACACTTTTTGGAAGGAAATTATCAAGTATTTTCTAAAAGGAGGGAAAATCCTTGCCTGCTCTATACAGGTGCAGAAATCAAAGCAAGGGGAGATGAAGTGAACTGCCTGTGATCATCCACCTGCAAAACAGGGAGAGATCAAAGTGTTCTGGTGATCTCCAAAGTGAGCAGTGAGCACTCTGCAGCTCACAGGGCTCCAGGCCCAACTCAGCCACTCAGGGCTCCTGGCCAGGAGGTGTCACAGCTTCTAATATTCTAACCCACGTTTCTTCTGTTCAGTGGAAAGCAAAGTGCAGGCAGGGACAGAAGACCCAGGGAGTGATGTGTGGCTCCTCTTGGCCCCTGTGTCCAGCCTGGAAGCACAGACAAGTCTGGCAGCCCAGAGGTGCTCCCATCTCTCTGCACACTGGATGATGCCTCTCAGCTGCTCCTCCGTGATCCTCTAACAAAAGATCCCCTGAGCTGCCTTCTCTGATTTGAAGAGACATCTGACTCACTGTTTGCTTTACCTGAGGCATCTCTCTTCCTACTTGTCATAGTGATATGAAAACCTGGGCTGTTCCCAGCTGCTGATATCACCTTCATTTCAGCTCCATCATGTAGTGAAATAACGTTCCTTCATCTCAGCAAGGACTGGTCCATAAGTCTTTTCCCTCTGCTGAATCACTCTAATTTGCTTTGACTGACTCTGAATGAAGAGAAATGTGATCACTGCATTTTCAACACTCCAGTCCACCCAGAGGCTCCTCAACTGTTTCAGATCTCAGGTCAAGTGAGTTGATTCCTATGAGCTGACCCTCAGTTGTCCCTGTGGCTTGTGTCAAAGTACACTGAGGCAGCTTAATGCTCTCCACGAAGGGAGACCGATCTGGCAATGGGATTCCTCTAAGGAGGATTTTCCAGAAGGGAACAGATTAATTCAGAGCCTGAAGAAAGTTTACAAAACCCTCCACTGTTGCCCTGTCCTATTGTAGCTGCACTAAGTAGTTACAATACACAGAGCCTTGTTCCACAGAAATCATTTTCCTCCTTTTACTCTCTCCTTCCTTAGTTCAGAGTCAAAATTGAGCAGGGTAAAAAAAAAAAAAAATAAAGTGAAAACAAAACGGGGACCCAGTGTACAGGAAGAAAAAACAGGAACTGAAAATCAGGCCAGAAAAAATGATCTTTTATATTCAACTTTTTTTTTTTTTTTTTAAGTATGCAGTGAATAACTTTTGAGCATTCTTGAACTTTTTTTTCCCCCAAAAAACTGATTTTTTTACCTGTTCCAACAGACAAGCAGGCAAATAGCTGCAATCCTCTCCTGAGCTTTGCTCAGGTCCTTGCCCTCTCTAATGTGATTGCCAACACAGACTGACAGCTGGTACCATCTGCAGTGCTGGTTTTTCTGATCTGAATAACTTCTCACTCTTCCAATGAGACAAACAGGTCATTTCAGATTAGACATCAAACCTCACCAGGCTTTGGTCACTTCTGGCCTGGGTCACATTTGACTACAACCAAGTCATGGATCAACAGGCTGTTCCTACCTCCAAAAACACCAGGTTCAGTCATTCAAGTAGTAAACCACAGTCTTAACCCCTGTAGGCTTTAAAATACATATTTAAATGAAGGAGGATATTTAGGGAAAGATTTTAGGCCCTTTTTATTAGTCTACTACTTCACAAGAGACTTATTTGTTTTATTTGTGAAGAGGGGTGGATTTGGGGAAAAAACAAAGAATATAAACAAAAGGCAACTATACTAAAATGCTAAAATTCAGTGTCAGGCAAAACAACACATGGTAATGAAGTGCTGAGGCTCAGACAACCTTTTTTCCCCTTGCCTATGAGATGGAGGGTACATGGCTCTCCATCACACACAGACCCCCAAGGTCTTGTTTCAGCTCATTCAGTCTGAGCAAAATTGGGAAATCCAGAACACCAGAGCACCAAAGGTGGGAGTTTGCAAAGATGTAATGACTGACCATGTAATTAAACACCTGCACTGTGCACAACGAGCCTCCACAGATTTGAGGGCACCACAAAAGTGGGTTTATGCAGTTAAGGAATATTTAGAAGCTGATAAAGACAGAAAACACTGACAATACAGAACTATGATGCCTGCAATGTCTTGGTTTCCCAGCACTCATTCATGCCATGTTAATAAGGCCCCAAAGAAGTTAGTGTGATGATGCTGGAACAGACCTGGCTTGTTTTCATGGCTGTGCCCACCAGATCTCTCACTCCTGCATCTTTTACATCACACATCACCTTTAACATCACATTTGTCATGGTTCACAGACTCCCCCTGCTATTCTACCTACTTACAGACCATTTTCCCTTCATTTCTAAAAATAAAACTCAGCCATCTGAAGGCACTTCATATGACACTGTTTGCTTAATGATACTTTTAAAGGACTTTAATTGCTTAGGCTAAAGTCTTCAGATGTGTTTCAATACCTTCAAATTCCACATTCTTTTGTAAACTCAGGTTTAACTCACTTGAAAGCCTGGACTACAAAAGAAGAGAAAGGAGAATGACTGCTTAGGTTTGTATCATGCACAGGGCCCCTCTCTTCCATCCCTAACAGGAAAGCACCAAAGAATAAGTGTGTTTTTCAGAAAAGCTTTTTGTCTTGATATGGAGACAAGGGGGAAAACATCACTATTACCATTAACTTGTCACTGCTTATTTACCCTTGTTGAGATAAACACATGCCTGAGTCATTTCACTTCAGCATCCAAACACTGGTTCTTGTTATAACTTCACAGATAGATTAAAGAACCTCTCACAAAGTAGTGTTTTCCTGCTGTGGAGGCACTTAACACTGAAGACAAGTCATCTCTCAATCTTATTTTTGATGAGCTAAAAAGATAGAGAGTATCTCATGGCAAAGCATTTTCCCCAGCACCTCTTTCCTGCCTCCTCTCCAATTTACCAGTGTATTTTTCAGAATGGGAGCATGAGAAGAATCAGGATAAAGCAGAGCACCACTGGCATCCTAAAGACAGGGGTGAAGTTGCCTTCCCACTTCACTGCCTCGTGGATTAAATATCCATGACTCCTGTAGCCCTTGCAGGATTGGCACAGGAACAGGGGGGCTCTGCAGACACACCCACAGGGAAGGAACCCTAGAAAGGGCCACATATCCTCATGGATTCATTTAAGGTTATTAAAATCTATATGCTCTTGTGGACAGGATCTACTTTGCCCTAATAACCAAGCTGCAGCTCCAAGAGGAGTTTGCTTCCTGGCTCCCTTTATTCTGGATGGAACTATTCACTGACTTTTTGCACTGACATTGTTGCAATCCCATTTTTAGCAATGGACCGACCAACGTATCTCAATCATGTTTTCATGGCTGCTTTTACAGTTTAATGGTGTGTTATAGTTTAAATGGTCACCAATTGAATGGGCCTTGTTGGTTTATGAAATAGCTGTTAATATTAGATGGCACAGTTGGGAATATTACAGCGTGCACTTGTGCATTAAATATTAATTTGTCTGGTGAGAGCTGAGACTATTTGAAGTGCAAGAATTGAAACTTGGGCAGGGCTTCAGTGTGTTGTTGCCAGTGGCTTAATGATGTATGCAGTGTGTGCTGAGTCTTTGGGGTACCACAGCCTTCAGTTCAGGCCCTTGGCCTGTATTTTCCGTTTTGTCCTTGTCATGATGAATACTGAAATAAAGACATACAGATTCCTATTGCACATTCTCTCTTTCAGCTATTTCAGGGCTTTTTCCAGACAATCAATCTATCCCTGCTCAAAGTGGGTCACACAACACTGTGGCAAATACCATTTTTGCTGCCAGAAGCCTCTACATAGCATGCTCTGCATCCCCCAAGAATAGTCTATTGCCAGCTCTCTCCTCTTTTGTGTAATTCTTATTAGAACAGTCAGCATAAGGCTGTACTGATCTCTCAAACACCATCAGAGACTCTGGAAAAATCAAAATCAGTCACGGAAGTACTCACATTGAAAGGGGTAGTTGTACATGTCAGTTAAGCAGAAATGGGATGGGTGCATGTGAATAACTCATGAAACAGCAATTTTTAGTTTTCATGATTCCAGGTATTGCATATTAGCACAGGAGTTGCCAATATGTAACACTTGTGCACCTGCAGGGATATTGAAAGTCTTTTTAGTGCCCAGAGACCTTCAGATGGGTGCGCTGTAAACTGGACAGAGATTGAACCCATGACACAGCTAAAAATACTCTATTCCATAAATCCAGAACCTTGGTTTTATTAAAAGGACTGAGTGAAGTTGTTCAGAGTCCAGTCAGCTTAGCTAATGTGAGTTGAAAATGGATTTGGTGCCTTGGCTACTCCACGAGTTATTTCTGCAGCTGTACCTGGTGTTTACCCACTCGTGTTCATGAATGATCTGAAACCTGTCCATGTAAAATCCACAACCCACCAAAGTGTCTGGGAGACTGTGGAACACCTGAGGCCATCTCCCTATACCACAACAACATCCTGTCTGATAGCCAAACCTATTTCAAGGTAGGTTTAGTATTTCTTATTTACTTACTTTGATTGTTAGGGAACTGGGACAGCAGAGTTAGTGCTAGTCAATTCTTCCAGAAACAGTCAGCCAATTCCTCAAGTATCAAATATGTACCTTAGTAACTTCACACACAGTCCAAGTGACTTCCTACAGCCTCCCTGCGTGGTTTACATCACAAAGAATACACACTGGGGGAATCAGATGGTGTTACCCTGGAGATTGCAGAGGATGGGATATTTCTCTGACTCAAACTACTATAAATTCAAAAGCCAGACAGTATTTTACTCCACAGACATTCAGTGCAGCCTCTCTAGGTGTGGTCAGTAGTGTGCAATGCATCTTGGGCCACTCTGCTCAAAAACAGTTTGCAAAACTGTGTGAAGCAACACTGGCAGTGAACTCGTGGAACTTGCTGCCACAGGAGGCTGTGGAGGCAGAGGGTGTCTGCAGTGTTTGCAGGGATTAGAGAAACTCCTGGACAGCAGGTCGAGCAGAGGCATAGGCAGGAAGGTACCCTCTAACATCCTTAATCCAATGATTACAGATGCTGGAGGCATACGAGGAGAAAAGGCTGCAGAAGGTGGCTGGAGTCACACTCTCCTTCTGGACAACAACTTTGGGGGGCACTTTAAGACACCCAGGCTGGATGAGTGATTGCTCTGACCCAACCTGTGTTTCCTAAGCCAGCTGTTTATCTCAAAGCCTTTTTTACTTTTTTTTTTTTTTTTTTTTAACCTTGCAGTTGAAGCCAGACCTGAGTGTATTTGACAGGAGTAGTGAGCTCCTGCCAGAACTGGAGGGAGCCTTATGGTGAATGATCCCAGCATGGCTGCAGGTGGCTTAAATACCAAAAACCTGATGGCATTAACAACAGCAGCACTGCCCACTTCATCCAGTTTCACATCACTCCTGGGGTTTCTGATAGAGTTCAGGACACACATGGAAAATGCAGAGACCTCATAGAGCTGCTCTGATACCTGTCTCTGTCTGGTGAGTCAAAGTCCCTCGCAGAGGAGATCTCTCAAGGACTATTGCTCTGACATTTCCTGATTAGCAATTTCGGGAGCAATTTTGTTTTACAAGGAAATCCAATGAACACAGTTACTGATAAGCCTGAAACTTGCTTCCCATGATTTCAAAAGTGACTGATGGTTTTGAGTACCTCTGACTGCAGCTGGACATTTCAAGATGCTTTAAAGGGCCCCCAGTTTTAGATGTCAGAAGTCCTACAGAGGGGAAAACTTTTGCCCTCTTTCCACACCTCAGATTGTGCTAAGAAAAGAAAGCAGAATCAACAGCCTCTGGAAAGACCTAAAAGTCTGATTTTGAGATGAAGCACAAGAATTAAAAGGGTAATGACAGCTGCCAAGAGAGGAAAGACTTCAGTACATGCCTTCAGGTGAGCAGATACTTCAGCACTGATGAAACATATGGCTTTATCTCAAACACACCTTTGACATTTCTAGTGTATGTGTCTGGGTGGGAACGGGTGTAAAACAGAGCACAGCTCAAGTAAAAAATGGAAGCAGACTTCAGAGCCAATTGGGAAACACATGGCGACACCAGATAAAAGAGACAGACAGAAAATAAAAAGAGCAAAAATTCTGCCAAAGGGGAAAATCACAACTCACATCCTCTGCTTTGGAGATGGCTCTCTGTGATTACAAGCACACTGTGAATATGGCTGTTCTGATAAAAACAGTCTGCACCGTTCACACAGGAAAGCTCTTCTTTGGGGGTAAAATGTTCTTAGCTTCTGGCTTTTTCTTTTCCCTCAGAAAAGCAGCTTTTGGGTCCACCCAGCCACGCCACGTGCAAAGCCCAGCCCACGAGCAAATACCCAAACACACACCCCAATGCCTAAGCTCATATTCATTTGAACCACAGTGACAGCCTCATTTGGAAACAAATTAGGGGTTAACTAAGAAGTCCATGACAGAGGCAGAATCGAGTTTCCCTTTTCCCCTCACTGTCTGTTAGAATTAGAAAGTGTCTATGAGCAGTGTGTGTCAAGAATATGAACATGAGATGTCATTTCTCCTGCCTCTAATTGAAGCCAAGATAAATGAAGTGGAAAGGCAGCGTCCAATCCAATCAAAACATGAAAAAGGTATTTTGACATGTAAATTACAAACTTCCTGTGTATTTTGTCTCCCCAATTACACCCTCCCCTGTCATGTTTTTTTAAATTATATCTTAATCTCCCAGTCTCCTAATAATTATGTCATCATTCTTGGGCCTTGAACACTGTGTAATGGTATTTTATAGGATGTGCCATTCATTATTAACCAAACTTACTCTCTGTCCCTGGTGATGCTATTTCTCATGGTGTTCAAATATGCATTGTGTCAGTTCTCCCTTTGTAAATGTTAGGCCAGTTCCACTCACTGCTTCCTGATTAAATGGTGTGGAGTAGGCGAGATACTTTCAGACAGTTTATTCTGCCCATCATTATTTCATAGGGATGCACTCTCCCTGGTATTTTTTTAATGGAATGGGTGAATGGTTTCAAATGTAACTTCCCAGTCAGTTTGGATTACTGAAGGAGCTCCGTGGCTTTCATGGTGTAATTGACTGTGTTTTCTCTCCACCTCTTGAAAGGGGAGGCAGCATTGGCTCAAATTAAAATGCACAGTAAGGGATCGGGAGTGAGATCAATGCAGTGTCTAACTACACCTCCATGAGAGTGTTCCCATCAGCTGCTACAGTCTTTACATCAGATCTAACAGAGAGACACCAAGGATCAAATTCATCACGTCTATATTTAGACGTTGTGAATGCTACATCTAAGGGAGTCAGCAGGACCCAAATAAGCACTCCTAGACTGCAATTCATCTCTGTCCTTTAAATGGCTATTTTTGGATGAGATTAATAACACCTTAGAAGTGCCTTTTTTCTCTCAGAAGACTAGAGCAGGATTTCTCATGACTCGTTCGAGCTGTGGAAGTCCACCAGAGGAGGAATCCCACCCCAGACGGAAAGGATCCTATCCCTGGAGTTAGGGACTGCCACGGTAAGGGAGAGGGATGACTGCAGGGAGGAGGAGAATTTAGGTAAGTCTTGTGATACTTGATCTTGTTATTAATGCAATCAGTCACAGGTTATTGATGAACAGCACTCGTGTAGTAGTTGCTCAGGTTTCTAAGCTAAAACACCACCCACGCCATCAAATATTCAAGAATGATAGCAAATCAGACCTAATATCAGACTTTGCACAAACATGCCACACTTTCATGTTCTAGTGATTATCAGACAAAAAATGTTTACCTCTTACGATGCAAATGAAAATACTTCCTTATGTATAGCTAGTTCAGCAATGTAACTTAACTCCTGATTTTGAGAGCGCAGAAAGTGCTCTCCAGACGTGACTTGCACATAAACAGCTGGAAAAATTACAGAGAAAATTACTAATTCAACTGTATTTAAAAGTGATGTTTAACAACTTCTGTCTACACATAGAGTTTTATGTTCTCAGTCAAGCCTTCAGTGAGACAGGGAAGCCTGTGAAACACTTTCATCCCAGACTTTCTGTTACTGAAGGCAGCTAACACACAAGCCAGTCCTGTTTTTCAGCACCCACCTGCATGACAGGAATTTTGCCCTGGGTTTGAACTGCTCCTCAGCTTTGCCTACGCTCTGTGTAAGTGAATAATGATCCCAGTATCAAAGATGCCATATCAAAGTTTGGGTTTGGATACACCTGGGCAATCTCTTTTTATTACTGTAGCCAGTGAGTGCAGCAGAGGAGCTGCACAAACTCCTGCAGTTTGAGTGGGGTGAGCTCAGGAGTGAAAGAAATGGAAATTCCTGTTGAGCTCCAGCACCCCTTCTCTTTGCAAAGAGATCCATACCTCTGGAAAAGCTCTGCACCTGCACAGCTGAAAACCAGGAGTCCTCTCTCTCTCTCCATGGCAAACATCCTGCCAGAGCCCCACCTCATCAGACCTGGGAACTGCCTCTTCCCAGGGCCTCCTGACATGGACATCTCCTCTTTACTCCAACAAAGACAAAAAGAATCCAGCTCAACAAATACTGTTGGTCACCTCAGACTTATTTCTTCCTGGTGTGTTGCCTTCTGTTATTTCCCCCAGACCCGTGGAATAACACCTGAGCTGAGGGGAGACAGCTGTGCACAGGGCAGTGTCCTCTCCCTCACACGGGCTGTGGAGGGTCCATGTGTCTCTCATCTCCTCTCCCTCCTCTGCAGTGTCCTGTTTTATCAGTTTTATCTTTGCTGGCCTCTGTGCTGTAAAAGCTTGCACTTCTGCTCACCTGCCCCCAAAGCACTCCAGCAGCAACTTCTGTTAAATTAACCAGCAAACCCACACTAAGGCTGAAATATCTCAGCACAGAGCCCCCTGCTGAGGAGATCCCACTGCTCTCCACCTGGCCCATTCACACCACAAGCATCCATCCCTGCTGGGAACTGCATTTTTATATATTCCCAGCACAGTGTTGCTGCCCTGCTCATGCCCTGGCACCTTGTGCACGAAACCCAGCTTCCCTGGAGATGACCAAGCTCTCACATGCAATTACAAAACACTTTCTCCAGCCTCAGACACAAAGCTTGGTTGCTCTCCTGTCAGGAATATCCAGAAGCACACGTACCTTTCATCCAGTTTCTCTGGGAAAAGTTCATCTTTCATAGGACTGGACAGCTGCTTTTAGGATTGAGACATCAGAACTGAAATGTTTTAGGCATCCTGTCATCTGAAGGTTCTCTACCTGAACAGGAAGAAGGATTTATTGCACCTCCTTCACCTGAGCTCCTGCAAGTGCCATCAGGCTGTGGTTTCCCAGCACAGGTTTGCCAGGTTGTGCTTGTCAGCCCCAGATGTGCACACACACAGCCCCAGATGTGCACACACACAGCCCCAGATGTGCACACACACAGCCCCAGATGTGCACACACACATGTTCACTCTTTGGAAAGAACAGGGAGGTTCCTGCCAAGCTGGATTTAATCCTGGGAACAAGACACTCCTTGTTCCTGCAGTTGGCCTTCTAGCACCAGAGACAACAGGCAGTCAGAAGTGGTAGCACCAGTCTCACCTTGATTAAAGCCACTTGAAATTACTGAGAGTCTTTCTCTTCAGTGGCACCTTTCTTTCTGCTCAGGGTTCATGTCTCCATCCTGAGAGACAATAAACCATCCCACACAGACATAAACCTCATCCATCTCCTGGGGTTCTCACTTCAAGTGCATCACACAGCTCTACCCAGATGAGGCTCTGGTTGGGGTGTCAGTAACACAAATTACCACCCAGTCTACTGTAAGCTGGGACGGTTTGGCTATGACCAGCAAGTCTGGTGTGCTTTTGTTTTGTCTGGATAGTTTTTTAACTGATTTTTTGTTTGAGATATAAAAGACAATTGATGTAGCGAATTATTAACATAATACTTGCCAGAGCACTTGTTCACATATTGCAGCAAACCCTTGATCTGTGTGTTGTGCCTTTAGATGGAAATACATGAAAAGAAAGTTTCCTGTCACAGCTTTTTGTGTGGCACAGCCAGGATGCATTTGCAGAGGAGTTGTGCTGTTACTGTACCTCTTACACAGCCAGAGTGCCCCCATACAGCACTGAATGTACCACACAATGACACTTTTTATGCACCCCAGTACTCTGAAATGCCTTCCTGTGTCCTTCTCCCTTCCCACATGCTCTGGATAGATCTGCACTTGGGTAGACTCTGTCACATGCAGCCCAAAGTGCTAAACTCTCCCAGGCACAGTTTAGCAGCCCCTGCCCAGCACCGAGCCACTGCTCCACCACGGCTCTGCAGGATTTGTTCCCGAGGCCCAGCACGTGTGAAACACTGAACAGCTCCTCTTGGGCACAGAGAAAGATGCTGCTGGTGGAAAACCTGCCCTGCCTCCCCTCCAGCTCTCCAGAGCTCCTGCAATCACATCACAGGTCTGGCAGCAAACCCTTGGCACAGGCCTGGGGAAGGCAGACTGAGAGAGGGGAGAGCACTGGGAAAATGTGGGAAAATAAATGCAATGGGAGCTTGTACAGAGCTTTCCTCACAGTGTGTCTTTCAGTGACACTAAATAGATCAAAATTGCATATATATATATAAATACATGCACATATTTACACACACATCATACACACACAATAACCTCAACCCACAAAGTAACCAAGGATAAAGAACCATTTCTTGTTGCATCCCAAGTTCTCACAGCAGAATTAGCCACGTTTCAGGTGTGTTCACCACATCTCTAAGGTTCCTTCCAACCCAAACTGTTCTGTAACACAAGACAAAGTAAAATCCTGCTGTGATATTGAAGGGACACCCCTGTGGCCACAAGTCCAGGCTGACCACAAAGAGCCACCCCCTCACTGGAGAATCATCAATATTTCCCCATTCTCCTTTTGGTCACAGCATCCCCAGCCCTGGACACTATGGAAAGAGGCTCCTGCTCTGAAATTACAGGCCCCACTGCATAAACTTTAAACAAATGCAGTTTTAATCGAAGGACGAATTCTCAGCCACAAATTCTCAGCCCTGCGCAGAAGGTCACACTACACCTCCCAGAGTATTCTTACATTTGCACTGTAGTATTGCTTTTAATTCACAGGTCTGTTTATTAGAGTGGATTTAAGAACAGATAATATTTCTAATGTATTTTTAGCAGTAAATAATTTAAGAGAGAAAGAGAGGAAAAAAAATGTTGGTGAAGAAAAACAGCATCGCTCTTCAATGAGCTACAGACCCAGTCAGAATGTGCTTGAAATCTGAAATTCTCATAGATTCTATTCCCCCTCAGAACTGTCATTTGTCAACCATTAGCACACACGTAGATTAGGGTTTGGATTAGAACCCAGCTGTAACCAAAAAGCCCTTTATCTTCATCAACATCACCCCTACCACAGCGCTGTTGCTCATAAGATGACACGGAGAGCGAAAACAGTGGATGCCATACCCCTACAAATCCCTCCTTTTCTCTTTTTTTTTTTTTTTTGGCTATCAAATCCTTGATTTAAATTCCAAAGCACAGAATTCAACACATACAAATTCAATACTACCTCGAAAAGCAGAGTTTGCTCCTACTGGGCCAGATCCTCTGCTGGTACAAATCAATACGGATCTCTTTAGCCTAAGTGCATTTACATTGTGGATCCGGCCCCTGGGATCCCCGAGCCCCCATGCAGGAAAAGTCTGCTTTTAATTAAAAAAAAGAAAAAAACTAAAAGGCTTTGCAAATGTGAGCTTAGAGGGGAAGAGGGCCCCTCTGCAGGTTTATTCTGGTTTATTTGTATTTTCATAGCAAACAATTCATGGCCAAACCAAGAGCCTGGATGGTGACTGCCTTGGTTGAAACATCTTCATGGTAATTTTGGTTTTGGCAGCACCATCTTCTGAGAAGCTTGTCCCAGTTTCACCAAATTCTTTGCCTTACAGATAGGAAAGGAAATAATGCTTAAAAACAGTTCTTTTGATATGTACAAGCCAGAACGAAACTACAACTGTTTTGCTTGGCAATTTTCTTTATGTTAAATGATTCAAACCATCCTTCAAAGCAAAGCATTTTATAGAACAAAACAGTTGTTTTGAAGAAAAATAAAATGTTTATTTTAACAAAAGTCTGCTCCTTCCCTTTTAGTATTTGATTTCCTAACTTTTTTTCATTTTGCTTAAAAAAATATATTTATTTTAATTTCTTTTGCACTGCCAGAGAACAAAAATAATCAATTATTCGCACTGCTTTAGATAAACCATGCATAAATCATGAATAAAAACATACATTCATTCCCTCTGCTGTAAACTACTATTTGGTGAAAAGTAACACATAACAGGAGCCTGAACTTATCCTCTGCCTCTCTTTGTCTTATTTTTCACTTAAGATTCAAGTACAACAGCTTGGAACTTGGGACAACCTCAGAGCAGCTGCACTCCTTCCACGTTGTTATACTACCATCTACTGATAAAAGGATGCTACTTCTCTGGGATTTTACCTCCTGTCCTCATCACCTTGGTGCAACAAGCAGTATTTCAACTCAATCAGAGCTCAAAAATAAGCATTTAACTGCTGCTCCAAGCCTCAGCACCTGCTCTTTTCTGCAGCACGAACACGCTCACGGAGGCATCAGCTGCACTCCAGACCCCTTGCAGGAACGAAGGTTTTGGGGGATTTGTATTTGTTACTTGCTTTTTTTCTTTCAAGGGAAGACAGCTAAGGGATGGGAAACGATCACCAAAAGCCCTTTGTCAACTTGAAGAAAGGAGGCTGGGTTGGTCTTACACTAAAGTGAGGAAACATTAAATTGCTACTTTAAAGAAGCTTGAAAGTGCACTACGTTAAAAAAAAAAAAAAAAGGCAGCAATAACAAGTTTGGTTCTATAAAATATTAATTCCCTCCATTGTTAATAGCAGGGAAGGCAGCAGCTTGGCTTTTTGCAGCATCCTCACACCCCTCCTGGGGCTTCCTGGTGCTTCCAGTGAGCTGTCCCCAGGCAGCATCCAGCCCTCAGCTGGGATTACTGTTCTGTTTGACATAGGGATGGAGAACAGAGAGAAAAGCTGAGGACTCTTTGCAGGGTCTCCACATGAAACAATTGGAAGTGCCAGTTAATTTCACATCCTTTACCCTTCTCAGCTATACCCAAAATAGAAAGAGTGGCAGGCACCTTTTAGTGTAATCAGTGCGCTACAGTGATTTGGGGCTAATTAGATGTTAGTAATTAAGAAAAGACTGCTGTGACGGATGTTTTTACAGGTTGCATTGTTGATTCAAGAAATAAGGCTGTTCACCTTTAAGTATTGTCAGTCACATTTCTTTAGCTGGGAAGAATGAAATGTCAATTTTATCTGGCTTCATCACTGCTCTTTAATCAATGTCGATGCATCACTTCCCACTATCATTCCTCCATCAAACACTGACCTGGAAATCTGACACTGAGCTTTTCAACACCAGCTCAGCTAATTAAGAACTTTGTTATTCCACCTTCCATCTTTTAAAGAAAAGTAAGAAAAGTGCCAAAGAACCTTTTGCTTTCATGTGGAAAGGCATCAGCAGGGGGTTAATAATAATTATTAAAATGACTGACAGCTGGGGCTATGCTGTGATTTGGCCCAGCCCTGTGGTCCTGTAAACACAAAAAGGTAAAGGCTAAGAATAGTCAGGCCCTGAATTATTACAGTGAATAAGTGGGGTGTTAGGAAAGAAAATAGCTTCCTACCCTGAGACTACAGGAGCTGATATTTATTTTTGCATCTGACCCTTTCAGCAGGGCAGCCAAGCCCTCCCCACATCCCTGGGAAGCAGGAGGAGCACTCGGAGCCTTCCCAAAGCAGCCCATCACGGACACTGCAGGCCACCAGCAAGGAATTAAAGAGCAGGGCTCAGCTGTGTCCAGATGGGTTTAGTGGATTTTCCTGCACGCAAGCAGAGGAGACTGTTTAATACATGTACTGCCACACATTCTGGGAGCCCTAAGCACAGATTAAGATCTCAGTATTCTGGGGCCTGCACAACATGTCAGCCCCAGTCCCACAGATCTCACAGCCCGAGCGTGAGAAATAGAAAAAACTGAGAAAACAGCAAAAGCAATTACGAAATTTTGATCGGTACCATGTCACTGCCACTCTCTGTCTTTCACAGGCTTTTAGGGTTTAAATATTACAAAAACACCTCCTTTTGAAGATACTTCCCACCTTCCCCTGAGCCCAGGGGCACCTCGTAAGGCCAGACACTGCAAAAGTGTTTGCTAGAAAACTTGGCTAGTAGAAAATCAATTAGTTGTGGCCTGTCAGAAGTGGGCATAGATTTGTCAATACTGAGTAAGAGTGATAAGCAGGATGGATATGGACTGTGAAGGCTCTTCAATAAAGAGATGGTGAGGACTAGCAATGAGGACTTGGGAGGCAGAAGCAGGTCAAAGCTCCTTGGGCATGGAATCCAGCAACAAGGCAAATCTGGGCAAGAAATCTGTTTGTTTCTGCTTCTAAAAGAGAAATATTAGGTGCATTTTCTGAACATAAGCAAGAAGAACAACCAAGGCATACATTTGGCTGATATATGTGTTTTCTTAATCAACTGCAAACAGTATCAGGAAGTTCAGATTTGGCTGATCTGACTCCTTAGAGGTGAGGGAAAAAAAACACAAGCACTTGGCACAAACCATTGCTTGTATTATCTCACCCAGAAGACCTGCAGACCTAACGACTCAAGCAGACTCTAAAGGCTTTCACAGGATTACTTGTGTGAGAAAGACCTTCTTTTTGCACAAAAATAAAGATTCAGAACTCCAAATATATTTTAAGGGCCAGATTTCTGGTAAAAGATGGAGAAAAGATGCAAGCGGCAATCTTTATCATCCTTTTCCAGGCCAGCATTTTCTTTGGTAATTTTTTTAGGGGAAAAAAGATTGCTATGGAGCAAGCCATGCTTCTTAAAAAGCTCACCACCCCTCTCAGTGTCCTCTCCTAGCTCCAAAGCAGGTGTGTGCAGCAGCTCCATCCCGACCCAGCCCTCATCCTAAGTCTTCAATTCAAGTGGGACTCCAGGCAATTCTGGCTCTGGAGGCCCTCAGTTCCCAAAACCAGCTGGTGAGCCCCCTCTCAGCTCTATCTAAAATCCACCAAATTGCACTGCAGGGACGTGCAGATCCCTCAAGTTTTGGGCCTTTTCATTTTTTCCAGTCCAGGAGTAGGAAAACTCAGAGAGAAAACACCCAGTGGAGGCACTGAGAGCGCACGATCAGGTCTTGGCACTGCCACACACAGTTTTTGTGCTGGTAAATCACAACCTCTCCGGAGCTCAGACAGGGCAAAGGGAAGTTCCTCAATGTACAGATTTTGTGAAGATCCATTCTCTACTGTGAAAAGCAGCATTAGAGGCTCTACCAAGGCACCTCAGTAACACTGAGCTGGTGCCTTCACCCCCACCTCATGGACCGTGCTTTTCCTGGAGCGCAGCGACCTCGATTCTGCCACGTGTGTGAGCACAAACTGACAGCAGAGCTGGTTGCTCCATGGTTTGCAGAGTCAGGGCTGATACATCCATCAGAGATCCATCCAAACACACAGCTGACAAAATAAATATCTTCTTAGTGCTCCTATTATCATCCAGTGTTTTGGGGCCGGCTCATAAAGGCACTTATGTGCAACAATGCCTAAGCAAACTGGGCTGATTTAAGAGGGCTGAGGGAACACTTAGCTGAGAATTTCCTGGCTTCACTTAGATGCAGTCAGAGCGTTAAGATTATATTTCAGTGTCAGTATGTTGTTTTTATTTGCTTTATTAAATTTGCTTTAACTTGCATTGACATTTTCCTCCCCTTGTTACTCAATCTCTCAGCTGTAAAGATTCTGTTTTGCTGGACTGTTTTGCCATTGCTATCAAAAATAAACGTTAATGCAATAGGAATTCTTAAATTTTTTATCACCGAGAAGTGAAATCAAGCCCCAGATGATGATGTTGCTTGACTTCCAGTCCTAGCCTGGCCAGACCAGATTTTTGATTCAGAGACAGCTGTACCACCAAAACACAGAATTTGTTCTCTCAGGCCATGCAGTTACTGCATTTGGGCACCAAAGTCCAGTTTCAATTCCCCACTCTCTCTGTCACAGATGGAGCAGTAGCACTGCTAGAAACAGCACTGCTACTACTGATTGCAACCATGGAAAAGCTTGATAGAGCCAAGCTTCTTAAAGGTAACTTCAATTTCAGTGCATGCAGCACTGCACCTGTAAGTGTTGCTGGGGGTGTAAGTGACAATGTGGTGGGATTTCCTTACTGGAAGCTCATTTGGAAAATCAATGCACATTTAAGTCACACACTGGTGTACAGTGGTACATCTGCTTTATGCATGACACAGAATTTGGTTCTGCAAGAAACATTATTTTCAGCTTTTTGAAGGCCAAGTGGTTAAAGTTTCAGATTTGATTGTAAGCAAATATGTAATGCAGAGAGAGAATGTCCACATAAAACAGAGCTTTATATCAAGCAAGCAATTGTTCTAAAGTACCAAGATTTTGTGTAAGTTAAACCAGTCCACTGACCTTGAATATTCTTCTGAGATGCTGGATGAGGCTTTGCAGAGTCACAGGAACTGACCCTGTACCACAGGAGGGGTTTAGCCAGGGCTATAGCCAGGGTTACTGCACTCTTATGGCTCTTTTGTAAATAGGAGCCCTGTGGAGCCCAGTCCCCAGCTCCAGCAGTGTGCAGAGGAGGAATCTGGACTGGACAGAGGGGTCACAGCCAGGGCATGAAATGCTGCACTGCCCCGGGGAGCAAAAAGTGAGTCTTGGCATAACCAAGTGATGCCCCGTGGGGCACAGCCAGGCTGGGTGGAAACCAGACCTTCGCTCTTCCAAGCAGCAGAGGACAAGATTTAGGTTTTGGCCTGCCTGTCCCTCCAAGATTCAGGGAAGGGCACGACTCCCTGGCATAGGAGGTGAGTGATAAATCTTACACTGGCTGGCTGGAATCACCTTGTCTGGGCAAGAGGAGATGAGACATCCATCTCGTGCCCCTGGGCTGGCCAAGACTATGCGCAGGTCTCACCAGGATATTCCCCTCTCTCCTAAATCCTCCTCAGTGACAGAGCCCAACCATCTGGCAATGCCACCCTTCACCCAGGTGACTTTAGTTAGAAACACCAAACTCCAGAGGCCTGTGGAGATATAACTTCTCTCCAGAGAGAGGATCCCAAATGGTCTTTACTTTATATGAGAGCCTTGCTGTACACAGCAACAGCAAACCACAGATGGAAGTGAAAAAATTCCCAGTAGAACTGCCAATATTCTTCTCCTTGCTTTGTGTGCTGGGGTTGCTGAAATCCCAGAGAGCTGCTGACCTCCTGCACTATCAGCACTGAAGTGTAGCCCAAAGAGACTGGGGATGAGCAAGGAACAAGCCACAGCTTTCAGGTCTGTGCAGATATTGAGTAAACTGGACCTGCAGTTTTATTCCCAATAAAACTCATTGTGCAGAGATTACACAATGTGCCTGGCCAGATGTACAGTTGAGGTGTACTTCAGTTCAACCTACTTCCCAATCCACCAGCAATAAATCCCATGGCAATCAGCATCAAGACACTACAGTGGGAGTGATCCATGGTTCTGAAGACAGACAGACAGATGGAAGTTAACTTTATGGATATTTTCTGTGGGAGGGAAGGGATATGACTAAAGCATGGCCAGGATTTTTAATGGCTGCTAAAGAATCAAGCCCATGATTGGGCACCAGGGCTGTGGTGCACAAAGCTGTGTGAGAATTAAGTGCTTCATCAACACTGTGCCTTTAATCCACAGTGCAAACATTTGATTTGCTTCAGGCACAGCACTTCACTGTCACATTTGCCTGGGATCTTGCCCAGATAAGTGAACCACAGCACCAGCCTCTGCTCTTTGCTCTGTGAACACTGGCACCAGTCCCAAGGATGCAAAAGTCCTGACACCAGTGTCAGGAAGCCACATGAAAAGGTGAAACATCAAGTGATCCTTCAAAAAGAAATCACTGCAGGTGCCTTTCATTCACCTTCAGCTTCCTGAACCTTGAGGGCACACTTGCTTTATGCTGCTCAGCTTTCCTTCTCAGCTCCAGAAACTTGTGCCTTTTGAAACGAGAGTTGCAACTCTAGTTTCTTCTCTTCCAGCCAGCAGCTACAGCTTCCAGAGAAAGCCCAAATACTGCAGGGAAGTTTCCAAGGTTGGCAGAGGTTTGTCCCTGGCTGTCTGGGCAAGCTGTGACCTGGAGGCTGTGTTCTGGAGCCAGCTGTGAGCAGCTGCCCAGGGGAGCCACATGTGCAGACACAGCAGCTCCTCTGGGACTGCACTGCCTTAAGGATGGAGTTTTCTTTTGCAACTCCCATAAGAGGGTTTATTTATAAAATGGGTTTTTGCTAGTAAAGCCTGCCAGAAGGAACTGCTGGTCTTTTTATGTCATGGTCCAGAGGGCTGATCAGGTTGTCACAGGCCCAAGGCATCAGCCCTTTGGAAAAGGATTCATGCCACGCTGTGCAGCAGTAGAAACCCTCTGATGCTGCAGGAGAGCAGTGTCACCTTTGTTAGGAGGGAAAAACTGTCAACGTGCCTGCGAGGCTACTCCTGCCTGTCCCCTGCACTGAGGATCATTTCCAGCCCATTAAAGGCTTTTTAAGGCCTGGATTCAGACCCAGCATGACCCTGTGTAAGGTGGCCATTCCCAACACCCCTCGGGCTGGCTGTCCCCTGGGCAGAGCTGGGGATGGCAGCCAAAGACTGGGATTGATTTTACTGCTTGGAGGGAGAGCTGATGCCTCTACACTGAGACTTCTCTTTCCAAAGGCCAGAAAATCCCTGCTGGTCACTGCAGGATTGATCCCAGTAACATTCACACACAGCTCTCAGACTCACACAGCCAGGTGTAGCCCATCCATGGTAGAATTTAGCTTTGTCTTCCCCTTTTAAAAGTATCAGTAGGAAAAAAAAGAACTTTTAAAAATCCAGTTCTCGGGCAGCAAGAGCGAATTAGTCCATCTCCTCTCCCCATGCTTCCAAAGCACCCCAAAAGGGGATAACCTGACCCACACAGCCTGTCCTGGAGGGCTGGTGGGGAATTTGGGTATGGACACAGCCTCCAGCTACCAAATTAAATGTAACATTGACCTACCCAGAGCCCCCCAGCACCGCATGATGGACAATTGGTTCAGACCAAGCCTCCTGCTTGGTCTACCACAGCAGTCTAGACATTGCAAGCACAACATGGCACTTTTTCTACACTAATAAACCCATAAGGGCAGGGAAGGCTACAGGAAAAATGAGAACTACCAGAGCAGAACAGCCCCCGAGTTTTTGTTTATCACAAACTAATTAAAACAAAAAGCATACCATAACTCAACCCTTAATAATAGGTAACCAGATGTGTCATTACTTGACCATGCTATATTGCAGCACATATATAAAGGTTATAAGATTATTTTTCAAAGCAATGTGCCACTGCTAAGGGTTTCCTAGCACTTTTATAACACACTTAGCACCTGAAGGAATTTTACCTACCAAGGCTAAAGCAAAACATGGCTAAAGCTAAAGCACACAGTCCCTCAACCCAAAAATGAAAATGTCAGCATACAAGATTGTGCAGTACACCTAAGACACCATTCCTATTAATAGGAGATATTTCCTCAAAGGACATTTTTTCTGTTGATCATAAAAAATGTCCTGAATAAGGAAAATGGTGCCAAAGCGACAGCAGTGGGCAGTTTTATTTTTTTTTTTTTTAATGCACAGAGTTTACTTAGCCCTGGCCAAGCACAGAAAAACCCAATGTTTACAGAGGTAATAAAATGTCACGGTGTGAGCAATTTACCTGATTACCAAAAGGATCAGGAACAAAAGTAAAAGGACAGCACTAGAAAAAGTCCCAGGCCTAAATCCAATAAAGCCTGTAGGCTTCTAAGACCCTGCAGAAACCACTGTTCATGACATATTTCTCAGTGAGGATACATTGCTTATGTCTAAAACCACATGGCCAAATAGCCAAACAACTCAAGATCCGTATGTTATTAATTTCATCCCACTGTCAATCACTTTTCAATCACCTGACTGGGGTTTTCCAGCCTCATCTCCAATATCTTTCCTGTGGATTGAATGTTTAAACATCCAGCATTGATCAAACTCTCTCCCCATTAAAGCCATCATGGGCAGCAAGAGGATCCATGCTGAATGCCCTGGGGAATGACAGGCAAGGGCCACCAGAGGCTGCAGGTGGGCAAAGTGCCTTCCAGCATGGCTGGAGCAGGAAAACAGCTGGGAAAAGCCACTTTCTGCAGTGGCCTTGTCTCTGCTCTACAGCGACCCAGAAAGCTGTGGGCAGTGGAATGGCTCCAGAGCTGGAGGTCTGCTGGGTCTGTCCTGTGCAGCATGGAAAGAGATCCCCACAGATAAACTTATTTTTGGCTTGGTGGTTTATTTAGGCTAAGTAAATAAACCAAACGTGTATATATAGGCTTGGCTTAGAAACAAACGAAAAACCACAACAGTGCCTTGAACACAAAAATTGTTCTGACTGCTGCACCCTGCCCAGAATCTCCTGCAGACTGAAACACAGGCTTTTCTTTCTGAACCATAATTAATGTTTTTGCAATATTGCCTCAGAGTTCGCCTGGGCCATCTGATGAATCTGACTAATAGGGGAAGATGCTTTTAACCTGTGGGCTGCCAGACAGCTGCGTACCTCCTCAGCCACATCTATTTGGCTGTCAGGTTGAAAGAAAGGCAGCAGATTCAGGGTTAAGCACTATTCCTGTCATGATTGCCCTGAACTTGCCCAGTTAAATTGCAACAGCATGGGTCTCCATAATTATCTAATTGTTAGTGTTGTGCCTTTACGTAATTTATGATGTAGCATTAAAGCCTGACCTCTGGTTTGAGATGAAGTGCAGTACTGCTGACATCCAAGCTCAAATTAGTAGGTAAGTAAGCACCCAATTAACGATTATGCCACTGAGCTTTCATTTCAATCTGACCACACTGCTACACTAATCAGTTTCCTAAGCCTTTCACCTTCCCCATAACTAATAAGCATTTCTCCTGCTTTTTATGTCTGCAAAAGCCTTGTTATCCTCATAAAAAGCACTCCAAGATTGCTGCTTCCAGTAATTCCTGCATTAAGCCACCGGCCCAGTGGCATATTACCAGCTCTCCAGCCACCTGATCAGTAAAATCCAAGGCATAAAGCACAGGCACATTGGCATTCTACAGCAGGGATAAAATCCTTGCAGTGTAGAGGAGCTGTCTTAGACCCAAAGCAGTGTAATTTAGGTGAGAATTTTGCCCTTCCAAGGAACACACAGCTTCACAGGAGTTTAAGGGTTCAGGACAAAGGGATTGAACATCAAACCATATTTTGCAGCTGGCTAAATTCTGTCATCTTAACAGAAGCAGTGAACGAGACTGGAGCATCAAATATCTGGAGTTTTAGTCTTAGATGAGTGAATTACCTTGCCTTTGCCATCAGCTAGGAGCACACACTGAGTGGTTTTGCCTACACAACACAAACCACATGTTGGACACTGCCTCACCTCTTGCATCACTGCACCACGAGGAACACCCCACTCCTTGAAAATTCAACTTGCGGAGCTGAAGACCTGTTCCTCTTGGAATGAGATCCCCAATTTTATCCAGATATAATAAAGATACAATAAGAACTCAAGGCCTGGGCAATAATACCTGCAGGATGGCTGAAGTCAGTGCTGGAATGTGAACCTACAGAGGGAAACAAATCCCCACTTCCCTGCAACCACATCTTCTTCATTCTCTCTTCACCTACAGTTTTCCAGAGCTCCTCTAATCTCTAAAATATCTATTTTCAAGGCACTTGTAACTTTTTTCTTAGTAACCAGCTATTTAAAAATCTGATCTCAATAGTAAAAGGTACAGCTTTGAGAAATCCACTTTTTTTCAAAGGAGGAAAGATTCACTCAAGCACTGCCACTGGGCCAGACAAACACTGCAAATCTGCAATTAAATGCAGAAGTGTGCTCCAAACACAATTCCAAACCAAGTGCAAGGAACCAGCATGTTTTGGATGGAATCACATGCAGTTCGAGACACTAAGGCATAAACAGGTGCAGTCAGCAATGTCAGGAGAAAATTTAAAAAAATAAAAAAACAATGACACGTAATTAGTGTCAGCTCAAGATTTGAATACCACATTGGGGAATGCAGTATGAAAATAATGTTACTCACAGCAGGGAAAAAAATGGCAGGAAAAAGCTGCACATTATAGGAAATGAGTTGTGTGAAATGCGTAAAAAAGCTGACAGAGTCACATAGCTATAGAGGCTAATTTCCTGTTCCACTGTGGAGACAGCCCTGATCAGCTGGACTTAATATAGCCTTCTCCATGGCAGCTGGGTCAAATCGTGGCCTAAGCACTAGAAAATTGCCTGCCATGTGGATGAGTTTAGTGCACAATAAGCTGCGTGGTAAATAAACACGTTTAGCCTGGTCAGATAGGACACTCAAGAGTTTTATGACACATCCAGATAGACACAGCCAGAGAGCTGCTGCAAATTGGCTGATCCAGGGCAACTCCTTCACATGGCCCAGATTCAGGGCTCCACAAGCAATTTTCTGCATGACACCAAAATGTTCTAATAGGGCCCACCTTTGTGTGCAGGGACAAAACACCACCAGTTCCTCAAAACTCCACATAGATACAACAGTCCTTACAGCAATGCTCTCAAACACCAAGTTTAGAAGGCATCACTGCAAACTCTCCTTGGCTGGTAATGCCCACAAGTCAGGACAGGTTTTAAAAGCTGCACCCTCTTTCTGGGTCTGGCTCAGGTACAATATGGTGCTGATTCCCCATCCCCAATTCTGTCAGCAGTTACATTCACCAACTTATCCACCTGCCCCAGTTTTTTTCTGTGGCACTAATGAGCACCCCAGTGGATTAGGGACTGGACTGCCCACTACAAATTACCACAGATTTAAAGGAGAAAAACTATTAAGGAATCTATAAGGATGTAAGCCTGGGTTTTATAGCTACCCTTGCCCTGGCTGAGTCAACAAGAAAGCACTCTACCTGACTAATTGGGAGTCACTCTGCCTTCTGACACCCGTGCCTTCAGCTCTTATTCCGAGCTACGCAGAGGAGACTTGGGAATGTTTTAAATTATTGATGAGGATAGGAAACCTATCTCTGAAACGCCTTTGGCAAACTCTTAATATTCTGGGATTTGGCATCAGGAAAGACAATGCCTCTGTCTCGCTCATGCTGTTGATGCCTCTCATTTACTTGCACTATAAAATTACAGTTTCTGATCATTTCCATACAGGATGGAGAGGCAAATGGAAAGTGCATTGTTTATTGCTCTGAAAGCTTCCAGGTAATCCATCTTTGGCACCAGAGTCTGCAAACCCTTCCATTTGCAAAATTTTCATTGATGACAGGAGTCCTCAGAGAAGCTGACCCAAAGCAGTCAGTTGCCATAAACACATTGGATAATTATCTTAATTATTTATAATAGCACCAGTAAGCAAGCCAGCACTGAACACACGGGTCCTGCCCTGGACAGCTCACGTTTTAATCAGACGTGAGCACAGTGTGCAAGAGGCAAAGCAGGGATGACATACAGGCTGCCAGGTGAGTTTATTAGTATTTTAGAAAAGGGTTCATCAGTAAAGGAGTATTAATGTTTTCTGACCCTTTGGCATGAGAGTGTTAAACCTGACCAAGCATCACATAGCAGAGATATTTCTCCCCCACGTTTTTAAAGGCAAATATATTCAAACGTGACAAAGCCCCACAAAAAAAAAAAATCTTCTAATTATTTTCTTTTGACTCACATGGTTTCAGATTGATGGCTTTGGCTCAGGCTGTGCTAACTGTCTTCAGAGTTAGAAAAGCTGAGCAAAATCTCCACTGGTGCCTTGAGACTGGGACCAAATTACCAAATCCAGAGAGACTCACTCACCAAACCCAGAGACTCTGCTCACTTTTGCCTTTGGTGGCTCAACACATCATTCCTCACAAATGGCATTGAGGTTGATACAAAAGGAATTAGTTTCACCATCCTCTCAAAAAAAGCACAATCTATACCTGTCATTATCTGAAAGGAGGAGAGCAGCTTCTAACTACTAATGGGAGATGTTTCACCCCCTTCTTTGAGAAGGGGAAGAGAAAAAGCTCAAGAAGGGAACAAGAATCTGGCTGAAGTTGTATGGCAACCTGTGGATGTGCCCTGGGACTGATCTCTCTCAAGTCCCAGATTTGCTCCCTTGTTGCCAGACACTGGTTTGCTTCTCAAGTTTCTTCAGGTATTACATGTAAACACAGTGTCCCAAAATCTGCCCAAAGGTATAGCTGGCAATGTGTGTGTATCTACACACATGTACTTCACACACACAGAGAGTCTGGCCTTTCTTCATGAAAACACTCCCTGGTAAGGGCACCTGACCATATTGAGAGCAGTGACAGAGGTTGAATTTGTCTTTAACCTATGGATTTTGCAAGTGCTGACTGCCAAAATGTGTTTTTTCAGCTGGTTGGTGTGCCGGTTGTTCGTTAATCAACCATTTTTATTATCCATTAGTGTGCATTAAGCTAAAAAAAATTAATTTGGAGCAGGGATCCCATTCTTTTTCTCTTATCTAATTTTCTGTTCTCAGAGGAAGTTTATATTTTTCCATTTGAAAGAGATAGAATTACTGCAAAAGGGTCTGTCTGCACTGACAGATCTAGCTTTCGTTTCCTCCTCAACAGCTGGGTTATTATTAGAACTGGCAGAATAATTCATAATGAATAACTTGACACTTATTCTTCCATACATATATCACAAGTTGCCCACATTTATTTGTTGCTCCAAATTATTAACCATAGACTGTGCCAACAACTCCCAAAGGGGCATTACTGATACAATATATTCCTTGTGTTTCCCCCTTGCCTCCATCAGGAAATCCTTTCATTAAAGTCAGAGTGGAAAGCATTAATTACCCCTTATTTAAAGGTAATAACTCATCATCTGTAATCAGTCCTCAGAGACAGATGCTCACATGATGACCCAAACTACTGCAGAGTTTGCATTCCGTGTTGGATGCAGATGAACATGCACTGAGAACCCAAGGAAGAGCAGTTTTAGCTTTCTGGGTCACGTCCTTGCAGAGAGAAATTTCTGTTGCATTATGGCCTTTTTGGGACTTCTTGTGTCCTGAGATCACTTCTGTCTTGTCTAAATAACTCAGGAGTCATCAGAGTCTTTAAGCCACTGAGTGAGATGATTGCACAGTGTAGGCTACATTTTCAAAGGTTAAGTGGGATTTTAGCACTCATTTTGGTGCCAGAGCAAGGAGAGCACGGGTGACTATGATCTTTGGTAGTATGCTATGTGCAATCCCTTTTGTTACTTTTAATTTGTAACAGCACCAAGTCCAATACAGCTCCAGGGACACATTTCTGCTAAGCCCTGAGGTAAATCAGCACACAACGAGAGGAAAAGACAGCCCATGGCCACATCCACTGAGCCTCCAACCTTGTGCCTCCTCAGCAGAAGGACAAACAAGCATTTCTCATTTCTCTAAAGGACAGAGAGAGCAACACCATCTCTCTCCAACTCCACCTTCGTGGTGCATATGAAAAAGAACCAGTCAAGACAATCTCTGCCTAGAGTAGGTACATTGCTCTTGACAGCTCTGAACAGCCTCAGGTACCTACTGGCATTAATACACATTGAAACCACTCACAAAATACCCCAGCAGCCTTGCAAACCAGAGACAAATACCAGCAAATGTAAAGGAACTGCCAGGTGCAAAGCCAAGTCAGCCTATGGCATATGGGTACAAATACAAAAACCAAGGGCCCAGCCCAGAGCCTTGGAAACTACAAGAGCTCACTGTTGTCTGGCCCAGACTACACAAAGGCTTTTACTTATTTCAAGTTCAACAGGTGAGTTTAAACAACCTGCTTAACAGAAAACATAAGGCTAAAAACCAGAAGTAAGCTAAACATATTGGCATTCTGGCACCTTATGCTGAATAATTCATACATAAGGTACTGTAGAAAAGAAACATATGGTTTTGGTCCTCAGTGACTTTTTAAGCAGAACACTTAAGAACCAACCTCAAATGTATAAGTCCAGCAAAAGCCTTCTTGTGCAGAATGAAAGGAGATCATTACAACCACAGTCTGTCTCTTCCTTCAACATTTCCCACGGAGATTTAAACGTCTTTATTTGATTTTGTCCCGAAGCAAAAGAGAAACGCTTACAAAAATCTCACCTTAGACAAGATTTAGGGCGTTATCCCTGTTGCCCTACAACTCAGCTTATCTCATTTTGACACACTAATGGCAGATGCAAATTTGATGTATTAACAGATACAAATACCTTCCTTCCAAAACTGAGCATCAGTTGAGGGCCAAACTGTCTCCAGAGTTGTCGCAGTACAGCCATCAGCGCATCAATTCTCTCCTTGCTTGCTCTGAATACGGGCTCCTGCTGAGCACCATATGCATGTCTGATAGCTGCCATTAAAAATCATCATTGCACACACCAGTCCCTCAAACACAGTCAGTGGAAAATAAACTCAGGAACCCAGCATGGGAACTGCTGGCAAATGAAGACTTTTAGCATTTTACTCAGCCAAAGTACACAGCTACTTTACTCTTGGCTAATGCCTCCTCCTTTCTGAGACACCTAAACCTACGTGCAAAGTGACAGCACTGCTGCAGTTACATCTTTAATCACAGCAGTGGTTAAAAGCCAAAAGTAAGCTAAACATATTGGCATTCTGGCACCTTATGCTGAATAATTCGTACGTAAAGTGCTGCAGAAAAGAAACATATGTTCTTGGTCCATAGCGTCTTTACTATAAAATATTTAAGAATTAGCATAGGATGTATATAGTCAATAGCAGCCCACCAGTGTGGTGTCAGAGTCTATCTGTACCTTTATATACTCCTTCACTGTGTTCATACAGCACATATATATATTTATACCAAAGATTCAAATCCATTTAGCAAACAAAGGGTTCAGGTTACTCAAGCATTTTGAACACTTCTTTACAGTGGACATGGACGGTAACCCTGACTTCCTTATGAGCAATGTGCAAAGCTGCCCTCCCTCTGCAAACCTGCAACAGGAATGTCCAAATTTACAGCCCTTTGCAGCATCCAGTCTAACTGATATTGCTTTACATTTACACACAAGGCTCTGAAACCCAGCTCATCACAGCACTGAGCTCAGAATCGGGTCCAGCAGATCTGGAAAGGCACCCAGACACACGCACACAACAGAAGAAACCTTTTGGCATATCGATGAAGGATAGACCTTCCAAAAAAACATCCAGCATACAGATGAGCCCTCAAATTAGTAGAGAAAGCATGACGACTTCAGCAGTGGTGGCTGATGAAGAGACACACACATACACACCTCTGCCACCGATCGTGCTGCTAGGGCATTCATCAAATTAAGTACCAAGAGGAACAACACCTCTGATATCTCTTCATTTGGGGCTCCAGTAAATGAAGCACTAGATTAGGCCTGACAGAGGCCTAATGCAGCTTGAGCTTTTCCTGGTGTAATTAATTGGAACTTCGCCAGCTTGACAAATTGGAATGATGAATCTATCTTGTATGAATAGAAAAAAAATGCATAATCAGTCAAAGATTTAGTTAAGACAGCTTCTCTCTGACTCCCTGCCATAGCTAAATCCATTAAGGCGAGGAAACATCACCTTAAGAAAAGGCACTGCTCTCCCTATGTTCAATTTATAACTTTTTGTTCTTGAATTTAATGGAGCAGTCAACCTGGACAGATTTGACTTTGGAGGGGAGAGGAAGGGGGAGGTGGGAAAGGTTGTTTTATTTTTAGCATTCTAATCTTCCCTGCGCCTGGGTAGTCTGGGAAAGAAAATAGTCTCTTTGGTCTGAACATGCATTCCTCGGGCTGGATTTTAAATATTTGGGGTTACACAGGGGAATCTAATAAGAGCACCCACATACTTTGCCATCAAGATGATTCGGTGATAAAACTTGCTTGTCAAGTTTTTCCCCTCCTAGCTTGTTTAATTGCTGGTAACATTTAGGCAGTAGAGGATGTGATAGATTGACTGCTCTGACAGCATTGCTTTTTCCTCTCTAATTACCACCTAGTTGTAAAGGCCCTTTCCTGACACATTTAATGGAGAGGCAGAGGGAAAACAGGTTTGCTTACTTTTAAAATATATTTTTATCATTTGGCAGTTTTTTCCATATATTTAATTTAAACCATGTGCTTCCCCTCTCCCTCCATCTCACCTGCTCAGTCATAAGACCCAAATTTCGAAGAATCAATTAAGCAGCTAATATCCCCATTTGTACTGGATGTTTAGAAAAACTTTACATTTCCTCTTCGAGGCTGTGGGCTGCAAAATAAGTTACTTACACATGACGGAAGAAATGCCTGTTGGTTAAGTGAGAGTTGACAATGATGGTTTTCATTTCAAACAGCCCAGAATTCCTCCTTGGCTCGCAGACGTGAACGTGCCAGGCAAATGTTTAGCTGACATAACGCAAGTGACCAGCCACAGATTTATTTGACAAAGAGTTGAGCAGACAGCCCTATACTGCACTCACTTGTACCCCACACAACCCCACCGGAGCCAGGAGGATTGTGCTGGCAGGAAGGAGAGCAGGATTAAACCCAAACACTGCGGTTCACGCATCGAGCCATTTGCTTTTGGCCACTGGCCAAGCTGACAGCCACATTTAAATAAGCCACCTGCTGAGTAGGGAGTTTAGAGAGCTAAGTGCTGGGGAGAGCTTTTGCCCAAAAGTATATTGAACTTATGCAATAAGGCGTGAAGTGAAAGGATTTCGGTGACAAGGAGTACTAGAGGCCATATTATGGTCCTGACCCCTTGTTCTAGGTCAGATACAGAATAGCTGTTGGGATCCTCCCTTCCTTGCCTATGCTACCTAAAATATATCACCCAGAAGCTCCATCCAGAGGACACCATTCTGTACCTGTCACAAGGACTAAACTAAACACAGTGGACGCTCAAACGCCTTTTTGTTTTCTCTATCAGTGCTGTCAAACAGGATATGTTATTTCCCACTAGATATTGTTGTGATTTTATTCTTCAGAAGAACTGGAGTGTCTGTGTCAGAGGCAGAAGTTCTTTCCCAGGATAGCCATGAGATCCCTCTTTTCCCATGCACTCCCTCAGCACTAGGCTTTGTCAAGGTCACCTCGTCATCTCTTTCCATTCGGTTCTCACTCCCTTTGTCAATTTTAACAAAGATGTCTGTAAGCACCTGGAAGCTGAAATAGGACCGTGCACTTTCTGCTGCTGATTATGTGTGAAAAAATAACAACTTCCTGATATTACCAATCCAGTGACAAAAATCTCTCCAAAGAGAGAGGCTGAACGAAGTGACAGCAAGGCGAGCAGTGCTGCTATTCCAGCCTGGAACAGCAGCAGATTGCAGAAGTGTTGTTTGGTTTTCTTAGCCCCAGATTGGTCAAATCACCCCTAACCAAGTTATAGCTGCAAAGAGCCCTGGGAGGAAGCCTGCTCAGCATCAGGCAGGACAGCCCCTCCAGCACTCAGACCCTTTAACCACATTACTTTTCCTCTGAACTTCAGAGGGGCACACCTGAGGTATTTGAATTATCTACACTTGTGTAGATATCCACCTATAATTGTGGATGCAATTTATATTCACACTCTTTCCTCATTTGGACTATTGCTGCTGCTTACCTTGCCCCCTTCTCAGTCTTCGTTCAGCCCGGATATGGCCTTCTACCAGTGGAAGCTACCAGCTTATTTTTTACTTCTTTACCCTCAAAAATGTCACACGAATGACTTCTGACTTGGTGGTGACATGGAGGTTGTCAAGTCAAGTTTAGCAGCTGACTCACAGGCCATTACTCACCCAACTGCCATTCCACTTTTAACCTCCCCAGCCTGTGTTTAAAACTGAGTATCACACCCTGTAGCTATGCTGCTAGGAAACACATTAAGAGCTTAATTTGAATAAAAATATGTTCTTTTCAGTGCAGAAGAAGCTCCTACTTAGATATAAGAGATGACAAGCAAATCATTTCAGTGGCAGAGGACTTGAACCTTTACTCGTTACAGTATAATATGTCATGGCACTGATTTTATGCAATGGGCATTTAAGAGTTAATGATTTGTCAATTAAACAGCTGTAGCCAAAAGATCTAAAAAATGTTACAGAAGCAGTTGTCACAGAAGGTCCTGCTCCCTAAAGTGGTTCTGCAAGCCTTGTCCAGGAGGGATTTGAACATCAGGTCATTTGTTTTTGGTCACATCTCAGATCCTGCCCTGACAATGGGAACCATGTGCCCAGCACTCACTGTATTGAGCTGTTTGCCCTTGGCTCACCAAGCAAAACAGAGACCAGCAGTAGATTGTTTAACCATTAGAAGGGCTGTGGTTGTGTCACCTCACACAGGACCACAGGAGGTCCCAGAGACTACAGAAGTGACCTGTGAATTATCTATGCAAACACCCACCCTGTACAGCACCTCCCTGCAAATCCACCGGCACACCCCACGCCTGCCCTTGTCCTCATGAGTTTGAGGCATGAGTTTGGAATATCTGTGCCTGAATTTCTGGCTCCAAAAAAAGGGCATTTGAGCCTGATAGAACAGTAGAAATTCAAATTCAAGTTTTGAGGTCAGAATTTCTCCCTCTCCACACTGAATGAATGATGCCCATGCACACACCTGCCCCTTGTACAGAAGGTTTCCTTTTTCCTTTTTAGAGATTTCAATACAAGCTTTGGGTTGAATTTTTCTCCATCTCCCCACTGAATACCAAATCCCTCATACATGCACACACACCTGCCCCTTGTACAGAAGGGTGGGGGTTTTGTTTGTTTTTTTAACTATTCTTTCTGGGCAAGGATGATCAATTGTCCCTGTCTCTTGCTAGTCATGTCCCTATTACAGAAGATCCTGTTCCAATAAATGATTAGTATGTGCAGAATGCATTAAAATGAATTATAATAGCAATCTGATCCCCAGTGCCTAAGCAGAACCTTTCCATCACAGGTGACAGCTGGTTCCCTTGGGCTCAGCTCTGGAGAGAGAGTGCCAGACCTCAAAACTCAATCCAATAACTTGGGATGAACCTCACCAACTACACGGAGCGTGCAGCTCTCCCATTGTCTCCAAACCAGGAGAGATACCTCAAAGGCTATTCAACAAGCTGGTGTACACAGCCTCATCTCAAATAAACGTGAATGCTTTTTTTCATATATTATGTGATTACAGCCTCTATCTGCCTATGGTGATATGTTTTATTACAGGCCACCAAAAATAATTAGTTGGTGACCCAGAAAACTGATATATAAAATCCTTTTAATCACCAATATGGCTTTCAATTATATAGTGTAAACTTATTAACCTTTTTACTGCTGAGATTTGATTTATGGAATTCCAGCTGCATTAACATTACAGGAGGAGATAGAAAGTGTCTCCTATGATGTGTTGGGATTAACAACTGATAGCTGGCTTTGCCATCACAGAGCATCACAGAGCACTGGCAGATCCTGAGTCCCCAGGGGCTCATTTCTATCCGAGCTGTGTGAAAAGTTTGGTCTGTGCAGTGAGACTGTGTAATTCCTGTCACTTCATACACAAACCAGAACACACAGGACAGTTGTGGCTTTCAGCAGGAGCAGGGGCTGTGTGAGCACTGGCTGCATTCATAAACAATGAGGGCAAAGATAAGGCTGCGTTTGTAGCTCTCCTCACTCTCATGATCAGAAAATACCTTCTTTCATTTCCACTGGACAGGCATTTCCCCTTTTGAGTTGTAAGAGAACTCCTGAAAGTTCACAGAAACTCATGTATTGGCATGAGAGTGTTTGTTCTCTTTTTCATGATACAGAAAGAGCATTTAATGCCTTGTACAAGGTTTTAGGCATTCCTGGTCATCTTCCCATGGGCTGTGTTCTACAGATAATGCAGAGACCACCAGCAGAGACAAACAGGCCATAGTGAAGCCTTGCTAACTAAAAAGCCAAAATACTAACCTGAACTACATAATGCATCAAAATCCAATAAAACATATATGTAAAAGGTAAATGCTACCACAGCAGACTTGACTGATGGATAGGAGCAGCTGTATTTCTAGCCCACACACATCATTTCTTTCAAGCCTCAAGAACAAGCACAGAAATAACGAATCTTGCCATAACTTCCATTCACAGTTCCCCTCCTATTCCTTGCAGGCTCATTATTTGTAGTTTAATGACAATAAAATAGAGTAGCAATGTTCTGCAAGATCATTTCTGCTATGAACACCTCATGACCTCTTTTATAATCTTGGGAGGGCTAAAATAATTAACATATTTGGGTCAAATTTTGCAAATAAATACCAGTTTTCAATTTTCAAACCTTACTCTCTTCAATCTTAGAAACCATTATACAGTTAATCTATTTTTCAACAATTTGTAATGTGCAAGCATCCCCAAATGACACAGAGTAGCAAGGTGAAAGAACCAGCATTCCCCACAAACTGAACCAAACCTTCATCACATTTACTTTAGTTTTATTCTTCAAACTTGAAAAGCTTTGAAAGTCACACTGAGGAGAGGCTGCTTTGGTACCCTGTGAGAAGGGAGTTTGTAGAGAAGGGACATGCCAATATTTCATAGAGCCATGGACTGATTAGGGTTGAAAAAGACCTTAAAGATCATCTCCTAGATCCAACCCTTCCATAGGCAGGGACATCTTCAACCAGACCAGGTTGCTCCAAGCCCTGTCCAACCTGGCCTTGAACGGCTCCACAGATGGAATACCTGCCACCATTTCTCTCAGGTTCAAATGCTGCTGAATGAGACACAGCTTCCCACACAGGCTGCAAAGCTGCCAGCCCCATTCCCCTCAGGCAGCCCCCAGGCCAGTGGTTCCTTTGCCAACAGGTTTGGAGTGGTTCACTGGGCAAAGACCCCCAAATCCTGACTGCACAGGTCATACCTGGACGTCCAGCAGGGTCCTCCCAAGGCCAGCTCTGTCTCCACAAGCTGAGATTTCCAGTGCAGCCCATGTGTTCCAGCCACACCAGCTCCTCCAGGTGCTAAGGAGGCCCATCACAGACACAGGGAGATTTTTAAGTGTGTTCTGTGAAACAAGGAGAATAAAAATCAATGGCACTACATAATTCAGCCAGTGCCTTTCTTTGCTCACAAATCTTCATTTGATCAGCTGGGGAAATTATGAACCAGCTAAAAATAATGCAGTAAAGCTGGTCAATGACAATTGTAACATAAAGACTAATATAGATGGTGGTGTGAATCTGGTATACTCTGTTCTGCTAAAACCCATTTATAATTTTTAATAAAAACAGTAACACTTTACGATAAGTGGACATCATTTAATGCTCAATTACTATGAAATTCCTTTGGAAATATATATTAAGCTCAGTAGCTCTGTATTTATACCAGAAGGGTTCCTTGAGATTGATGTTATCACAGGGAATACTAGGGTAATGTCAAGTCCAGCACCAGTGCATTCAATATTCTTGCCCTCTAGGTCATGTATCTTTTCCTCCCCCACCCTGACATTTGAGATGAGTCCTTATCTATGTGGAGAGGAACAATATAAATTATATACATGCTGCATTTAAAAAAAAAAAAAAAAAGGGATTTTGCAACAGAGGCTGGCAAGGCCTTTAGTAATGATTAACTGAGACATTTTTGAATAACAATACAAAAGGTACAGCTCCTAAACAGGCAATTTTCTCTTGAAGGCCAAAAGGTTTCTAAACCCCCATGTTTATAAAACAAGCATTATTCCAGATAAAGCACAAAACCTTTACAGCAGAACTAATTTCAACTTACTCAAGATTTCTCTTAGCAAGAAAAATATCATAAATCTTCATCCTCTACTTGCAAAAGCTCTTGTACTGCAACATCCTCAGCTCTACCTTACCAAAAGAGCCCACCACGTGGATCTGAGCCCTCCAGTGGGCTCAGCACAGGTGGGATTAGTTACCCTGGAAAGCAGAGGGGTCTCCCTGATCCCCTACAGCTGCCTGGCTCCGTGCTTTCAGCCCCACGTGTTGGTGTTTTGACTCACCACTGCTTGTCCTGGCAGCTTGTGGGAGAACTTGTTTGTCCCAGAGGCATCTGAGGGTAAAAACAAAGAGATGTGAACAGTGAGGCAGAAATGGAACCCTAGCAGGGTATGGCTAGACCTCATTGAAGAAGTCTGAAACCAGTGGCTCCCACATTTTGTTTAGCTACATCCTCTCCTAGCAGTAGAGGCAACAAAAACAAAAAATGGCTGGACTTGGTCTGGGAAATGCCTTTTGGGGAGCTGAATCCAAGACTGTCCTTCCTCCCTGGAGGTATCCACAGCCATCTTAGATGGCTGCAATCCCTGCCATGACTGCACACAAAATCTGTCACCTGAGGGGAGGCTTGGCTGGCTTCTGAGCTGCCCTGCTGGCTTTGCAGTGAGGACTAACAAGGCTAGACAAGGTTTGAAGGATGGCAGGTACCAGCCACAGGTCACCAGAGTCTTCAGTTTGCAACACTGCCAGGGTCCAAAGACAAATTTAAAGGAGTACATCTCTTCCTGGACAATAAACACTACCAATAGCTCCCTAATCAGCTTAGGAAAATGAAACACCAGTTGGAGGAAGGGGGCATCCTAGAGGCTCCACTACAACTAACATCATGCCACTTAAATCGTACTTTGCATTTTCTGCTGGAATGCAATTTATCCCAGACCCCTGAGCAGCTTAGACACCTGGCATAATAGCCCATTAATGACTTCAGCACGGGAAATATATTTTAATATCTTTGATGCTCATTACTAAACAATTCAGGTGTTCCCAAATGCACATCAGTGGTTCGTTCTTCTGCCTTTTAGATGGTAACAGGCTTTATTTTACAGTTTGACTTTAATCAACATCCCCCTGAACCCTGAGTAGCGTGGTTTATATGTGTTATAGCCTCATGCAGGGTCACCAGTTCATTTAGGAACTCAGGACAAGGTATTTATGTTTCACTGCACTCGTGTTCTCATCCTGTTAAAGGTGATTACAACATCAAGCTCTGTCCAGTGTTTCAGTCTCTGAAGATGAAAGGTGCCATGAGGTACAATGGTAGCAGGTCAGCATTTTCAATAAGCATCCATCTGTAAATAAGTCCCTTAAAATATTGCAGCAGTGTGAGAGGGAGCTGCACCCTAATTGGGTAGAGTGAAAAGCCACAGGGCTTATAAATATAACGTGTAGGTGATCTGTCTTGCCAAAAAGGAGGAGGTTCGTTATATGAAGGACACATTATCCTTTTCTCTTCCTATGATTCAGCATGGTAAGTAGTCATTCCTAATTGGCTTACAGCTTAGTATGAAATATTAGGATGCCACACAATGTGATGACACAGCTGGATTCCTAAGGGAAGCTGAAGAGTGATCTGAGAAGAGAAGAGGGACAAGAGCAGATGCGAGCCGGGGAAAAAAAAAATAGTTGTAGCTTAGAGAGTAGCATGTCATTCTTTATCCTCCTGCTGCTGTGTGCAGCACGCTGCGTGCAGCACACTGCTTTCCTGGTAGAGAGGCAAGAGACCTGTCATCTCACAGTTCCTAAATAAAACGTGGGGGGAAAAATGTGATTGCTGGGACTATTGGAACAGGAAGAGCCAAGCAGGCTGAATAAATCCGGGCAGTAGCTGCCTCGTCATGAAAAATACACTGCACAAATTTCACCTCTCGGTGCGTCAAATGATGATTTCCTCAAATTTATTCTTGACTGGAAAGGATTTGCCAAATTACCAAGTCAAACAGTCCGTGGGTCACTCTCAGAAGTCGGGTGTTCTGGAGGGAGGCGCCCAGGTCTGTGCTGGGAGCTGTTTCCTGGCGCTGGCCTGGATTCAGGAAGGTAATTAAACAGCTGCCTACCTGGAGTCAATAGGGCCATTCACATGCACTTAAGTGCTGCTGACGCCAGGCCGAGGGGAATAGGCTTCTCAGGGGGAGATTTTTGCTGCAAATACTAGTGCTAATTCAAAATTCACTTTCTGCAAAGCCCTTCCCCTGCAGTCAGCTGAAATTAGCTATATCCACTGTGGTGCTTGCCAGGAAACTTGATAGAATATCACCCAAAGTGAACATAAAGGAGAAATAAACACAGCAGAAATTAATAACAGGAGTTCAGACTGGTAGGTTGCAGGAGATGTGTTATAAATTTCATCCAGCTGTAATGCAAATTCTGCCAAATGATTGGGAACATCTCCCTTTTTATATCACTGTTTCACTACATATTAATAGCAACCAGTTACTGATGCAGTACTAAAATATTAATGATATGGTCATAAACCTGAATCAGTGCCTAACTTGGCAGAACAACGCAGGGCATCTTTTCAATCACGTGTGAACAAAACCAGTTTTCAGAAACCATTTTGTAACTGCAAAACCATGCGAGCAGAAGTAATTGCAGGGCTATTTCAGGCACAAAAAATTGTTAGTCTTCCTTGGAAAATCAACAGCCCCGTTGAGGTGTACAGTATGGGTGCCCAGATCTTTCTGCAAGGCTGAGAGAATCTCAAACCAGGCAGAAACAAAGTTCATGCAATTAATTAGTAAGATTTCACCTGTGATTTCATCTGCAGCTGATATGACTGACTTTTATCTGTGCATTAGAGACAATAGCATCCAGCCCCTGGAGATGAATTGTTTCAGCAGGATTTAGCCCTTTGTTCTGGACTGAGATGGAATATGGGAAGGCAAGAAATCCAAAGCAAAACCAAGAATTTTTACACTTGCCTGATGTTAGAATTTATCAGCTCCATATTGCATCATCCATGACAACAGAAATTTAGGGATGGTAATGGGATTCAAAAGTCAGAAACTTCCCTTGCACCTTTTATATTTTCCAGTCCTTGGAAACATACACAGACACTGAAGTACCCTTCTCAGGAGAGCCAGAGGTCACTGCCAGCTAAACAAGGCAGCCTTTGGGATGCTTGGTTCTCTACAAAAGAGAAGCAGGTCTTGCAGTCTCCACACTTCTCACTTTGGCTAAGCTCTATCAGAACTGGGCTGGTCCATTTCATTATTCCCATTTGTCCCCTTCTATGCAGATGGGGCCGTGCATCCAAACTCCTTTCACACACCTTTAATTGAAGCTACAAATTAAAGTTAGGACAGACACAGGAGGATTCTGGATTCTGTACAATTCCCAACAGCAGCTAGCACTCCAGGAAGAGCTGGAATACTAAAAGAATATTTTATTTCTACATTTCCAAAGGACACAGGAAACGGCTCGTTCCTCCTTCACCCCATCAGGATCCAAAATCAGCTCTGGAGAAACTCATATATTGCCAACATTTTGCATTGACAATACTAAAACAAGGACATTGCTTTAAAGGTCTTTCACTGCTGCTTCTCTAACTCACCAGTGCACAAATAAGCTGACTTTGGCCATGACTGAGTTTTCCGTTTAGAAGTGCAGAGAATGGCATGAAATTAATTATTAAGAAGGGTCTTTTTTTTCTGGTTTTCAACCGCAGTTACATAAATGAGGACCCAAATCCCACTGAGATATCACTTAACAGTGTCAGCACCTGGGAGGAAGGGCTGATCACTGCGACAATGTCTTTATTATTTGCTGACCAGAGTCACTGCAGTCACTTACAGCAGTGATAATCTTTCTTCATTATATCTGCAAGCAGATGCCACCAAGGTGTGACTGACACTCATCCCTTCAGAGTAAGTGATCACATCCATTGGCTCCTTGTTTATTAATAACACAGTTGAAATTTTAGTGTTGCTTCTGCTCAGGTGGAAGGTAACATTTATTTGATTGACAGCTGTCATTAGGAAAGTTTCTCCTACAACTGAAGCAGCAAATAATACAGCCTGACTGCAAACCAAGTTGCCAAAACAAAGACTTTATTTGGCCCTACAAGTCACTAGAGCAGGAGGAAAACTGCTTGTGTTTTGAAACTTGTTCCAGCAAGACACTGCAAATCTCCCACATCTAAAGTCGACTCTAAAAAACCAAAAAACACCGTCTCTTGGAAGAACACAAGTCAAACATAACTCATTCCTTTATTCTTTTTCTCTCTTACCATGCTTTACAGATAATTGTTTCATCTTGTTCTTCTGTTTCCAAGAAAGACCTTTCCAAATCCTCAGGCAATATTCAGAGCAGGCAGATTTTTCTTTGAGTGTTCAAGGCTGATCTGATCAATTTTAAAAAAAGGAAGGTTACAGTACATTTTAAACCAAATACCCCATAGTATAAAATCTCAGAGGCCATTCTAAAGAAAAATATATTTTGTTAGCAAGTAAATGCAAAGAAATGATAAAGGGATTAGGTACAACCCCCTTTCTCATGTGCCCTCTGGGATTTTCTGCATTGTTCTCTTGGTTTAAAGGGTTTAAAATACAAGGGTAAGGCTGCTGAAGTCCTGGACATGTGAGTTCTGTTCTCTGGCTGGAAATGAAGTGCCACAGATCACACAAAATTCTTCCTGCCTGTTTTGTTCCCCCACATTTTTGTCCTTTTTCACCCATAAAAGCTATGAATTATCTCCAGCCACAGAGACTCCCAGCATGTGATGCACCACAGGGCCCCACAGTCTCTTATCTGAGGCTCTTTGGGCCCAGCTGCAATGTAAACACTCTTCACCACTGGGACTCCCTTACAGGGTTTAGAGTCTCTCTTTGCAACTGCAAATTTCCAGTGAAGTACAACTGCTGCCTTAGGGCTCCTTAAGGCCTCAGGAATCAGACCTGGCATAAATGAAATTTGCTTCTCCCTTTACAAACTGGCTAAATAAACTCATCTTCTTTACAGTGGGACACTCTTCATTTCCCTGTCTTTATTCTCTTCTCCCTCTTGTTGATTCCAAAAGGACACCACCCAGACCAACCACCAGGACCAATTTGGTTTCCAATTTTCCCAGTAGCTTTGCAACCACGTTCCCTTTGTCACCTGAATGCAGAATATCGAATTCGCAGCCTGGGTGTGAACAGCTTCTGGAATTATCTCCCCGGGACAAGACACCAAAGCAACTCAAAGGCAAGTAAACAGAATGCAGAAATACCCCTGAACGTTCCTAAAGCCTAACCCTGGTACTCCAGTACTTACCCATTCCTCCTTTCCTTCTTCCCCTCTGGCTAATATTTTCCTACCCAGAACTCAGTTCACATTGCCACAGCAATCACAAATATTCTGTGAAGTTGCTAAGTCTGCAAGAACCTCCAGAGCTTGGCAAGCTGCATTGTAACACCAAAATATGCTCTTGACAACCACTGACCCCAAAAGCTGATGTGATCAAACACATCCCCCCATGGAAGAAAGAACAAGGCTGTAATCAGTTTTACCATTTTAAAGAAAATAAATCCTAATCCTTTGCTGTTCTGTGGTATTCCTCTAATTGCTGTTTCCTTACACATTCAAACATCTCCAATTTGGTTCTGTGGTTTGAACGTCGCTTGGAATCAAATCAGTGTTGCAGATACAATGTCTTTGAACCTTTTAGTCCAGCTGTGAACTTTGGGCTTAATCCTTTAGGGTGCCCCTGTCTAGCAAGCTTTAATGTATATTAAATTTTCTAAAAGGAGAGCTAAAGTGGCCAAAGCGAGATAGTGCAAGGTTCTGTGTTTCATAAATTAATAAGCATCACCAACTGCATTGCTTGACCCTTTAAACTCTGTGAAATTAATATAAGTAGACAACCAAAGTGCACTTGGCCCCTGAAGAGCCTTGGAAGTTCACTTAAGCAATCCAAGTTTCCTTAAAGTTTTATAAGGCAGCTTTTAAAGCAAGTCCTTTGTACTTATTACTGGTGACAGTGAGCATTACAACAGCCAATGAACCTTTGCTGACTTCCGACCCCAATATGGTAGAGCACAGTTATCAAGGGAAATATCAGAATCAAAGCTTGTATATTACATCGAGGTCCTGACTCCTGCAAGAGCCCCCCATAGACTCCTCAGAGTATGTCAGGGAAATAAACAGCTAATATTCTCAGACATCTACTTATGATGTATGGATATTACTGTTTACTTAAGCACTTTTGGCATAGTAAAACCCACCCCCACCTCCCAAATAAAAACTGAAGCCTCTCACCAAGGAAGCTGTGGCACTCCCAGCTCCTTTGCAAGAAGACAAAATTGTAAGATCTCTTAATAAACCTGGAGAAACCCCCTCCACTCAGTGGTGGTGAGTCAAGCAACACTAAGTGTTCATCTTAACCGATTAATGGATTTAAATTATTAATTGGCACTAGGTAGGCATGGTGAGGAATACCCAGCCTTCTCTGAGCCCTGCACATGTGCTGAGACTGCCTTGAACAAAGAGGACTCTGTGAATCCACACCTACTGCGTTCTGGCATCAATCCTGCAGTCCCTTGTACTACTTGAGTTAGCATCCTGTAGAAATAAGATATCTCAGTAGTGCCAGCTGATTATATTTTTCATAATGTAAAAGGTTCTTGATGAATTATTCAGGGGCTTTTCCCACTGTTTAACAAAAAAAAAGAAGAAAAGAAGAAAAGAGAGACAGAGCCTCTAAGGCAGTCAGGTTTCTGGGAATAAACAGGCTGACAGGCAGTGGTGCCAAATATTAGTAATTATTATTGGACTGTAAAGCCCAATTAATGATGATGTTTAAGCTCAACTTTTCAAAGGGCAGACAGAAATTCAAAGCCAGGCAGGTTTTTTGATGAGATGAGAAATCACAAGATTATCTGCTGAAGGGCTTCAAGCCCTACTGCGTGTGGCCCCCTCCAGCCATGAAGTCAGAGAGGGCACATGTTATCTGTTCTCTCCACCTGTTAACAACATTTGGGTGAAGTTTTACAGACATTTAATGACACTGGTTTCCATTTGTTCATCTCATTTGGCTGCCTAGGTCTGGACATGGACAGGACAGTAACATCAGAGCATGGAGAAAATAAATACACAAACATAGAGACATATTTTATACATGTACCATACATGATTTTGCATTAAGAAATAAAAGCCAAACAAAAACCAGACATCAAGTATTAGGAAATAATTGATGAAATTTCCTAGCAGAAACATGGATAACAAGAGACAGATGGAAAAAGGAGGTACTTTGAGGAATGTGGCTCACAAATTCCACACAAAGTGAATGTTACCAGGGACAGGCTGGTGACAGGGTCACAGTCCTTGCCAGGCACTTGTCTGCTCTGAGAACAGGGAAGTTCATTTAGCAACTCCCTGATTATTAAATCTAAATTGGATCATAAGTGAACCTTGAAATATGTTGGGCCTATTCTGACATGTTGCTCCAATTCAGATTTTTTGTGAGTTTAACCAAGCAACAATTATTGCAGATGGAATCACATTAATTGATCTTTATCAATAAAACAGTTAATTTGAATGTATATATATATATGCCCACCGCCATCTACAGTGGTATTACTGGTTTGATTGCATGAACCAACACTGCAGGAAATCAAAATATGTTCAAATGAATCCCATGCACTGACTTCACACAAGCCTAAGGGACCACCCTAGTGCAGCATGAGGAAGCAAATAACAAAATTGTTGACATAAGAGAAAAATTTCTTTGTTTAGGACTCCTTGATTTGGAAACCAGTCACTGGTGCCTGCTGGCTTTTCCTCAGAGTTATCCATCTTCTTGTTTCTGAGTGGATCCCCAGCTGGTGTCAGGGGGAGATGTCCACAAGGAACAGGAGGTTTTTAAGGGATGTGACAAAAGAGGTCTGCGTTTCCTTCCAAGAAAGGAAAGCCAACAAATCCCAAATCTTTAGCACCAACCTCAGAAGAAGGCTCTGGTAAATGCTCATTTAGCTCTGGCAGAACAGGCTCTGCCTAAGAAAGACAGACTGTAAGTCCTCTGGCTCTCTTTTTGAGAAAACTCTGTGTAACACTGTCTGGAGAGGAAGCAAGACAAATGTCTCAAACATGAAAGCTGTTTGCCTTACTTGGAACAGTTCAGTACTGGAGAACCTATAGGAGCTTGCAGATGAGATATTAATTTGTTTTCTGCCTTTTCCCAGGAGATTTCCAGGCTTTCTGACGAATGAGCTCTGTCGTCCCAGCTCCCATATTCAGTCAGGCCTGTGACACATCTTTGGTTTTTGGTTCCCTGGATCAGGAAAGCTTGCTGAGTCTGGGGGAGTCTCAGAACTGCCTTCCAAGTCACTAAAGTCTTCTGCAGACCACTTTTGATTAGCCAGCTGGAAAAGAAAAGTGCTTTTTATCAAATCCCCTGGGGCTAACTCATATTGAAAATAACTTGTTCTTAACACTTTTAGAGGCAGGGTTTCAAATGATGAATGAAGAAGAATATTCTCTGTCACAGGATTTTCTTTGTTTTTCAAGTCCTCAGAGGGACTTTGTGATCTTTGAAACTCTGGGACTGAGAGCTCTGTCGTTTCCCACTGAACTTGCCACCGTTTCCTCCTGCAGAAGGTTGGCTATGTCTTGCAAAAGAACAGAAGAGAATCGTTTGTTGTGCTGGAAGCACACGGCCAGAGCATTTCCATAACTCAGGTAATCAGTCTGGGGCAAAGATCTACTTTTTTTCCTTTCTTCAGGCAGCAACCAGTACCCAGCACTGCAAGCCTGACTGTCCATGAACATTCCTACCACACAAATGGCTTTTATAATAATGGGAAATAGCCAGGGTATGTCTAACTTCACGTACTGGTTTTCTGTTTTGCTTTAAATTTCTCATACCTTTGCTCTTTGAAATGTCTGAAGGTTTTACTTTTTTTAATTTTGGGGTGTTTTTTCTTCTTTCAGTTTAGCAAATTTTCAAAAGCTCTTCGTTATTTCTCAGGAAGAACAGAATCAGGCTCTGAAATGTCATTTTAATTTTTAAAGTTTCTAGGCTAATTTTCTTAAATACAAAACAAAAGAAAATGGAAATATGAAAATAGGTTTTGCTCAAGTGTTCAAAATTTTCAGTGGCTAAAAAAAGACAGAGTGTTATTAACAGCTTCAAAGTTTTCCAAATTTTAAGCAGAACCCTGTAGAACTTTTATGAACAAGAAACCCTTTTCTGATAATTTTATCAGTGAAGCTTATAAAAGAAAGATCTAACAGACAATGCATAGGAAAAACCCTCTACTGAGACTATCAGTTAAAACCACAAATACTGTACTTGGCTCAGAAAACTCCATTTCCACAGTGAGTGGATATTAATTTCAAGGATACAACTTAGTAACTATAAACAGTGTTAAATGAATCACAGAATATCCTGACTTGGAAGGGACCCATGAGAATCATCGAGTCCAGCTCGTGGCCCTGCACAGGACACCCCAAGGTTGTTGTTCATGAAATTGTACAAACAAGATCTAATGAGGACAAGCACTGCTGGTCCAGTCCCACCAAGAGAACCAGACACACAGCTCCTGCTGATGTGCCCTGACTCCCTGACTTGAGGGTGCAAGCACAATTTTCTTGGTGAGAGTCAGCTCAGGCCCCTCTGTGCAGCACTGCCTTGGGATACAGAGCTGCACTTAGGTCCTTCCAGCCCACTGGCTACTGAGCCCATGGGTATTTTAGGGTTAATAAATGGTCCTGGCTCTGGGGTCCCACCTCCCTGAAAGGGAGAAGATTTAGATTCCTTCAGACTAAGACAGTGCATATAAATTAGCTATTTAAAAAAAAAATGCTGCCCTGTGAGGGTGGGCAGGCCCTGGCACAGGGTGCCCAGAGCAGCTGTGGCTGCCCCATCCCTGGAAGTGTCCAAGGCCAGGCCGGATGGGCCTGGAGCAAGCTGGGATAGTGGAAGGTGTCCCTGCCCATGGCAGGGGGTGGAACAAGATGGGCTTTACAGGTTATTATAACCCAAACCATTCTGTGATTCTGTTTTTCCTGCCTTGCAGCCAGAGGAAGCCATGCTCCAACTTCTCTACCTCTCAGTGAAGAAGTTCTTCACTTCCAGCCTCCAAAAAAGGAGAAATCCTGCTTAACCATCTGTGACCTCTATGGGAAGCAGTGGTCATCTTCCACTCAACCAAAAAATGTGCCTGCTTTGGTGTGGGTGTGCATCTGCCTGAGGGAATGTGGAACAACTTCAGCTTCCCTGTGTTGGGGGTGGAAATGTCCTTGGGGTAACCTGGGTGATTCTTTTCCGGCAGATAAGGGAAGGCTTAAAATGGGAAAAATTGAGATTGGACCTTAACATGTGCCTAACTATGGACACGAAAAACACACAGGGAAAATCCCTGAGGGGTGAAAACTTCAACCATTAGAAAAAGGTCTGGTAGCAGCTACAAACTCTGCCAAATTACATCTTATTAACCCAATTCTGTCTAGGCAGGCATTCACCCCAACACTCCAGTTGAGCTACTGACACTGCAGCAAATTTAAATACTGAGTTAGCCCCCAAAAGAAACCCCTCCCACACGGACTGAACACATGCTACATCTCCCACAAAGGAAGGAGACTTTTTCATAGCTCCAGAAATATTCATTTGACAGTTTCTCTTTACTTGGCTACAGCTCTAGTAATTGATCTGCTCTATTATTTTTTCCCCATTCTTTCTCTCTTACATTTAAATATGTCCTTCATACTTCTGGAGGGTTTTTTTCCCTAGCCTGTATCTCCACTGTTACATTATTTTTTATCTCTATCCTCTATTCTTCATGTGTGAAAAGGGTGCTCTGTTCTCTAATATTCATTTTTCTTTTTTTATTCTCCAAGTACTTTCTTTCCCATCTGTAACAGCCCCTAATATGCACCTCCATTCGATTTTACTTACCCAGCTTGAAACCCTCTCATTCTAATTACCTTTTCAGTTTTCTTCTATTTCTCCCTTGAGATGTCTCAATTAGTGTACTTTTTCTTACTGGCTGTCACCTCTGAGCTACAAGGTGGGTCTAACTCCAACTTAAACCATGCAGAAAATAAATGAGGAGCTGTTCTTGGCGGCCCTGCTGAAGGTGGTGTTACTTTACAAACTAGTGCACCTTTAATAGATGATAAATGGGCAGAAAAGTGGCCTTGTTAATGCAGCAGCCCTTGATTTGGTTGCCATGCCGTGTCCTTTCATTACTCAAAGATACAGGAAAGGCAACCTATGCTAAGTCCTGGGTGATGTAATTCCATACAAAGCGAGTGAGTAGAGGCTAATTAACATAGTTCTGGTCAAAGCCTGAAATTAACTCTTGTCTTTAAAGACCAAAGCTAAAAATGTCATTTGTCTTGCCCATAATTATGTTTAGAGGTAATTATGGTAGCAGAATAACAGCAAGCAAAATGAGCCTAGGAGTGGGCTTTTCTGCCCTTTCTATCGCTAGCAGGACTCGGAATTCTATTTCTGTCAAAGAGAACTGGATAAAAATGCAGGTGACATCCACAGTACATTTCTTTGATTAAAATTGGCACTGTTATATTGAAGTTCACACCGAGCTTTCAGAACCTGAGGAGTAAATTCTCTCTCCACATGTTCCCACATAATGGAGAAACGAGCACCCTCCCCACGGCCGCCGGCACTGCCGCGAAGGGGGAACGTGAGCCTGATTAAAGAGTCAGGCTTGGACCCCAGAACCACATCCACAGGGACATGTCCTGCCACAGACTCAGTTCCCAGGTCCCTGCAAATGACCCAAGATACCTACACAGCACAGAGTTACCTCCAAATTAAATCATTTACTTCCTGGGGTAATTAATTTGTCATGCAGGTCTGACCACATCATCATTTATCCAGAGCCACAATAACTATCTCTGTGTTCTGCAGAACAGATACATACCCCACATGCTTGAATCCACTTATTTAAATTATATATCTATGCTTAAAAATATATTATTATTGTTATTATTGCTGCTATTATTAAAATCCCACTGGCATATGCTGCTGTCACCATTCAGGTGTCCTGAGATCCATCTACCTGCAGTGCCTGCTTCACCACCAACCCTGAAATTTATGGGCACATCAGCCATTAGTGACTTGGAGGATTTATTTGTGAGGTATGTAGTGTTAATTTAAAGATTTCAAACTAAACTTTAGGTTTCTACAGCACTGGGGCTGAAGGGGATAAAAATGCACATACACAGCCCAGTACTGCATGGGCTGCTGGCAGATGCCAAGGTCTGTAACACAACTGTAAGCAGAGCACATTCACTTGGTCCAAATTTGTCTGTTTCTGAAATTATTGCACTTTACAGTGTAAATTCAGTGAATTCACCCAAGGGCCCATAATATCATTTTTGGCACAAGTACAAACTAAGTTATAGCCATGATTTCACAGAGATGACGATACTGCATAAAACACATTACAGCAACTTTTATGAAGTTCTGAAGGAGAAAAGATCACCTCTGCAGACTTTTCTAATGGTTCTAATGGAACACCTCTGCCATTTTTACTGGTATGCTTCATGGCAAGAAGGGAATGAGGGAAAAGTTCCTCTGAGGGGACCAGCCCTAGGGGTTCCAAAGGCATTCTTCCACTGTGCTGCTGAAATCTTAGTCAGTCTTAAGAGATCAGCTCCACTGGAGCACTAAATTTTAAGCACCAGTTTAAGGGCAGGCTACAGGAGTTCTGCTTTAAAAAAATTTTTAAAAATGCCTAAACCTGTATAGCCCACGAGGTGGCTCTTTTCAGAGCTCCAGAAAAGTTCGAGAAAGTTGGAGGGGTCCTGTCCCCCGAAGTTTTTCCCCAGCTATATCAGTTACCCAGTAAAATGTGTCCCTTCTCCCTGCAGACATTGCCTCACATCCTTCTTTAGACCTTCACAGCTATTGCATTACTGCCACTACTTTTACAAGTGCCAAAAGTACCTTTATGATGACATCTGCCAGTATCACCTGACAGACAAAGCACCAAAGCCCATCTGGAAAGGCTGCCTCTCCCCATAATATTTTTGCATACTTCATGAGATTTTCCTGCAAAATTTTTTAATGATTTGTTTAAACACAAAAAAAGCTGAAGAGTTGCGTGTTACACTGACATCTGTTACATTCAAACTCTCTTTGGGGTCCTGTTAACCAAGTTTCATCCCTAACTAGGTGGAATTCTAGAGATGCAAACCTTGCAAAGTTGCCATTTATGGGACCTGCACTGAAATTACAGGCACCCCTCTCAACTCCTAAGAGCAAGGACCATTCTCTGCAGCACACCCAGCCTGGCTTGTCCTCCCAGTGGCAGTGCAAAGCACACAGAGTGCAAACCAGAAAACCAGATTGTGACTGAAGTGACCCAGAGACAGCAAACAGGACCCCTGAACCTAAACCATCTTCTGCCTCTCACTGGCACAGCACGGAACCATCAGAACAAAGATGTGATCTGAAAATAGAAAGCTTTTGAGTTCAGACTCTGTCACCAGGGGCACGTGTGACACTCTCTGGACCTGCACTTGTTCTACTCTGGACCAGGAGCTGGACAGTGTGGGAGCAGTGACAGAGGGTGGCCATGTCAGTGAGCCCACAGGACCCCAGCCACCACCAGAGATTTATCACTGTTTAGCCATGTTAGCCCAGGGCTGGCAAGCAGCCTCTCTTCCCACAGTGAGCTCTGAATCAGGCTCTCAGATGGCTTGCACCTCCTTTCCAAGATATTTCCTCCCCATCTCCATTGCCCCAAGGTTTGGTGTGGCTGGACCCACCAGTGTCATATCATATCACCCACACATATCATAGAGAAATGTGTTCTACAGTCTCACCACAGTGCAGAGATCAAACTGGAAAAGATCTTAGAGGCCCCAGTGTCTTCAGCCATGGAACAAAAGTGTTTCACTGCAAATCATTCGTTTTCACAGGAATGACTCATCTTCTCCTCTTGGTATGGGAAGGTCATCAGATGCTCTGATGTTTGACCAGCTGAGCAGCCACTGGCAGAGCACCTTCTCCTCTGAGATCAGTAGGTCTGTGTCAGGCCATTCCACCAGCAGGGGCACCTACATCCACAGTTCCCAAACTGCAGCACTGCGTGAAGCCATTCCAAGGTGACCTGCTGCCACAAAAGAGCTCATGTCTTTCTGTTCACATTATTTGGGCATGACTGATACCAACTGCTGACCCTGAGCTCACAGGAGCACGATTTTCCTCTCCTTAACAGCAATGGGATATCTAAAACAGTAAAACCCTTTTACTGAATCCCCCAACTTCTCCTATAAACAAAGATTTGTACTGGAGGGAGAAAGGAAGAGGAGAAGCAGAGATCCCAGTTTGTGCTCAGAATCCAGCAGGATGAATCCATCACTGCCACTTGGCTTCCAGTTGTTAATTGAAGTGGAGGAACTCTTGTCTCCTATGGAAACCTTCTCAAATCAGCAGGAACCCATTTGTTAAAACTGCTTCCCTGTCTCTACTGCATTTGAGAGCACCTTGGTCTTTGCAGAGCAGTGCAAAACAACACAGACAACTCTAAAATGTCTCACATGGCAGCTCCAAATGCTTACAGTTTATGTAAAGCCATGGAGCCAGCATGATAAGATCTAATTACCAAGCGAATTAGTAAAAAAACAGCTGCAAGGTTTGCAGAAATGTCTGGAAGTGCAGAGTAAATGGCCACAATTGATGGAGTTATTGCACAGGCATCCTGAGGGCACAGTCTGCAGCACTCCAGTCCTAACCAAAATCACTGTCAACAGTTGTTGTTTCCTCCATTCTGTTAAATGAGAAGAGCATGAAAATGATCCTACAAACAGCCATTTAATATTCTCATGCACGTGAACTGCAATTATCAGCAGCAGCAGCAACAAACTCTGCTGTAATGTGTTCATGGTTAATCAATTCAATTGATCACTGTTTATTAAATAAAAACCTGCTCTCTAAATAGTTCTTCTCTAAATGGCATCTTTTGGGGCTTGGGGTTTTTTCCTAGCTTTCTTTTTTTCTTTTTCTTTTTTTTAAAAAACATGCTTCTAGGAGAATCAGGAGACCAATTAAAGCTTTTAATTTAAATCCAAGCTAAAAGAAATGTTAGCAACATATAGTGCCTTCACAAAAGCATTAGCTTAAAAGAGGTTTGAGTCAGCCTAGCCACTCCCTGGAAAAGCTGCACTGGATCTGATTCCTTCCAATTCCAAAGGCTTTCAAGGCAAGTTAGCAACAGCCAGCATATTTATGTGTGTAAGAGACAGTCATGACCAGGTCAGCTCAGGATATCAGAAGTGGGCTGTTGGTAATGCAGATTAGGGGACACACTTTATTCACATCAGCACCGTAGCATTGATCACCCCTATCCTGCACCTTTACAAAGCAGATTGGAAATCAATGAATTGCAGGCTGGAGAGATGCTGTGGATAACAGAAATCCTCTGTAGCCAGTTATCTCCCTACAAGGAATAACGATCCTGCACAGAACTGAACCCTTTAAATCTACGAAGAATATCCACTACATCACGAGTTCAATGGAGATTGATACCAGGCACAGTCGGGGTCTGGCTCTACCCCAGCCCAGAGCCAACTGCAGCACTTGAACACCACACCCAGAACTTCCACCTGCAGAGCTGGAGTCCTCCCTGCCCTTCAGCTGCTCCAAACGCTGCAGAAGGGAGGAGAAGGGGAGTGTTGACACACAAAAATAACCTCGTGGGATTTAATTAAGACCACTGAACCTGTGTCACTTGTAATTTATGGCAGATTTGAACCCATGCCTCCAGAGGGGGAAAATGAAGGCATTTCCAGTACATTAGCTGACTTCAATAGCAAAGTCAAATCTGACGTCCTGTGACCCTCGAGTGAGCCAAGACTAAGGAGTCCCTGTTATTCCAATTATTTCTGACTAGATTTGTGAGATGTTTGCACTACTGTGGAATCCAGCAACAACCAGGTACCTGCCCTAACGGGCCAAGTGCAAAGCCTCCCCATGCCATGAAACCTCCAGCAAAACTGGGCCATCAATGGCATGTTCCATGGGGAAAAAGGGATGTGGGGCATATCCCCTCTGCTGCCAGCAGACACCTGGCCTCCCCAGGAGCTAAGAGAAGGCTTAAAAATAAAGCTCTGCAAATAACCAGCTTTGCCCTTTATGACCAAAGTGAAAAAATGAACTTCCCAAAAACACTTTAGGTCAAGTAAAATATTTTTTTCAGTTCTCACACAGAAGCACACAGAATCACTAGGTTGGAAGAGACCTTTAAGATCATCAAGTCCAACCCAAGGTGTTTCACCTTTGATCCCTTTAGAGACTGGGGGAAGGGTGAGAACTTGCTTTATTTATTGGTCAAAATGAGGCATATTTTGCAATGAAAAATATTTAATATTATTTTTTAAATTATTTTTTAATTCCTTACTTTTCAACCAGAATTAATTGCTAACTATGCAACCAACTTGCAAATAGGTTCAGCTGACCCAGAATTATCAGCTCTCTTCAGGGATAGGAGAGGAAATCACTGAAATCTTTCACTCAAAATAACTTCTACAGAGGTATTTCAGGGAACTGAAAATTTTATATGAGTGTCCCAAGTAAACGAGTTCAATAAAATAATACTAAAAGGAAAACTTTTCCCCAAGATGAAATGTCTTGCCTGACTGACCAGCCCTGAAACCAATAACAACTCCAGGGAGGCTGAAAGCTGCAGCAGTAGCAGCAGCCTCTCTCGTCTGACCTGTTTGAGAGAAAAGGGATTATTAGGGAATAAAATTAAATCCTTTCGTTATAGGTTCCACAGCCAGTGAGTTTAGCACACAGCTGTCTAGTGACTGTGTTAAATCCATCTTTACCCCCAGGCTTGCCGGGCAGCATCGGCCAAATGAATTCCTGACGCTGCTGATGGGACAGCTGACAGCCGCGAGAGGAGAAGGCAGGTACAGCCACTTGGAAAGGTGCCGGGGGGGGGACCCTGCCAGCCCAGCACGGCAGAAATGTCCCCAAACTGTGCTAAAACCCCAGCCCTGTCCTGGGTGCTCGCATGAACACGCCGCTGGAGGGAGGGGGGTGTTCCCCGTAGGAAATCGGCGTCTGAAGTTAGGACAGAAGCGATGCCGCATCAAAGTGCTTCATAATGAGCTACAAATTTTGCTTGTAGTTCAGCAATTTATACGGATTAGCAGCCGCTGACCTTCCCAAGGCCCCGAACGCCTGCAGGCTCCATCCCTGGTCACAGAGTGACCTCTAGTGTTACCTACAGCCGAGCAGATCAGGCTGAGCCCAAGGGCTGCGAGCAGCTTCCCAGCTGGGCTAACCCGGCATGCTCCCACTCAGGCTCCCGGAGCTCTGTTTCTTTAAGCCAGGGCAGGAAACACCTCCCGGAGCCTGCTCCAGCTGTGCTGCACTTGGTACCGCGGCAGGATGATAGAGAAGTACCCAAAAACATGAAGCTGTTGAGCCTAATCACAGAATCCCAGACTGGTTTGGGTTAGAGGAGACCTGAGAGCTCATCTTGTTCCACCCCTGCCATGGGCAGGGACACCTTCCACCAGACCAGGGTGCTCAAAGCCCCGTCCAACCCAGCCTTGAACACTCCTTCCTACGTCTTCTGCCTCCCCACTTGTGAGAGCAATCTGCTCCTCTTACTAATTGGCACACAAAAGTTTTAATGAATTTTTAAAACCCTGAAGAATGTTAGTGCAGAAAGGTAAAACAGAGAGCTGAGTGAACAGGTTTGAATGTGTTTCCTGCAGAGCCCAGGTGTCTGTAAGCAACTAAACAGACCTGCTGCTGAACAGGGTACTAAAGCAGCATCGTCCTCCAAAGGCTACTTATTCCTGCATCTTTCCAACTCCAATCTGGAAACCCAGGAGCTCCAGCACACTGCCAGGAGGGGACAGACACCCTGGCAGTGGCACCTCCTAAGCCTGGATTTGTGTTTGAGTCTGGATGAGCACTGAGCACACCCAAACCAAGGCAAGTGAAGGTCACTGAATCACTGCACAGTGACAAATGCTGGGAGTGAACACTGTCACACACCTCCTGACAATCATTCCTGCAGCAGGTTTTCATTTTCTGCACGGCTCCCTTTGGGCTGGGAGTTCCCTTGCAGCTGGATCAGCTGCATTTCTGATCACAGAAAGAAAGAAATAGCTTTGAATTTTCCTTCTTATCAGTTACTGTCCCAGTAACCCTGGACACTGGAATTCCATGGAACAGGGGCAAAACTACACTGCAGACAAACCCTCTAGATCTTCTCAGCAGGGTCATAAGGATAATACAGCATTAAATAACATAGGCCAAGTTCAATTAGGTCTTACTGAGATGACCACAAAATGTTCTCAAAACTTCTCACCACAGTCAGTTCAGGTGCCTGAAGATTCAGGGGCCCCGTGTACTCCAGGGGGGCAAGTCCAGCACAAAATCTCCATGTCTGCCTTTCAGTGATGTGCAGTAAAACCTCACGTCTCCAGTCTCACAAGGTTCACATCCCTTCCCTAAAAGAACATCCTGGACTAGCAAAAGTTGAATAAGTGAGTGCCCGTGGCTGAAAGGCAAAGGGTAAATGGGAATGGTAGGAATTAGTGTAAGGGTGGGAGTACAGAGGTACCAAAAGCTCACAGGGAAAGAGCTGAAGAGCAGTGGTCAGGATGCTGGCAAACTGGCTGTTACTGTGATCATGGAATCTTACAGCTTCAGCTTTTCTTGTAACAAAAATTAATGCACGTATTTTCACTTGGATGGGCAACTGAGGTAAGTAGATTCGCACTGCTGGAATGAAGTCAGGGCTTACAGATGCTTCTTTGGCATTTCTGATTCCTCTGTGCTTTTAGCTGCTACCTTTTCTGTCTTTTCCCTCATCTTTAAGGACATCTCAGACCACTTTGAGTTCTGACAGTCCACTTAAATCCATGGCAGGCTTCCACCCTCCACAGACCAAGAGTCTGCGACACGCATCTCCTTCCCCAGATCCTGGAATGAAAAAACATAATAAAATAAACAAAAACATTTAATTTTGAAACCTTGTCCAACTCCTTTTACCTACACAAAAGAGTTGAAGGGACAAGTGCCTATTTTAAGCAGAGAAGGCCAGAAAGTCCACCAGTAGCTGACACAGTGACTTTTCCAGACAAAATGAAGACATGAGCTGGAGTGGCGTGAACGACAGGGCTGGCATTCCTTGCAGGCCATGATTATCACTTATCAAATTATCCATGAGCAGAGCAAGCCAAGTGGAGCAGCACATCACACTCACACACACCAAACCAAGAACCATGGCCTCAGGAAGCCTCAGAACTCCCTGTCCTCAGCTGGGGGGAAGAAACGTTGTAGTTAGGCATAAGAGAGTGACTCAGTGCTCAAAATTACCTGTTCTCTTCTCAGAATCATAAAAGCCACAAAAGCAACACGCTGCTCAGAGGAAAAAAAAAAAAAAAAAAAAAGATATTCTGATATTATACAGGGATGAGGAACAGAATAAAAGAAGGGTTAAGGAAGTGTCAGCCTAGAATACATCTGGTAATTGCTTGGTTCAGTGTTCTCAGGGATTGGCTCAATTGTCCTTGGAGTGGTTTCCATCAACTTCAGGAAGCCCTTAACACACAACCAGTCTGACAGATGGATCTCCACCATGCCTCAGGTACCACTGCACCTGGAAAAAATCTCAGCTGAAAGAAAAGCAGGTTTGATGAAGGCTGAAATTAAGGCTTGTTCAGCACAGGGCACTGAGTTCAAATAGGAGGGAGGAAAGTTAAACATGTCTGAAGGCTCCCTGACAAGCCACAGATTCTGAAATAACAGTACAAATACTCTGCATCCATTTCCAAAGGGCAAAGGAGCTTCCATGGAGTGATAATCCAGAGTTATTCCTGACTGATACCTCCTTCTGTAGACAAACACTTGTTAACAGCAAAACACAGTGTATTGACAGGAATAAACTGTAGAATTCAGATACATTTGTTAGGGCTAAGAGAAGTGTAAACCTCGAGGATAAAATTAGGAAAAGTGTCTACTTGTAACTTGTTGAGGAACCAAGGGAGAAAGCTAAACTCAAACAGTACCAGACAGACAACTAGCAGTAACCCAAACAGAGAGGTACAACAGGGCAGAGAAAAAGCAGCCCAGATGGTGGTCATGTGAAAAAACACATTCCACAGATTGCAAAGTACTTAACATATTTATGATTACACGAGACAGAGAAACATGGCAAAGTAAAAAAGAAATTAGCTTGGACCACCATCACATACATATGCCAGTTGTGCACCTCTCTGATTTTGACTCATTGTTTCTTGACTTATTTTTCCAGCAAGATACCTTTGATGTTTTAGATATGTCTAGAAGGAAAAAATATCTTACGATATCTTGTGAGATAATTTACGATATTGCATACCAAAGGACTGAAGGAAATGGTGATTTTGTTGAGAGACAGAAATTCTAAAAAATGTTAAGCTGGTCAATAGCTACTTGCCACTGATGTCCCCAAGAAAAAGACTAAGGTTATTCTGAGGAGTAAAGTGATAATATTGCAGCTTCCCCAGTATTGCCTGAGCATCAGTGCCCTAACAAGAGAGAAGAATAGCCATGTCAGGAACATCTCTCCTCTTTGTCTTCATTAATTTACATTTTTGGCTGCACACCCCAGAGGTGTGCAGCAGAGAGGAATGTGCAGGCTGCAAAGGGCTCAGCTGGAATCGCAGCCCAGTTCTACTATAAAATGACTCAAAATTCATTAAATAAAATAAACCTGTTGTAGCCCAAGGATTGACTGACTTGCAGTTTCCCCTGCTCCTGGGTTAATACAGCAGAGTTGGCACATTGATAGAACACTCAGCAGGACAATGGGGTGTGCTGAATTCAAATGAGCCTTCAAGGCTGGTAGGACTCTGCAAGGGACTCTGTGCACAGTCTGCAGCTTGGAGGAAAGGAAGAGAATACAGATAAAAAGGGAAAAAAAATCTAAAAAGCAGCAGTTGCACACTGACATAGATTTGTCACAGAAAATAGAGATCCTGCACACCTTGAAGTGACTGCAAACCAGAGAAGACCACAAATTCTACCTTCAAGTTTAGATTAAGTGGATCTTCTGCTTTAGGTATGTCTGACTACAGGTCAGCTCATTATAAAAATCAACAGTCCATAAATCCCAATGGGACATTGTCAGAAATCCCAAAACAATACACACCTGGAAAACCAAATTCTGCAGAAAACCAGTGACTACCAGAGTGCCAGACTGCCTTGGACACGTCCCTGTGCTCAGGCCACAGCCCAGCTGCACTTCTGCAGCAGGAGATGTCAGACATCAGCCATACAGGGCTGATGAGGTGGGGCTGTGACACCTCCCAGGGGTGGGCACGGTGGAGCCTGGCCATGAGACCCAGGTGCCCATCAGCTGCAGGGTTCTGCTTGGAGAACAGCCTGGTAAGGGCTGCTCCAGGAGTCAGAATACACAGTGGGTGGGCTGCTAAGCCAAAGCCCTCTGCCAAAGGCAATCAGGGCTTCACTCCAAAAGTTGATTCAGGTTTCAAATCAGTCAGGCCAGCACTGAAGAAAGTGACTCAGGCATTGGACTCTTCGGGCTTGAGACTGAAGTGCACAACACTGAGCGGGGACACGAGAGCCAGCACAACGGGGAATGCCAAGCAAGAGCAAACACCTGGAGCCCAGCCTCTCCCAGTCAGACAGAAGGCTCCTCTGTAAAACCACAGCCCAGGCCTGCAGCTGAGTCCTCCCATCAGAAGAGAGGCAGGTGGGACTGTGACTCCGGGGAGGGTGACACGGGGACTTGAATGCCAAGGCTAAGGCAGCAGATCTCATGGGAGTCTGAACCGGCTTCCAGGAGCTACTGCAGAAAAGCCAATCCATATTGGCACAAATGATAGAGAGAAAGGCAGGAAAGAGATTCTGGGAGCTAAATTAAGGCTCTGGGAAAAGAAAATTGGAGACAATGAGTGTTCTCTGAAAACACTCCCAGTAACCGTGCAGGACTGGAAAGAGAGGCAAAAAAGCCAAGGTTTAACACCTGCCTGAGAAGAAGGTTGAAAAAGCAGATTTTTCAGAAACTGGGGACACTTCTGCAAGGGAGGAGGCTCTTGCTAAAAGGACAGAGGTCTGCTGCATTGCCCAATTGTCTTATGGGCAGCTCAAACCAGGAAGGTTGTGAGCAGGCTTTTACACTGGGGAGCAGAAGTACAAACAAGTGCAGAGGCACAAACAGCTTTGGCCAGTGCTGCTTTGAGGACAAAGCCACAGAAATCATGTATTGTCACATAGAAGACACAGCAGGGAACAGAACAAGTCAGACAGAAGGACAGAAAACAGAGTAGGAGCCATTTGTGCAAAACTATGGAAACCAAAACAATGATACAAAATGCCAGAAATCTAATAACTGAGAAATCTGGAATATCTTCATTAGGTGAGGACATCAGCTAAACGTATATTTCACAAATTTGGAGAATGGAAGACAACCTGAAATATTCTCCCCACATACCACCCACCCCATTTATGCACAAATCAGATAAATATGGGGTGATTTTCTCCACGCACAAGAGAAGACATTCTGGGAGAAATGCCCAATGGCTAATATTTATTCCAAACTAGATGCATCAGCAGTGTTCTGGCAGCAGTATTAAGGCACAAAAGCAGGGTTTGTGCCTGGGTGCACTCAGTACCTCCCCTGGGAGATGCTGCCACCTCTAACTAGCATTTGGGTCATGTTCAGCATGCACGGGTTGTCACTGCTGGATGCAACACCCTTCCCATGCTGCCAGAACAAAGGCTAAATGCAAGTGTTTTGAGCTGGAGAAGAGATTGGCAGTTTGGGAAATACATTAATTCCATAAAACAGAAATAATACACTAGGTAAAGTTAACATACCATGGTAGGCAGTATATTTCTGAAAGGTTAACATCAGCAGGTGTCCTGCCCCAGGAGATGAGGAAACAGCACTTGAAATGGTGACTGACATGGGGAGTTGAGAGTTTACAAGTTCTCACCTCTGCACAGCCTTGTCTTTACACCTCTCCCCATGTTGGCAAGAAAAAACTGTTCTTTTGAGGAGCTTCTCCACTTTGCCTCCTCGGTTTCTGCATCCCCTTTGTCCAGCAGTCCCATCAATTTGGGCCCTGCTGACCCTGGTTAGCTCCTCTGGGACACTGCAGCACCTGTGTTAGCCTGTGATGGATCTGTGATAAGCAGCCAAGGCATCAGCACCACGAGGTGAGACTGGCCCGAGTCTGAGGGGTGGGACTGAGGAGTGAGGACCTGGAACAGCTCTGCTGGAACACCTCAGGTTTTACTCTGTTTAAAATTACAGATGCACAGGTTTTAAGGAACCCCACACGAGGTCATCCAGTTCCTCCTCCTGGCCCAAGAGAGAGCCTAAATCACTCCTGGGAAACGAATTATCAGGAGAAAATATTCTGAGAGCAGAAAAAGAATTGCTTAAGCATAACTTCTTAATGCCTGTCAGCTTTCAATCTGTATCTGTGTCAGGCTGGGGGTGTTTAACATGGGATTTTACAATTCCTAGAGTAATTTCAAGAACAAATTGTACCAGAGCCACAGAAAGAGAGAGTTCCCTCGGAGGTATTTGGGTAACATAACCAATTCATATGGGGGGGGGGGGGGGGGTGTATGCAGGCGAGTACAAAAAAAGCACATGGACACACACACCCACACATCACACCAGGATGCTGCAGAATCCCACAGACAGCAGCAGCATGAAAGCCTGCTTTTGCCTGCATTATTCCTGAAATTTCTCGAGCCCTCCTGCTTTGCAAAATGGAATTACTTAAAACCAATACAGAGAAGCAGAATTTCACTTTAAAGAGGAGGGGGATACAGCCCAACACTACCTGTATCTGTGGAAATCCAATTTTGTTTCATGCTCACAAATAAAGTTTATAATCCAGGCTTCACCTCACCTAGATCTGCAGTTTTCCAGCTCACAGGGTGACAAATCTAAATTGAAACATATATCTGAGTACGCTGACAGCAGTTTGACCCTGGCTTGAGTTAAACTGATTTTCATATCTGAAGACAACAATTTTTTGTGTCATCAGAAGTAATGGGGGAGGTGGGGGTAAAACAGAATGTCACAACGTGGGGTGCCACAGACTGGAAACACAAAGTCCTTGTGTGATGGGGTTCCCCGGTCTCTGGTGTGCCCCTGGTGAAATGATCTAAGTGGTTCTGGCCCATTGCCACGAGCCCTCTCCTCTGTTGCATGTGCAGAGAAATGTGCTACAGCATTCTGAACATGTCACTGGCACTGTTAGCAGGGCACAGATAAAACCTCACTCATCTTTAGTGCAGCAAGCAGGAAAAGATCACTCCTTTAATTATTAAGAATAAGTGAGCCATCCTCCCAAAGACAGCTCACACTGGGTTGTGCCCTGCAGATCCAGCACTCGTGACTTGATATTGCAGAGCTTCAAAAATATTTTGCTCTCTTTCTTCAGCCATTTCTCACTTTTTTGTTTGTTTTTTTTTCTCCTCCCTTGAACTCCCAAGCCCTCTGAATCTGAGGACAGCGAGCAGCACAAAGGAAACCTGAACAAAGCTGGCAGCTGTGCTGCCTCCCCTCTCACCCCGGCCTGCCCAGGTCAGGAAGGGTCTGCTAAACCTCCTGCACCTCTCACCTGAGCCTGGGGCTGACCCAGCTCAGGGGAAGGGAGGGCCCAGCTGCAGCAAGCAGGGTGTCCATCGCTCTCCCAGGAATGGGATGGATTGTGTCACTCAGGAAACCACAGCTCGCTAACAATTCCTCCAGCAAACACAACTCCACTGGTACATCAGCTCCTGCAGCCCAGGCTGTAGGGCCAGGAGGGGCCAGGGGAGGATCTGTGCAATGAAAGGGACAAGATCTGAGTTTTGGCCGAAATATCCTTTAAAGTCTTCAATGCAGCCCTCGGCTGCCACCTGCAAAAATCTGTCCTTTTCACCACTTGGCTCCTCTGGGCTTTTGTCCACTGTGACAGGCCTGCTCATTCATTTCGAGGTCAGGAGGAACAGAATTTTATGGCACAAGGCCAGATTCACAATAAAAAGGAGCCCAAAATTAATCCCTGGATTAGAGGCCAGCCTAAATCTTGATATTTGGATAATGAATCCAATGATGTCAACTACACCAAAAGAATCATGAGTATTCAGGGCTCTGGTTTAGCATCTCTGGCTGGGTGTAAAACCCTGTGTTCCTTCCAGATCACATGTTGCCATCTGTCTCTGCTTCTCACCAACTCTGTTTGGCCACATGCTGCTCTTTAGGGCATATGGATGGATCAGCCAGCGAAGAGGAGCATTACCTGAGGTTTCCTTTTCCCTCCACTCTTTCTGTGCTTCCTTAAGGTAACCAACTCTGACCTCTTCTGACCCTTATAAACACGGAGCTGAGTTTGAACTAACTCCAAATTCAGGGCATTTCAGGACAGAGGAAAAACCAACTACAGTGCAGGTAGTGCAATACAAGAGAACCTTTGCTTTAGGAAAGATAACCGTGGAAAAAGTGGAGAAACAAATTCATCAACATCTACTGTCTGGCAGGTGAAGTTGTATATTGATTAAAGTAAAAGCTGTGCAGCTGAGCTTCTAGGAGCAATCACTAGAAGACAGAGGAAGCCCTATATCTAGGTAGATATGGATGCTCAGATTCCAAAAGCTGGATTAATATCATCTAAGTACACAGCACAAACATAGTAACAGCTGTGCCAGTTTGTGCAGCTCTGCACAGCACTTAAATCCCAGAAATTTCAGGAGCTCAGATCAGACCCTACACACTGCACAGCTTCCCATGGTGAGGCATTCCTCCTACTCCTCACCTCCAGGCCTTTCACCACCTTGCAAATGTAAAGCTGAGCCCAAGGCACAGGGAGAACTCCCTACCAACCCCACCCTCTCCATCCAGCCTTCCAACACCTTCTCACACCTCCTTTTCCTCTCTTGGCTCATTTGCTGCCTGATGTAGCTCTGTGCCCTCCCTGTGCCAGTGCCTGCCCTGCCATGGGCTGTATTGCCCACGGCTGCAGGGGAGTGCTGGGGGCACAGAAACGCCCTGGGGTGGCTTTGTAGCTGATCCCTGTCAGCTTGCATCATTTCAGCCACCGAGCTGTCTGCTCCTGCAGTCTGTCCTCAGAGAGCCCCACACGTCATCCCCGCTGCCAGCTGCCAGCCACAGGACAGCTTCTGTTTACTACTGCAACACGCAGCCAGATCTGGAACCCTCTTGTTAAACCATTGTGCTGCTCCAAGCTATTCCATGGCTTGCACTAAACCAACACATCCCTTTTGTTATTCTTTCTAAGCTCAGTCCTGTGTTTCTCTGCATATGTTAAACTGGGTGGGGAAGAGAAAGATTAACAAGTCTGTACTGTATTTTTTACTCTGTTAGCTTGTGCTGAGTGAAGGGGGAAGGCAGATGCTTAACCCCCAGCAGGGTCCCACCACTAAAATCAGCTTTGCAACCTCCTCTTCCTTGCCAATGTTCCTGTGAAGATCCTCCAGGCAATCTGCACGGAGCAGGCTCTGGCTCACCTGCATCTGTGAGATCAGCTGCTTGGTGGCATCTCATCCCTGTGAAGGGCTGGAGCTGCTTCATCTCAGCTCCTGCTGAGTTCTGAGGTCAGCAGAAGTTGTGAGTCTCTGCTACACGGGGAAGCTCGGCGAGTAGCAGGGTCTCACAGCCTCTGCTCAGATGAGATTGCAGCTGGAGATGTAAGTCAGGAGCCCCTGCCTGTTACCAGAGACAGGATTGTGCTTGCATGAAAGGCAGATACTCCTCCTTCCCGTGTCCTGCTTCGCTAGGAGCCCTGTTCCCCTCCTGAGCAGCACTTACACCTGCAGCCTTTCACTGCCTGCCAGTGATGTTCATAGCTAGATCCACTTTGTGCTCCAGCCTGTGCTGCCTCTGCCAAACCCCACTGAGCATTAACCACCTTGTACAGGCTAAAGGAAAGCCTGTGAAAGCCTCTTATGTTCCATGGATGCTACTTGCAAGAGAAGAAACAGAGTAAGGACCAAAATCAGCCTTCAGGATTTCAATCAGCACAGACAAGAACGAATTTGAATCCATTTTTTTGGATTTACTTTGCTGCCAAAAGCTTTTTAGACCCTTTTACAGGAGAGTTATCTCAGAAACAAGAGGTACAGTGCCCCATGATTTTTTTTTTCAGGAGGAGAACTGTGCTTCAAGACATTTCTTTGTGTTTCAGAGCCAAGGCACACCTGCCTTTTATCGATCTCCTGTACAACTGGAAGGGAGCCAACACACTCCCACAGAGCAAGACCCACAGCACAGCACGATGCTCCATCAAACACTGGCCACCTACCCATTGTCATGTATCCGTGGTTGTCACTAGCCAAGATCAATCCCATGCTGTTCAGCACATTTTAGGAACCCAGGCTAATAAATCATTTAAGTGCCTCTCACTTCACAGATGGTAAGTGCAGTTCAATGAAGGTAATTATAAAAAAAATTACTTCTGGAGCAAAAAAATCAAAACATGGGAATATCTGTCTAATAGGAAAGGCCTGCAAAGAGATTTGGGAGTTCTAATAATTCTGAGGAGCAGGTTAAAGGTCTGGGAGCCTGACAGTAGGTTTTCCCTCTGATTGACTGAATCGATCCTGTCCTCATGTAACAGCTCTGGGCCCCTGTATCTACCAGATTTCAGGTCCTGAAAACAGTGTTGAGGGAAAAAAAACTACACTGGGCCTCCTCTCACTACAATGTGCTGGGTTTTTTCCTTTGTGCAAATGCAATATCCATCACTAAGAAGACAAGATGATGGAAAGGTGCAGGTCCTGGAGGGAGCAGGGAACATACAAAAGCAATACCCAAACTCTGGTAAACAGTGGCAGATTCAAAGTGAACTCCCAAATTCCATCTCACTTTTGTTCTTGGCTTTTGTCATGACATGCTGTGACTGTGCCATTTCGACCTATTGCCTACAGTGATCTTTCCAACACACCAGAATAAAACTCCTTAGTTGTTAGATGATACAGATGAAGGGAAGAGCAGCAACACTGAAGGTTTATTTACAAATGGTCAAACCACCCTCTCCAGCCCAGAGGCCACAGTAAGTGATGAAACCCTTTTGTCTCATCATGGAGGCCACGGCCACCACCATCTCTGGGATGCATGACCCAGGCAGAGGGGTAAGTCAGACTGGAGAAAACAGACTTTCTGAAGCTTCTTCCACTGCAGGAGAAGCTGAGAGATCTGTGCCTGTTCAGGCCCCTGTCCTGGCCCTTCATTTCTGCTCTGGTTCCTGTCTCTGATTTCTGACTGTCTCTCCATGTCTCCTTGTTCCACCTTCAGAGCTAAATACAGGAAAGGGCTCTCTCACCTTTTCCAGTCTTTATGTAGCAAAGCTAGTTCAGCCAGACTTAGAGTTGTTACAGAGTCAGTGCTCCCAATACTGCTGAGATACACAACCAAATACTAAATTGTTGGATTTTTTTATGTGTACCATGGCAAATATGAATCCAGCAACTGACAAAGTTCCTCCAGAATTCAAAGCAAATTCAAAACTAAGACCCAAAGTAATCAGTTTACCATTTTTCTTTTTTTCACTTCAGTGAAAGATAAGTTCATGCTCTTTCAGCAGTTTACAAAGTTACTCTTCTTACTCCCCCAGCTTGTGTATTAAGCTCTACACCCAATTTTAACACACACAGTAATTAAAAAACAAAAACAAAACACACACATAAGTCCTTTACATAAAGCTTTCAGAGTGCAGGGTGTTTACTTGATTCTCTTACCACCTAACAAGTTGTGATCTTCATTTTCATCTAAAGACATTATGCTGACCACCTCAGGGGTAAAGCTTTGTTTACAAAGCACCAGGTGAATACCAATGGCTGAGTCTCTTCCTTTCAGGACTCAGAACAAATAACCCTTTTTTGATTGCAGTTACAATTTTAAGAGCATGACAGTTAGTGAAGCATTCTGAGTGACCTGAAATGATTATATAAAGTAAGATGTACAGGCCAATGTGAAACATGATTCCAGGAACTGTTAGGAGATTAGAGATATGAATAGATAAATTCATTGAATAGCTTCCTTGGACCTCAGAATTTCAGCTGGCTCTCAATAGCAGGCAGTCACAAGGTCCTTTTGATTGTGAAGAGTGGTAACAGCAGCATGAGACAAAGCAGCTACAAAAGAGAAGAGTTAAGATGAGGACAGTTTTGGTGAAATTTGTCACTGTGCTGAAGGCAGGAAGGACTAGCTTTATACCCAAGACCTTGGAGCTGCTATTGTTTTTACACACTCCTGGAGACTCAAGAGATCTTACCTAAGATCAATCCCTGGCATTTGAGGATGCATCCCAACTGAATCAATAAAGCTTTGAGAATTATCTAATAGGAGTTAGCAGAAGTTTTGTGATTTCATAAGTGTTTGAAGCTTTCCTGCTTAGTTTCACTGAAGTCATCAGCTAAGCGAGTGTATAAATGAGGTAGCCCTGAACTCCCACTCCCTCTCCCACTTTAATCACAACTTTCATTTAATTAGCACCTCATCAGGCTGAGACTTCGCAAGGGACTTTATGAAAGCTGTCCAGTCATGTAAGCTGCAGTGCCAAGGCAACAAATAAAATCAAGAAATTAAAACCCAAGAAAAGCCCCCATTTAGATTTACAGAGCAAAAGAGTGGCAAAGCAGAGCACAGGATGGATTCCCAGCAGGCACATATCAGGGCCCGGGTTCTGTTCTCCATCTGCTGACAGCCCAGTACATCAGCTTGAGGAGAAGTTTCTCCTTTCACCTCAGTAATGCTTCATATTTGCATTTCCAGACATTAGGAACCTTTTAGTTAGGAATTAGGAACCTAAGAAAGAAAATCTGGAAACAAAGTTTTGGTGCTGCTGACTGGTAACTCCCTCCCCACCTCTAACCCGAGCTCCAGAAGGCTCTGTGTGTGTCAGCATTATGATGAGGAAATGACACCCTTCAAATGACAAATTAAACAATCTGGATTTCTCCTGCTCATCCAGATGGATACTAAAGAGGGCACGACACTCTTCAAAAAGCACAGGGGACAGTGCTGCTGTCTTGACCAAAATTCTGTGCTCAAAACTGCAGGGATATGTCCTGGCCTGTGAATTCCCAGGAAAAACATTCTGCTTTCCTCTAGAGCACTATTACCACTATTACCCTGGATCATGGGGCACACCCTGATGTTCCTACTGAGATTCTACTTGGTGAAATGCTCAGTAAATGCCGAGGAGTCCCCTTGCCCTGATACATTTTCTTACCAAAAGCCCCATTTCTGGAGGCTGTTGCCTTCAGCAGGAAGGCAGCTGAAGCTGAAAGAAGACCACTAGATATTGGAATTAAGGTTTAAATTGAGGATTCTACTCCAACTTGTCAGCTGGGCCTAACTGTTGTTAGAACCACTGATAAGGAAATAAATACATACTTTCAAACATCACATTTCAAATGCCTTTTCTCGTAAAATTCTTTGCCAAGCATTGACCTCACTGGATTTTATTATATGTTGCATCCAGCTACATTAATAGAAGTGATGTTAATGCATTAAATTCATGTCAAAAGAAATTATAACTTTAAGAAAACCTTTTCTAAGGGGAAAATGCAATTTTAATGACATCAAAGCAGAGATTCTTATGAAGAACATGTGCTCTGGTTTGATGAAAAGAAGATAATCAAGGCATCTTCCTGATGTATAACAATGAACCAAATAAATTATGCATTTGAAAAATGAAATTTAAAAAAAAAAACCCACAGAAGAAGAATAGTGATTAGAAACTAAAATCACAGTCTAATCTCACTGTTTCTGAATGCTCAGAGTTAGTAAGCACACACTATGGGAAAACACTGCAATGCAAAAGAGAAAGAAGAGTTAAAAAATCAATTAATAAGAATCTCATTGCTTTAAATACACAAAATATGTACACAATGGAAGTGTCATAAAACAAAAATATTTCTTAAAAACCACAAAAGGCTATATTTTTAACAGAGCTTCACTGATGCTATCAGAATTGTGTTTTTAAACGCAGATTTCTCCTCTCTTCAAAGATAATATTCAAAAATTCACAGTTTGTTGCTGTAGGAAAAAAACATCCTTGAATAACATTTCATATTATTCCCTTTTCTCCCCCTTGGTTTCTGTGATGCCACTAAACCCAGAATGTGTATTAATTCAGAAAGATCCTCTGGCCTGTCAACTTTCAAAATACCCATCAAGCCATTTTTGAAACACATTGGGTCGAGGAGAGGGGAAACCAAATTTGAAGGACTTGTCAAAGCTCATTGTAATTTATGACATGGATGGAAAGTACCTTTGACAGCAAGAAACTGCTTGCCATGAAACCACTTTGCAGTGAAATAAATACTTCAAACTAAACTGGGATGCCAAACTTCTTGCACTACCAGGGGCTGAGCAATCCATTGCCCTCTTCTGTCCCCAGATTCTGTTCCCACCTCTGAAAGAAGATTGTGAAAATCCTGACTCTGAAAAGCTCATCAACAATAATTACTGGAACAATCTCAAGGAAAGGAAGGAGCCATCTTCACCTTCTCCCTTTACTGAAAGCACACTCTGTGCCACCTTAATGAAGCATTTCTCAGGTTACCACAGCAGAGAAAAGTACCAGCAACAGGAATTCTGTTAAATTTGGCGCCACACACGCCTATCATGAGGCATGGGAGTTGTAAAGCCTTGAAAAATCATCCTCTAATCTCACAAAATGACACAGGAATTCTTTCTGTCCCTCATTTCAAGGTCAAGAACTGACAGCACACAATTTCTGGCAAGCTTGGGAGTCAACTCCAAGTCTCCAAAGTAATTTAATTATAATTTGAATTAAGTAGGACTAAAAAAATCACACATGGCAACAAATGCTACCAGGTAAATAAAGTCTACAGAAACAGATAAAGAAAAAGTAGGACTGGGTAAAAAACTCCCATGTTGGAAGTGGAAGAGCTCTGTGGGTATTTAGGTTTTAATAAAAGAAAGCTTTAATAGAAGTGTCTTTTTGCTGGGGGAAAAAAAATGTGTGGATAACATCACAGATAAATAGCCTCTAGCTCTGATAAATAGCCAGTCACAACATTACATTTGCGAAGTCTCTGCAGAGGACACATTACTTTATCACTGTTGTCATTTCTACAGAAATAGGTTTGTACCAGTACTGTCATGGAGCAGCCTCATCTTCCCCAGGTTTTGGGGTCAGAAATGACAATGGGGTGCAGCTGTCCCAGCAAGGGTGGCCAGGCAAGTCAGCCAGGTGATGCAGTGGAAGCACAAGGCCGTGCTGCAAGAGCAGGGGCACTTGAGAAGAGGCAAATTCACCTCAGAAGGGGCAAATATGAGCCAACAGGGAGGGAACAGCCAAGCAACTCAGAGCCAGACTGGTGACATAATGAGAGCGGGCTCTGAAAAAGGAGATTCATGAGCAGGACAGACTGACAAGGACAACAGAACACAGCGTTGCTGGGATTTGGGCCTCAATCATTTTAGCACAATGTTTAGAGCACTTAGAACACATGAAACAGCCAATCTGTCCTACCCTGAGGATGAAGAAGGTTTGAGGAACCTGAAACACCTCCACACGAGGGAAGTGGAAAAGGGGTTGCACAAAGCTGCTATAAATCAATGCAAGTATTACCCAGCTAGCACTGAAAAGAATTCAGAAGAAGAGTCAAGATTAGTTGGCTCACAGAGCAGCCTAAATCATCAATCTGTGGATTGCTCCCAAACACAACTGAGAATGAAAAAAAAAATTAGCTGTGAGAAAAGAGTCAGAGATTCCTTTTGTAAGCCCAGTGGTTGATTAGAATTGCAGGCAGCAGGTTTGGTCATTGTTTGTTCATGTTTTGTCTGTAAATCTGAAAACTGTAATAACATTTCCTACTCCCAAAGACGATTCAGAAGCAGAGAAAAGATAGTCTGAATGGTCCATCCAATGACTTCCACTTCTGAAGCCCTTCATTCCTTATCTCCCATTTAATCAGTGAAGGTTATTAATGGAAACAACCCCAGGTTTTACTGGTCCTTAATGCTGGGGTTGCTTGTTCAAATTATACAAGAGGTGCCAGTATGCAACTCATCTCATTCAGCCAAGGTACAGTGAGATTTAACTTCCAGTGCTAGTAGTAAAGCTAAAAATTGTCTTTGCCATGAAGACTTTGAGGGTTTCAAATAAGTTTTAAATAATAAACATTACCTTGGGCTATGTCTTTATTTTCAAGTTTCAGCTATTTATCTTTTTAATTGCTCCAGAATTCAATCTTTAAACTGAGTTTGATCGGCTTTGGATGATTTTATACATTTGTCAGCCCAAGGTCAGAGTTTGGATGAGTGCTTTATTAGCTCAAGGGTTTTAACAAGTAGCATAGGAGCTGGAGATTCCATTAGTAGCAGACAGGCCAGAGCCTTTTAATACTTAGAATGTTTTTTGGGATCCAGTTGTGTTTTGGTTGCTGTGGAATGAAGCCTCCCATAGAAAAAAAACACCTTAGGGCACTATGTCCACATTCTGGGATGTGCTGGCAGCATAAAAATTACCCTGTGCCAGTTGCAGCCTTTTGCATTTTTACAGTGTTTTGCATGCAGAGGGATGGAACCAAGATAAATGGTTGCAGATGGCTGACACAAGACTTCAGAAAACAAACTGCGTTTACCCAGCGCGCCGCACATCTACACTGCAGATGGTCCCTGGTCAGCAGGTCCTGCTGAAACCATTCAAAAGGATTGCTTGAAAAACTGGCTCTGAAATTAAAGCTGCTAAGGTCCTTAGTGTAGCCCAATTTAAAAAACATCAGTCCCAGCTCATTTTCAAGGATTTGTGTCATTGGAGCTTTCACCTTCATTTTCCTTGGGGTTGGCTCTGTGTCCTAAAAACTGAAGAAGAATAACCTAACAAGGGCTATCCATCACCACTGACACAGTGCACTGCTCAGAACACAAATGTAGACATGAAGATATTAGAGGGGACAATCACACACCCTTAGAGTCAAAACCCACAACAAGAAAATCCAGATTCTAATCCCACTTCTCTCCAACGAGGACAACTCACATCAGAAAGGGAATTGGAAAAGATTCAGGGAGACAGCATGGAAAACCTCCATGAGGAAGGATCACACAGACTCCTTAGGACTCCAGCTTCAAAAAGAGATGGCAAACAATTTATTTTAGGAGTCTATAAAATCATGAGTGGTCTGGAGGGCTTGGAGAGAAATGGATTGTTCAGTATCTCTTCCAATATGAAAATGAGAGGCTGTGAGATGAAGCCTGTGAGAGCTATGTTTGAACAAGCAAAAGGAGGTTGTTCTTCAAGTAACAGAAAACTAACCAGTGGAACTCCACCAAAGGCATTCTGAACACAAAGAATTTATGTGACTTCAGAGGGAGGCTTGGCCATGACTGGGAAGAGAGATCAAATTCAGAGATTCTGAAGTTACCCACCTCCATCAGTGGCTCAAGATCTGCAGCCTGCCAGAGCATTTTCCCCAGCATGTAGCATATCACCCGATTCCAAAAAGCTTTTGTTGTTCTCAGGAAGTGGAACCTCTGTCTCTGACAGCCCAGAATGCCAGAGCCTGTGCTCATCAAGGACAGGGATCAAATGAAGATTTCTTCTCACTTTTGTCTCTTATAGCAGCCTCAATGCTTGTAATGTCAGAAGAGGTCACACACTGATATAATGAAGGACTTCAAAGGGGATTTCAGCAACTTTGAGCAGATTAGTAGTATTCAAGCATGAGAAGGAGGCTTAAACAAAACAAAAATTGCCTGGGAGATGAGTTAATTCTTCTCTGAAATTAGGAGTTCTTTGAAGGGTCATTAGTAACAAGAAATGCCTCGGGACAGAAGTGCATAGGGGAAGAATGTTTATGTAGCAACACACGAATTTTAGAGAGAAGAAATTCTGAAGTCCCAGGAAGTATTGCCTGTTTCTGATAAAAGATCTTGTTTACAAGCAGGAAGATGAGTCAGTAGCAGGAGGAAAAAAAAAAAAAAAAAGAAAAAAGGTCTGTGGATCTTGTAATTCTGCACATACACAGAGTCAAAGCCAACAGTCACAGGGTAGTTCTGTGTACAAGAGTTCATGACCAAAATGGTGCACGACCTGCTACTGCTCATCACTGAGAGACTCCAGCCAGGTTATTCAAGGCTTCCTATGATAAGATTAATAACAAGGGACACACTGAGCCTGGAGCAAAACAACATCTAGGTCAGGGCAGGATAACTTCCAGTCCATCACAATGGCTTCACAAACTTTGAAAAACATAAAGGAGATGCAGAGAGGTACTGAATAGCTCAAACTTGGCAACAGTTCCTCAACACAGCACAGATTTTCAAGTATTTAGGAATTCAGGAGGGCATTTTCATTATAGAACTCAGGGAAAATGGCTTATTGTTCACATCTAGTAGCTGCAAGAGAAACACTGTGCACTGATGATCCAAAGGTACATTTTGCTCACAGAATTTCTCAGTAATGCAGAGACAGAGAGAGGATGTTTAGTGTAGATCAGAGAAGGGGAAAAATGTTCTTGCATTAAAGAGCTGGCAGTTTTTGGACAAGCACATCACACTCACCCCAGTTCATGCTCTGGGGGGCATAAAGGCCATTGACCTGCTTTTCAGAGCAACCAGTGCCTGAAGTTTCAGAACAAAATAAATTATTCTTAATGTACATTATGCTATACAATATCATAAAAAAAAATTAAAAAGCAATATCAGAACAGAAGTGTTAGAGATACCTCTGTATGAGTTTTTCCAAAGATCAGCAATCTCACTATCACTTCAGGTCTTGATATCCATCCACAGAATTTGCTTCTGTAACCTCCTACGACAGCAAGTTCCTGTGCTGAGTGAGAAAACATTTCTTTTTTGCTGCCCCATATTCGTTGCCATTGATTTCATTGATTGACTCTTTAAATCAGTCAGTGCAAAAATATAAAGGGCATCTGATAGGGTTCCAGAGTGACCTAACTGGACATTTAGCAGCCTCACGTGACAAGCTGCTGAAGTCTGAAGGAGAAGATGTTCCCAATTCCAGACAGATATCGAGGGTGAACTGAGACAATCCCAGGTGCTTTGTTCAGCCCTGTGTGATTCAGCACCACCTCGTCAGCTCCTTTCCCACTGCAGTCCTTTGGTATCAGTAACTTCCAGGGGTGAGATGAATGAGGGAGCAGATCACTTGAATATTTACCTTGATCCAGAAGGCTGTTGATGGCACACACTCCTGCTGAAAACCTGAGGGGAGGAAGTTCCAACACTCCAAAGTCTCACCGCGCCCGCACGGAGGAGCTGGAGGATATCGAGTGAAGAGTGGCACTGCCATCAGAGTGGAGGTGCAGGGACAGCTGCTTTCTGAGCACAAGCACATGCTGCTCTGTGGATTCTCACAACTCCTCCAGCATATGGAGCATGTGCTGCTCTCTCCGAGCTGCGACTGCTGACAGCAGCTGATGTTTTCACAGGTTGCATTCTTCCTGGAACGAGGTCAAGACTTGAAGGGCTGCCAGGAAATAAGGAGTGTCCTGTCTTTCATGCATAACTCTTAATGCTGTTCTTAAATATCATGTCACGCCTTACAACTCAAGAGAGCTTGTGACTGCATGTGCAAAGGTGATTTCAGCGTGTGACGGGGCACGCGGGCAGTGAGCAGACACTGAGGGAGGTTAACAACTTCAACACTTCATTGAAACCCCTCATTTCCTTCAAGGATCCTCTTGTAATCAGATGAATGTTTCAGTCTCTTCAGACAGATGTGGATGGGATAGGTACAAATGAATGCACACCACCTGAATTTGGCTTGACTGTAGGTGTCTCACCTGGGAGATCCTTACCTTTCCTTACAGTGGAAAGCAATAGCAGTGATTTTTATTTGTTTATAAGAGTGATTTCCAGCCCAGAAAAGAAACAGGAAGGTGTAGAACTGTTTGCATAACATCAGTTCGGAGATTGCAATGGATTTTCATTGGTTACATGCACTCACACAGTACTGTACAACAAAGTGAGGCCAAGAAAACTGGTTTTATCACCTTGTCAAAAGTTTGCAAGAAAATTTTCTGTGTCAGAGAAAAGAGCACACTTACAACTCAAGTTGTAGCAACACTGAAGTCTGGAGACATGAAAGAAATAAATAGAAAGCAAGTCCAAGAATGGCTAGATGGCTTCTTTTATGTCATCTGTCTAGGCTGTTAAGGCTCTACAAAATCCCCATAGGAAAACTCTAGAAGAAAGGACAGAGCTAGACAATCCTGATGCAGCTGACAGAGCAGTTCAGTACTTCTGAAAGCAAAGTTATCCATCACCTCTAGTTCCGTACACCAAAAGCCACAGACCCATAAATCTCTTTCTAGACTTATACTCTTGCATATTTGAAGCCCTGGAAAACATATCTTGACAAAGGCTCTAGATAATAAAATACTAGAGAACTATTTGTGATGGTTACTCAAAGTCCCTAGAGCATCTCTCTCTCCATCTCAGCTTGGCTTATGATCACCTAAACAATGGCATGACCAAAACCTGCCAGAGTCACAACACCAGGCAGATATTTCCATAAATACCTCAACACCCCAATGCTCTTTTCATGGTTTAAAGGGACTTTAGAAGACCAAGGATTTGGTCCTGGCTGGCCAAAGTATATTTTATTTATATTTAAATAGTAAAATTGTGATTATTTTGCCATGTGCTTTGCATGTTTACAATTTCTGGGTTTTTTTACTCGTAACTTGAAGAGACAGCACATACTCAATTTATTTTAAATGGTTTCCAAGTCAACCCCCTGAACCCACACTATCCAGCACCGAGGCTAAATTCTCCACTTCAGCACAAACAAGCCTCGAAGTTCTCATTTCTCTCTGACTTATCTCTCATCTGTTTGAAAAACCTGACCAGATCTTTCTTTTTGTCTCACAAAAATTCACACCAAGAGAAGTATCATCACAACCTGTCAACACTTAGAGGCTAAACAAAGAAAGAAACAGATCAAGAAAACAGAGATGAAAAGCTTTGGTGCCCCTCTTCCCAAATTAATATTCCCAAAACGTGTTTGGAGAGAGGGGGAAGGGCCCATTGTTTGAGCTACCACATCAGCCAATGTGATTATTTAACTAACTATCTCCATCCCCAGACATATCAAACGGAATGCAATGCCAGCTGAAAGTATTATGTAGCCTTCAGTGATGTGAAACATCTAAGCTCCAAGGCACACAGCTTGGCTGGAGACTCCAGCTGGCACTGGTAGTTTTATTGTACTGTGAAAAACATTAAAGTCCTCAGATGCCCTGCTGATCATGGGATCTGAGAAACTTTCCCTTCGCTGCCTGACATGTGCTCACACTGCAATTAACACGCTCCTCCCTCTCTTTTCCCTGGCTGCAGATGTGCACACACACACACTTGTGCACACACATTCCCAGGGTTATTCTGTCCAGGAGCACTTGTGTTGGGAGTCTCTGTTCTGTTGTGGTTGGGAGGGGGAGCCAGGCTTTTCTCCAAGTGCTAAAAAATCTGGTACCTCAACTTTCACTTGGAGGTGGCTGCAGCACATATAGAGACCATTAAGGGTTGTGTTTTGCTTCCTAACTTTTCACACTTTTTCCTCCCTTTATGACATGTTTATTGGCCTTAGAGGGCAAGGAGGGATAACAGAGGAAACCAAAGGCCTCCTTCAGCTCTGACTCAACTATTGTACACCTCAGCCTCATTTAAGGGCAGGCTGCACTCGGCGTGGTGGCTTGGTAGTGTGAGCAACTGGAACCATTAATCCCTGTTCACATCTGATTTTCGGCAAAATCTAAGCCAGTGGGCCCAGGGTAGTTAAATGTGCAGCTTGGGCAATTAAAAAAAAGAAAGGTTACAGATGAATATTACTTGGTCTGAAAACAAACCTGCAAGGGGTTTTGGAGACTAGTGCCTTGAGGATTAGAGCTTATTTGTGGAGCTTTAACAGGAAACTGCTAATTATCACACCTGCACAACTTTCCTTGAATTAGACCCTGGGGATGCACTGCCTTGCCTATAGATGTTAGCCAAAGCCTCAGGCTCTTAATCCACAGCCATCACCTAAAGTGAGAACAGAACAGCCAGCCACAGGGCATTTGCAATCTTAGTTAAGAAAGGCTATTGCACCATTTAAACTGGATTTTTTCTACCAAGGCAAACTACTTGAGTCCTGAACACTCTTCCAAGGAGTTTTACCCTTTAGGCCCTTGTGAAATCAGCAGGCTGATCCACTAAAATGGCTTCCAGTCAGAGTGAATATGTTATGCAGCACTACAAAAATGTTGGGAAAACAGATTTGAACTCTCGGAGTTAAAGCAAATAGTATAATGGATATGACTGTAATATAAGGGAATTTTACACTGACTCTTTATTCCTGTTTAAAATGGGCGTGTGTTTGTCAAGCCTTGCCTTGGTCCTCTTGCTGAGATGAATAGTAATTTCCAGACTTTAGCAAATACAGTTTTAGAAGTATTTTCTGGAGCTGCTCTGCTCGCACAGTCCATGCTTTTCAGTGCACAGGGTTCACTTTGTAAAGAAAAAAGCCAGGATTTTGTTCAAGAAAGTTTCACTTGAGGGTTTAAGTCAGGCAATGGTTTACCCAAGATTTGTAGAGCCAGGCGAGCCTGCATGTCCTGCAAAAATTAAGGTTCTAAAAACTGAATGAGCAGCCACATTCTGGGTGACACGCTGGGAACAATCTGCCATTACAGGCTTCTCCACACTGCCCACTGGCTTTGTGGGAAGGAAGCCAGTGCCAAACAGGCTGGGGTGTCTCCTCAGCATGATCAGCACCTTCTGAGCTAAGTTAATGCCTTACCCCTCCTCCTCCTCAGCAATTCTCAGCCTGTGCCTGGACCTGAGACACAGCAAGAGCCTGACCCAGCTCGATGTTCCTGTTCCAGTGCTTCCCTGGGTATGTCCACATGGAGCTTTGCACCCTGAGAAGATACTGAAACACCAGCACACAGCATGTGCAGGACACAGCTGCATTGGGAATCCAGTCAACCCACAGCATCCAGGAAGCCTCCATCACTGTTCTCCAGCAACTTCCCTCCTAAAGTGCAACACTCAGACAAAAGCTACCCTGATGGCAAATAGTGACCAGGACATTTTCTGGTTTAAAATCCACCTGGTCAGTGGCAGAGACCACTGACACTGCCCTCATCCTGCTAACTGTGGCAGCCACTCTTGAAGCCTCTCTCAAGGCAGGCTCTCATTTTATTGACAGAATGATGCCCAGCGTAAATAACTGGTCCCTATGTCTTACACAGTGTTCCTGAGCTGCAGACTGTGAGCTTGTCTCCAAAAATAACCTGTCAGTGCCATGCTCAGACAGCAAAGTCCAAGCCAGAACCAAACCTCTCACCTCTCAAGGTCCTGACACTCCCATGTAACACCACAGCGTGCCTCGCTCTCTGACTTGTGGGTTTGCTGCAAGTGTGCTCTGACCTTACTGAAAGAGCAATATCCAAACAATGACAAAGCACCACGACGTTTTTTCCTTCTTGGGGCAGCCACAGTGTTGACAACCAGGTGGCAGGACAAGGTTAAGCAATGCATTCACAGAAGAAAGCACTCGTGGGCTTATTTCCTTCCCTCTAGCAACGTTTTTCAAATGTCTCAGCTTTTTGTCTCAAACTGCTTAAAACATGGGAGCGTTCCAAGTAATAATAAACTCCTTGTCTTTAATTTATAACTCCTAAAATTGACAGAAGCCCAAAACACTTTTTTAAGCCTGGAAAGGTGGCAGAGACACATATTGTCTCCTCAGCACAAGAACTTGTGTGGCTGCGAGGAGAGAGAGCTGCCAATGCGCTTGCAGAAATAGCAGCAGTATTTTATTTATCCCTGCAAAGCTTGGCCAGTCTACTTGCATGAAGGAGCAGATTTACCACGAGGGAGGGAAGCGCTGCCTCCATCCCTTCAAACACTGCTCAGTGTGCAGCCCATCCCAGCCCTGGGCTGTGAGTCCTGCCCTGCCAGTGCCTGTCCAGCTCGTGGCCAACATCTCCTGCAGGAGCACTGGGAGGGGATTGTACCTCAGATGCTGTGAACCCTCCTGCTGGAGTGTACAGCCCAGAGCCCGTGTCTCCTCTCCTCCCCAGCTTTGCTTTTGCAAAACCTGGCAACCAAACACCAGGCAATCCCACTGCACCCTCTTGCTCCTCCAAAGTGTGCAGTCAAGGGGCTTCTGCACATCTGTGTTGTAGCAGAGGCACGGGCGAGGGGAAATGCAGACACCAACCCCTCCATCTGCAGCCCAAAGTAACAACGTTGGAGGGCAGGAAAGGGAGAGGGAATGCAGTGCACACAGCAACACAAAAAGTAGGTTTTGTGCCAGGCTCATCAGTGTGACAGGGTAATAAGGTCAATGTGAAAACAACTGGAAGGCACATTCCCCAGTAAACATGTGCTGAGTGAAAACGGCCCGACCTTATGTTGTAGAATCCAAACCCATTGAGTCAATTGCCAGAAAACATGACATGACCTTTCAGATTCAGTGAGCATCAGTTCCAAGAGCAGGCTGCCGTGCTCTTTTCCATTTCACTGCTGCCCCCGGAGGGCCTCAAGTCACCTGAAATAATAGCTTGGGCTCAAAATCTGCACTCCTTTAATGAAAAAAAAAAATACACATGGCATCAAGTCTGACCCTGGTGGCAGATTTTTTATATGCTTAGCTCAATTTCTTTAAACTAAACAATTGTGCTTTGTTTTGCTTACTTTTTTTTTTTTTTTTTTAAATCTTCCCAGAACTCAGGTTTTCCTACAGACAACCCATTTTTGGCAATGGAAGAAACCTCTTGTTTTTGTGAATGAGGAAAATAATTAATAGCTAATGAGGTGCTCATTCCAACCCACAGCCTTCCCTGCCCAAACAAGTAAAAAAAAAACTGTTTCAGTTGGAACATATTCTCTTCACTTTCTAGTCTGAGAAACACATAAAGATGTATTTTCGCCCACAAACCTTCAGAATCTTATTTTAATCCTCAGAACTCAAGCTGCCCATGAGAGGAGTAAAGCTGTACAATGTTCCAAGCACCAGCAAGATGAGAGCTTGTGATATTAAGTGCAATCCAAACTGTACTTTCCCTCCCACTGAATTACTTTCCCTGCTAAATCCTGATTAAAATTTTTCTCCTCTTTTACTGTCTCCCTGACAGACTGATGGGGCTGAGATTTGAAATAAATTCAGCTTTTAGGTGAAATATTTATTTTGGGGGGCAAACAAGAAGGGTTTTTTAAATACTATTCAGATTTTTCCTCTCCACTGTCAAAAAAAAAAAGGCAAAAAAGCAGAAAGGAAAGGCAGGGATCAGAACCGTCTGGAAATAGTATTTATTTTGACTTGAGCTGTGCCAACCTGCAGTATACAAATACTCAGTCAAAACTGCCTCCCATCTGTGTTTATTGTGGGGGAAGAGCAACATCCAATGGCCAGTTCAATGCAGGTTAATTGCAGGCGTGTATTGAATTCCCTGGAGAGCCAAGTACACAGTTAGCTCCCCTGGTGTAATCTCTTTCTGTTCCATGAAGGAAATCAAAAAGAGAAAGAACAACAATGCCAACCCACAGAAGAGCTTGATGCCTCTCTGCACAGAGGGGGGGAATCTGCAGGCAACAATAAGAGTCTATTAAATTCTTTCACTGGCACAGGAGAAGTAAAATGAACATAAATTAATCAGCTACAAAAGATGGGACAAGTGTTGGTGCAACTCTATTGAAGTCGGTGGAGTTGTGGAAAGGATAAATTTAACTCAGGATCTTGCACTGTCTGCATGCTTGAAAGTGGCTTGTTGAAAAAACTGGGCATTCTTAGAAAAGAAAAAAGGAGTGGGAGAAGCTCCCTGTGAAATGCCATCCTTCAGTATCCCTGAACACTCACATTTTCACCATAGACATATTGACATTTACCATTTCATTTCCTTGCATTTATAAAGCCATTTAGCCAAGTTTTTCAAAGGCATTGACACATTGTGGGCCTCAAAGTTTTGAGCTTAAAAGACCCAGACTGACAACAGCTGCACTGAAAATTAGTGCCCTGCAGAGGTGCAGGTTGGGCAGGGCCGGGTGCACCTTGAAGAAGGAGAGGGGCAGCCTCTGATCTACGTGAACCAAGGGAAACACACCAGACGTGGAAAAAGAGCAGGGAAAAGGGATCTGCAGCCACAGCCTGGGAAATCCACAGCAAAAAGGCACAAAAATTCAGGGTCCTAAGGTCAACCTTGGTCTCCTTCTCACAGCTGACGTATTCTATGCACTGCACATGGTCTAAGAAAAGCTATATAATGCTTAACAAAACAGAAAAAAAAAGGAAGAAAAATTGCTGTTTGTGGTGTACCCAGAAGACAGAAACTCTGGGTGGTGCCTGAAGGGGAGCACAGTCCCCAAGGCCTGGCAGTGAATGTCCTTCTGCATGCACACTCCCAGCACCCACAACACGATGGGGGTGAGGATGTCCCTCAGAGCACCAAATCAGGTTTGGAGCTTTAAAACCAGGACCAGAGGTGCAGGGTGAAGAGGAAGGGAAGGAGGCACTCGAGGGATGCAGCGTCACACACGCTGTGCCTTGGCACACCTTCCCCACAGCCAGCTCCAGCCCTGGAAGGCAGCAGCCTGCTTCCACACGGAGCTGGGAGAGTCAGCAGAGCCCTGGAGGAGATGAGGACAGTGCTTGAGAACAACACTCAGGTGCAGAGTAAATTGCTATCACAGGGAGCCACATTATTTCCCTGACATCCCTTTTTGCTCTGGGAGTGGGAATCCACTTTAGCCTTAAAATACCTCCTTCCCACCTCCCTAGCGAGCTCTGTGGCTGGCACAGTGACCTGACACCAGTGTGACCCCCCTGTCCCAATGAAGGAAAAGCTGCTCACCACCACACACTGCACCAGCTCCAGAGGGGCTTCATGGGGCAGCTGGCCCCAAACTCCTCCTGTGTGCTCAGAATTTCAGCCTCTGAACTCTCAGCCTTGGGGGCTTAATGCGTTTTCTCCTTCCTTTCCACATTGCCAGTGGCGATGTCCTTCTCACAGACCCAAATTCTTAGGGGCATTTTCAGCTCTTCCTCCCTCTTCTCCCAGACGTCAAAGCTGCCATTAAATCCTCCTGCCCAATTTACAATGCTGAAGTCTTTCAGCCAAGGCTTAGTCATCTCACGCCTGTCTCACTGAAGCTTTCTCCCCTCCAGGCTTCTGCCCTCCTCCCCTCCAGTCCATTTATCCAGAGTCACCTACCTTCTCTGCCACCCTCAGATCCTTCTGCTTCCCAGCCAATGTTCATCACATCAAAGCTTATTGTTTTCACATTCAGCACCTTGCACAACTTCTTTTCTTTTGACTCTTTCCACTTCCCCCTCTTTTCCCTTTCATCCTGGCCCTCCTCAGCTCTCCCAGGAGACAATTTGTTCATCACTTTCTTCCAATCTCATACCAGTTTCTTGTATATGCCAGAAACCTGATCAGGCTACAGTTCTCTACCAGGTCAGATCCGTATCTCTTATGTCTATGAGTAAGTTTAGTTCTTTCTCACTTTGCAACATCAAAATAACCACTACCACCATGAAAAATAAAATTAATGCCACACTTTCCTGTTTCCTTTAGTTACATCCTCATGCTCACACTGGCTTCAGGTGACAACCTGTTATTCTCAGGTCTCACACCTTTTGGGCCTAATAGGGTTATATAAGCATTAACAAGTGTGCACCATCTCCCTAAAATCTATTTCTTATATTTCACCTAAAACTATTCAAGCTCCCTGTTTCAAAACAGAACCTTAAACCATTTTCCCATATTACAGTACTTAAAATGAAATATCTGTAAGCACGGTGGGGTTGGATTCTTAAAAAGCAAAAGCTGGTAAGACTTTGTTGACATCCATGAAGGATAACTGCCTTTATTAAAGTGTGTTGAGCAACATCAGCTGGAAAGTTGGCCCCACAACCAAACAGTTGAACAGATTTAACTCACTAATTCTGAGTTCAATTCCAAAGACACCAATGCAGCCCTGGGATTTCACACTGCCAAACCTCTTTCAGAAACTCGAGAGTAAGAACATGTTTCTCTTCACTCTGAATTCTCAGTTCAGAACAAGCTCTAGGCAGAGGCTCCACGTGGGCTGTTGCTCAAACTGCTGAGCCAAGGAGCTGAGCCTTCCAGCCTGGAGCTGCCACCTATGGCCATGACCCACGCTGCCCTCATTTACCTCTTGAATTAAAACAGAGCACAGTGACACATTTCCTGTCTTACTCCTTGGGTAGTCTCTCACACGAGGCTTCAGACTGCAGAGTTCATCATTAAACGCAGATTTTTCACCCCCAGGAAGTTCCAGAGGCCCAGAGAAAGATGCTACAAGCTTGGGTTCCTACAGTGGATTCAATTACAGTATGCAAGGGACATTTAAACAAGCTTCCCTGGGATAAATGAGAGAAAAGAGCCAGCACACTCAGCATGAGGAAAATAAAAAGCAATCTTCAGCTGGTGCCAGCCATGCATATTTTGAAAACCATCCCCTTCAGCCATTACCAACAAAAAGTCAGCAAAAACTTATTTTAGAATCTGAAAAGACAGAAATTTAAAGCATTTGGTGGCACAATCTGTTACTTAGGGACAAGTTCATTAAAAATGCAGCACTATTTACTGAAGGCAAAATGCAGACATGCACTTTTGCATGTAAAGCAAGCACTTATGGAGTGATAGGAACACCTTTCCTCCTGATTGCAATGGGAAGGAGAGCTGGTTAATTGTTCTGATGGATGGCCCTCTGAAAGAAGGCAATAATTGGAGAAGCCAGTCCCAAACCTCACACAAACCCATAAGGCCAATGAGTAAGAGATTGGATTCAACAAGAAAAGAGCTACAGGGAGTTAAGAGAAGCTTAGGAGGAGCTAGGGTGAGCTCAGTCAGGGAGCAGATCTGAGCAGCACAACTCCATGGCTTTGGGAGGAGATAAACGTGAGAAGGGAGGAGAGGAACCAGGAAACTGCAAAGGCAAATGTCAAAAAATGTAGAAATAGGAGCAGGGGAAACCAGAAATCAAGAGATGGTGGGAAGATGAGACTGAGGGAAAAACTCTGACTGTCACCCCAAATCAGAGGGGAAGGAGAGGGGAAGGACCCAGAGTGGACGAGGTTTATTATTCTCCTTTTTCCACCGAGATGCTTCTTTTCCCTGGCCAGCAGCTGCAAATTGCAGCTAAATCTTGTTGGAAAACCTCACCTGCTTGAGGCAGAGACTGATCTCACCATGGATTTAAACTGCCATGAATCTCTGGCTTAAACCAAGCAGTTACTCCTCATCCTGACTGATCAGGAGCAAGCCCTCAGGAGCAAAAGGTGCTATAAGACAATGAAGCATTTTCTTAAAACACAAAGACCCTGAGCATAAACAAACACTTCAAGCTCACAGCTACAAATTCCCTTGCTACATGAAGCCATCAGCCATTCCTATGCCATGTTCCTGATATATTCCTCAAGACAACATATTAGGCATCCTGTGTATGCTCTCTAAAACATCTGAAAGTAAACACAATAACCACTGAAATCATTATTACCAGGCTGATGTGCTCTGAACCTTTCTAGAGCTTTTATATGGTGATTTTAATCTCTGGTCTTCAGAGCCCTGGGTATCCACAGTTCCCTTGGAAATACAGCTGTGTAATTTAACTCAGAAAAAAACAACAACAGCAACAAAAAACCACCACCAAAGAAAGCAAGAGAGCTGTCAAAAGGCTTAAACCCAAGAGTTCCTGTCCAAGAAGAAAAAAGGGGGAGATTGGCAAATTGAAAAGGGTTAAAACTTTGAGAGACTTGCAAAATGAGTAGACCAGCCTCCTACAACTCCATGGCAACCGTGTATTTCCACATATGGAAAAGAAGGAACAGTGGAAGACAGCTTCCCAGTCAAACAATATATTTTCCTGGTCAAAGATTTTATTGTGGCATAGCTCCACAACCCCACATGATTCAAAAGACTAAACATCCTTCCAAATTATTCTGGCTTCATCAAAAAATCTCCAGAAAAAGGAGATTTTTCAACCCCAAGACCTAACACACTTGGCTGCTTAACCCTGCTCCAAGCTTCCAGTCTGGCAGACAGAGAAGCATCTTCTCTCTTGGATAACTGGAGACACATGCTAAGATCAATTCATTCAAAACAGCCTGATAACAAAGGAGAGGTTTATAAAGAAGCCAATCTCTTCCACATTGTTTTGCTACTTTAAATTTTCCCACTCTGGCAAATTAGGGGAAAGTTTATAGAGGGAGCAGAAAAATGTTCCCTCTATACCAACATTTGATGCAATAAATAATTAGAACAAATATTTTAAAAGACAATACAAAAAGCCCTTATTTCTGTGGTTTTGTTTTGTGTCTTACCCTCCACTTCCTGTTCTGCACCCCTTATATTAAAAAAAATAAAATAAAATAAAGAAAATAATTTTTTTTCACACAGACTGCATGGAAAATGAATGGAAAGGAAATAAAAGAACCAGTATTCCTGGTGAGTAATTTGGCTAGAGGAAAAAGACAGATACAGATCAGATTCTTTTGATATGTTAAAAGCATCCCAAAATGCCTACGCTTTGGATGCTTTTACACAAATTATCTTTCATCATAAAAGTACAAAATACATATAATGGACAGCTCATCTCTCTCCAATGAATATGTAGCCACTAGCTGATAAGATAATAGACTAAACACTGACCTGTCACAGACTTGATGATCATAAAAGTAGAGTTTAAAAAGTTGGTTCTCACGTCTCAGGCATTTAATGGGCAGGCACTAAGATCTGCTTCCAATCTTCAAACTCTTTTCATACTGTTCTGCCTTAATAAGCACAGGCATAACCCTCAGACTGGTTTTATTTGAAGAAAGACACTGTTTATACAAATAATTCTCTCACAACCTCAATTTCCCAGAACTCCTTCCCAGTTAACCTTAGAATGACTTCAGTGTCACCCAGTTGCTCTGAAACAGATTAAAAATCTCTTTATTGAGAGCAGCAGCCCAATTTGGTTTATATTCTGATCTTCTGAGGCATCAGCTGATGGATAGGCTCCTAATAAACAATAATTACTATTTTTGCAGTGTGCAAAGCAGCTGAACAGTTGAGAACAGAGCCTCAGAACTAGAAACTCTTTACTGGTGGCCTTCTCCACCTCACCCTGGCACCCAGGCCTCCTCTCCACTGTGCCACAGTGCCCAGGAGTGCCAAGCTGTTTTCCTACATCTCCTTCCCCTGTCACCACTTCCAAGGCAGCACAGACAATGTGGTTTTTGCCCTAATAATTAACCTAACACACACCTTTGTTCCTGCACAGGCACTGCACGTATCTGATCCTTCTACCCTGCAGAAGAGCCTGTACCTCACAGCCTTCCTTCCCTTTTCTCAGTATTTCCTTTTGGAATCTCACAGGGTTCACTTGTGGATAGAAAATCCTCCACAATACAGCAGCTGAATTCATTTGAACTGGGCAGGACACACTGCAGATTTCTTTTATGTGTCCTTCAAGATGCCCCATTAATATTTCCTAGCTATTGGTAAACACTGCATTTCAAATCAACAGCCAGCCTTAAAACAAACAGCACGTGGTGCTCAGACCTCAGAACTGATGGGCCTGGGTTCTTACAACAGTCCAACAACAATTCCACTGGGAGATCTCTGGAAAGTCACTGACCCTCACTACCTTTGTTTTAAACCCTGTCAAACAGGAAGATTAGCTAAAAAAAAAAATAACTTATTAATGCCATTCTAGCAGCAGCCTCATACAGGTAGCAGAATCTCTTCCCATTAAATTAATAGAAGTTCAGCTGTTCAAAGGAATTTAGGTGCTTATTTTCACTATAGAAGCTAAAAGTACAGGAAAATAAGTACACTTGGACACCTCCTGGAGGAACAGACCTGCATCTCTCAAGGCTTCTCTTTTCCTCCCGAGTTCACATCAATACTGCTTGTGCAGCACCTAACACTCATTTAAACCAATATTTATTGATTGATTTAGGCACTTTTACAGTCACAGAAGGGCTTTTCATTCTCCTTTAGTGCTATGCAGACATAGTGACAGAACTCAGAGCAGCAGCTTTTAGATGACAAAAATGCAAATGCTGGAAGCATTCAGGGTGAAGGCACACAGGCACTACAGGTGTAAAGTGGTGAGTTCCTCCCTGAGGAGCAGGTTCATCGATATGGTGGGTAGCTCACTTGTGTTTATCCTGAATGTAGATTTTCTTATTCTCCCTCACTTAGAGCAGGCCCTGGGCATCAACTGTTTTCATTCTGCAAAGTCACTCGAGCACTTGTGCTTTTTCCCTTTAGGAGGCTGAGATGAGAAAAGGGGTTGCCTTTAAATTTTTCTGTTTATTATACTCAGGAGTTATCACAGTGTAACTCCAAATCTATCCCATTTGGGTTAAGAAAAACAGCATGTGATTCATTTAGGCAGTGTTAGGGACAAACACTCTGGGAGTGCAAAACCAATGCTTTAATTGTTTTGTGGCAAGTAATCAGAAAGCCCAATATGCCTGAAATCACCTTTTAGCAGTCTTAAGAAGCTGGTCAAGCTCAGGCTGACTGGGAGCCAGGTGAGAGCTTAGACCATCACACCACTGGCTTGTTAAGACACTTTCACAAAGGCTTTTTGATTTCACTTGCACCAGCAGCCTCACGCTGAAAGGTTACACTCACAATCAAAGAGAATCTATGAGCTCAATGCACCATGAGCCATTTCTTAGTCACAGAAGGAAAAAGACAAAGATTTTCCCCCAGAAGCAGTGGGGTATCATTCAGCATAGAATTGGAACCTGAATACAGCATTAATAAGAGTATCAGATACATTGATCTATAGTTGGGGGGTTTGTGGAGCTCTGTGAAGCCTAAACCCAAGAGGAATGAAAAGGCAGACAAAGAGATGAAGCTGTGGTCTTTCTGCAGCTGAATGTACAGAGGTATATTCACTCTTGGGAACCAGCTTTTTGGAAGAACAGAGGATTTGCTCAATGTTGTGCCAGAAATTAGTGCTGAGGCAGGAGCTGGTTCTGTATTTCCAGGACTGTACCTGGTGTTGCTTGCTCCTATCACACAGCTCTGGCAGGGGCCACTTCCCCATTTCAGGAGCATGATTCCAGCAAACCAATTTCTCTGCCTTAACTCAGCCTCTACAGATGAATTAATGCAACCCACAGATTTCTACAACTGGAAATTACAAGAGGAAAGTCCAGCCTAGAAATGTAGCACCTTTCTTTATAATGGTGCTAGGCAGGCTGGACAGCCCCACCAGTGACTGATAATCTTAAAGTGGTTTAAAAGGGTGCAGGTAGGTACTCTGGAATTCACTCCCTCCGTTTTTCTGCCAGAGCATCAATTGCCTATCTTCCTGTAAGCACTGGACTGCTAATCTTTCCCATTCATGCATGTGGGCAGGGATGGGGATGTGGAACCTGTGTGTTTTGTCACAGGGCTAATTAGGGTGGCTTATTCATTACTGTACTGTCACGACAGTGGGCTGACACTTTATGCTTCAGACTGCACAATTCAACTACTGCCAAAAATCAAACATCCAAATTATAGCACAGCCATGTAAAGAGAGGGAATTAAACAGTGTGATACATGGAATACCAGCAATGCCCAAGAAGGGGTTAATAAAAGCCAAAGAAGGCACAATCTTCCATGGAGGCTTGAAACTCATGCTAAGCAGCAACCCAAAGTGGTTACTCAGAGAAAGACCAGAGAAACACATCAGGCCTAGAGTGATGCCTCTTCCACCTTTCAGCTTCTGGCAATCTGCCATGTGGGGATTTCCTGAGCCAGAGGTTGCATCTGCATCAGCGTGTTTAATAGCCCCTGCTGGACCTATTTCCCATGAATTTGTCTAATTGCTTCTTGAATCTATATCTGCCAGCAATAAGTTCCACAACTGAATTATGCACTGTGTGAAAAAGCAGTTGTTTGTTCTGGTCTAAAGTAGCTGCCTTAAAATTCCCTTCATTGCCCCTTCAGTCTTACTTTATAATAGGGGATAGTAATTTCCAGTTCATTTTTCCCATGCCATTTATGACTTTACACACACCTGTATTACCTGTCTCTCTTCCAAACCTAACTGCCCTATTTTATTTAATCTCTTCCAGGAAATCCATTTTAGAACTTTACACATCCTTGTTGCCCCCCTCTGCATCTTCTCTTTTTCTATCACATCCTTTTTGAGAGAGGATGATCAGGACTGTGTGCTTGTTCAGGACATGGTGGATAATAACTTTGCAAGTGTTATAAGACCATTCTTTATTTTTTTGGCCATGTACCTGCAGGGTTAATCCCAGAACAGCATTCTACAAATGATGTGTAGGTAATACCAATAACAGAGACCATGCAGGCAATAGTAAACACTTCTGTTTTAGTAAAGTGCTAAAGCGCTCAGAAATTCATGGGAAAAATCCACTATGAGCAATTAATAATTGCTCTAAAACTCCATTTCTGACTCAGGAAATCCTGAACCCCTGCTAACTTCTGCTGGGGGAATGCCCCAGGGATTAGTTTTATCCTCCTCAGAAACTCTGCAGTTGGCCACTGTTGCCAACAGATAAAGGAACAGATACATTTTTGGTTCCATTTACCATGACATCTGTCTATATATTACAATTTCAACCACCTTGATTGCAGCTGCATCCCAAAGAGCAAAGCCAGGCATGGGGGCACCTGCTCTCTGAGCACATTTCATTCTAACCAGGCACAAAAAGATCCAGGCTTTCGTGTACTGTGGCTAAACACATTTCTTGTTTGCTATGGAATTGCACTTATTGCACCCAAATGTCCTCAACCATGCCTTTCATACCCAGCATTGTCTGTCCCTCCCTACTCCTTATCTCCAGCACCCACAGGCTCTGTATCTGTACTTTGGAGAGTACTTGCAAACAGAACCTGAATTAATTTTTAGAACAGATTAGCTGAAATGCATTGAATATCTGTGTGGACATACTCATTCAGAATTAAAGTAGGTCTAATTCAATTTAACTTACTCCACTTCCAAAGTGAATTAAGTAAATGTAATTGAAGCTACTTAAATTCTGATTAAGAATCTTGACATCTGCTGCAAGTGAAGCTATGTTATCCACAGGGAGTTAATTCACCACCAGAAGTGTGGAAACACAACCAACTGCATAGCAGGAAAGCTTGAGAAAAAGGAAATCATTAGTCCCTGAATTGCAATAATTACCACAGTGTATTTATGCTAAATGCATATTTAATTTTGGGAGGCAACATTCCTGCATGACAAAAGAGGGAAACAGACTTACCTGCTTAGAAGAACAATCCTATCGATTTTTGTAACAGAGTTATAATTGTGTCAGAATCACAGAGAAGTAAGGAAAGTAAGTAAGTAAGAAGTAAGGAAAAAAAGAGATGAAGTTGCATCACAAGGAGTGCAACTGCAATCAAATCTGCTTTGTTAACTCACTGTTGTGAGAGTATCCATCTTCATGAGGGGGAGTAGAAAATGGCTTAGCAAATGACCTCAGTTTGTAGGATACATCACAGAAAACTCCTGTGTGCCCTGCTGGGCTTGGCTTCTCCCTACAAATGTGCTGCTTAATGTGCTTGTTTTCACCTGATGGCAGAATCACAGAACCTCAGCCTCTTGCTGCCTTGATGCTGTACCCGTTTCAGGCCATGTTGATGGATAACTCTGCTGCTATTGACAGTGAGAGAGAGGCCTGTGGGTGTCCTGTCTCTTCTGATCTGTTTTGTCTATAAATCAGGAGTTCTGTTATTTGGAAAAAAAAGAAGCAGCTTATTACACTTTGTGCAACATTCAGTTCATCCCCTGCCATTATGGAACTTCTTGTGTACAGCAGCAGTTATTTACAACTGAACTGGAATCGAAAAAGCAGCTTTCCAGCTTATTCTTCACTTCTCTGCCAACAAGCACAGCAAAAATAGAGTTGCTGGGGTTATTGGCCCAACTTGGTCTTAGGAAGATTAGGAAGTGACTGAATAAAGAGTGAAGCTCCAGAGCAGCAAAACATTGCTGGAGACCAAAACAAGGCAGTAGTGCCCAAGGGAATAGGTACCTTCTAGACTTGCACAGCCTAGCAGCTGTCTCCATGCTCTCTCCATGTTTTTCCAGGTATCTGAAGTCCTTGTGGTCCAAGGCTTTTGGTGTCCAAGCCCCAATTCGTGCTGGTCATATTCAGACTGGAGGGACACACATGATTCTAGTGAGAAGTAAGAAATAAACTTGTGACCCTTCCCATGAGAAAAGTCTAAACGCCTTTTCTGGGCCAGCCTCAAACCCAGTAATGAAGAACTAAAGTTCCCTTTCTGCTATAAATATATATCTGCATTTTTCCTAACTTTATCTTCTAAAACTTTACGTGGTTTGACACTTGTTCCTTCCTGGACACCTCATCCCAACAGCTGCATTGCCCATGGAAATTTCTCCACTCTCTAATATGGACACTGTACATGCTGAGAATGTGGGCTTTGGCCAAGAAATTTGCCTCTTTTCCCATTATTCTGTTGGATTTCAGTCAGATAGAATTGTATTGTAGAATCAAGAGTAATTTCACAGATTTTTTTAAGAAATTTTCAGTAGAAATCTGAAGCCTCCTGGTCTCTACACCAGCTCTCCTTGTCTACCCCACAGAAGGAGTGCCAAGGATATGCCTCTGCCTGGGTACTACTCTCCTCCACAAATTCCCCACCCAGTTCAGCTTATTTCCAGGTCATACTGGAACCTTCAAACTTGTTAACTTGTTTTAACTACCTTTCATTAACAATCAGAATAGTTTTTCTATTTTAAAAAATACTGCTTGAAATAGAAACACAAAAAAGTTTACTACAATGGTGGGGGGAAAAACGTTCATGTGTGAAACCAAAACGTTTTGTTCTGAAAATTCCCTTAACAAAGTCCATATTAACACCAAGTGGGAAGAAGGAAAAGGTGCTACAAAATATTTCTGAGAGATTTACTCCCCTAAGAAAATGTTTACTGACAAAGACAGGGGAGAAGAAAAACCAGGCAGAAAAAAAAAAACACAAAGAAACCCCAAAGCCCAGAAAGAAGTGGGGCAGAATATTTGAAGGCCATAAGTGATACAAGACCTTCCTACCTCATCTCCAGATCATTTCAGAGCAAGGCTAATAATACAATTTTAATGACACTCGTGTAGGAATCAGTTTTTCTACCTGGAATTTCTTGCCTGACAAAATGATCAAGGCCTCGGCCTCAGGTAATTCATAGAGGAATAATATGTGAGAAAAATATAATTTTAATGTCTTCTACCAAAAACCATGACCAGCTCTGCCCTCTATACTGGCGTTATTAGTTCACTGCTTTCAGATAATGGGGAAGTAGCTTTGCTGTGTGGTCGTAAATGAAGTAGAGTGGAGGAGTTTAGTTCAAAAGTGACAGAAAAAAGAATTCCAAGAACTCTACTGAGAAGCTTACTGGAAAAGTGAGGCTGAAGATCTAAATGCAGGAGGTGGATGATTCAGTAATGAATGGAAGGCTCATTTTGACAGCTTGGGCTGCCATCCAAGCTAATTTGTTTCCAAGCCTTCAGTTTGCCAACTGAAGTGGCTGAGGAATAATAGGCCCCCAAAAATATTTCTAAGGAAACACAATGCCCATTATCACTGAAGGAGAAAGAAACTGCACATTTCAAAGAGCAAAAAGAAATTTGAGATCTGCCAACTTTGGCCAGTTCCAAATGACACAGGAAGGAGTAGTTATAATGTACTGAAAGGAAAGAAGTAGAGTATTGTTAAATAAAATAAATTCAAAGTAAAAGTAGTCATAAAAAATAGACACCATAAATAGAAGGATGTTTCTTCCACAGAGAGATGATTTTATGGCTGAGCCCATGCAAGCAGCCTATGATAAAGAAAGAGGCATAGGAAAAAATGAAAAAGAAATTGATAAAGAGAAGTAGTATATAATAACATGAAAAATAATGAACCAGGATCTTTACGTTTGACCCAACTCACCAATAAGGCCACATGCCACAGCTCGGGGTGTGTTGGTTTGACTTCTCCAGCCAGGAAATGGAAAAAGCCACGTTCTGGCCATGGATCAGGCAGATGCAGAGACCAGACCTGCTGAACAGGAGCTGCCTGTCCCTGCATCACAGCTCAGACCCAGCCACAGCCACTCTCTGCATTCATATCTGGTCTCTTCATGTTTACCAAGATGACAGCTCCCCTAGAAAACAGAGGAGGGAGATTTGAGAAATATTGTTAAAAAATTGAAAGAGTTTTATCGATTAGAAGAACCAAATGATCCCCACTAGAAAAAGGAGTTAGGTTAATGTGCAGGTAAGCAGAATGTGAGATTTTTAAGTGTTGAGAAACTACTGCATGGCTACAAGAAAGACCTATCGAGGTTGTACACTCTTTTTCAACACAGGCTTTTATGAAGAGGCTAGATGTGGCCAGGTGTATATAAAAGGTGGGGGGTTTTGTTTTGCTTTATGCAAACACATTAAAAAGGTTATTATTTGTAAAATTCTTTCCTTATCTTTTTTTTTCTACGTACAGGGAAAAAAATCCAGTTCTCTGTTCTAAAACATGTTCACCAAAATACTGAAGTTACCTCTTAGCCTTCAGCTTAGATTATCCTAACATTCAGCAGCTGCCAAACTCACCTTTCTCACATGCTACACACTTGATGCTACAAACAGCCTCTCTTCTTGCCAGCACTGTGCACTGAAGCAAAGTAACATTTTTCTGAGACTTGCCAGCCTTTTGAACTACACCACCTCTGTGCTGCCCCAGCAACACATGCCTACAGACACAGCCTTCTCAGCCTCCCAAACATCTTCCTGATTTGAAATTTTTTTTTTTCCTGCATTTTTAAAAGAACAAAGAAAGAATGAAACTACAGTAATTGTCTTGCACTAGACAGATTTCTAAGTCTCAAGTGGTTTTGGATGCACGTTTCATGGTAGATGGTTTTGAGGACCCTTCCTAATAGATTTCTACAAGTGTTCCCCACCTGCATTCCCACTGAGAAGGGAATCTAGCTCTGAAGGTTATTTTTTCTATTTCTACTACAATGGAACTACAAAGCTACTTAATTAAATGGGCACTCAAAGCTAATGTGCTCCCTCAGGGTAGATCTAAACTGCAATGGGAAGGTGTGACTGCAACTTCAGCGGGTCTATCAGGCCCACCTTCCACCCTAGGAGTATCAGTAGCCACAAAGCTACACCTGAGCAGGTTCCTCTGCAGACTGAGTCACTGCACACATTGACACAGCTCTGTCACCTCTGTGGTTTTACAGAAGCTGTCTAAAAATAGCTACAGCAGCATCAGGGCCAGCACTGGACTCATTAAATATTTGAGAAGATAAGACATGCAGTCCCTTCTCCTTTCAACCACATGGTGAATTTCTACCTAAATTAATTTCAGAGCCTTTGTAACTGTATCTCTTGCTTATCCCTAAAGCCAACAGTGTTTCCATGTGCTCATTTCCAGCAAAGATACACTTTTAATAAGTATGCACTGCCATACCTTGCATCCTTTTCATGTCAGTTGTTTTCATGGGTGGCCACCTCTCCTCAGCAAAGCCCAAGGATTTACTCAATACCTTGCAAATTGATTCTTCCTCATGAGAGGGCACTGGCTGGATGCCACTGAAACAGAAATAACCACATTTCCAGAGGTAAGATTGTTTGTGTTTATTCAACAAGCTGCATCTCTACAACATTCTGACATTGGAAATCCAAGTATTTTAAGAAATTAATCTTTCAACAGAATTCTGACAAAGGAGGATGTTTTGCTGATAGATGAACAGTATCTTGCCACACTTAAAAAGATTAGTATTTGTGAATTTTGACATAATTACTGATTTCCTCAACAGATTTAAAGTCTAAGTTTATCTTCATGTTAATCCAATTTCATGCCTAGAACAGAGCAAGCACAACAGAATGTCTTTCGTAACCTTCTGATATCATTAATTATTGCTACATTGGGAGTTACAGCATGGAACAAACAGGTTTTTAAATGGAAATCATTTGTCTCTCAGCAGGGAGACTCAACAGTTTTATTTCCTTCAACACCAAGCTGCATTCAAGTAATCTTGTTTCATGGTGATCCTCCCTCGACAACCTGCAAGTCAATGGTGAAATCCCATCTATTTTGTTCCTGGATTGGTCAAATATGCTGCCCATAAGGGGAGGTGTCTATTTCCTCTCCTAATTGTGGAGGAAGGGTTTTCTATATGTTAAGGCCACGCTTTCCCAAAGCTGTGGGCATTTGGTCAGGTTTCCTGGTGATTTTCCACAAAAGGAAATCCCCTAACTCATTAAAAAAAAAAATAGATTAATTGACCGGTTCAGTAACAAGCTGCCCCAGGACCCAATAAACTTTACAAAGGGTACATTCCAATTACGACTGGGCTCAGCATGAACCTGATAAGTAAGCCAGCAGAATCACTCTCCAGCATTAAGAATTTTTTTTTTCTTTTCCACCATTAATTTAACTCTTTATTGGTACTTGTGGATTGAATAACTTCTTATTTTCCCTTTCCCTGTGAATGTTATTCCTGCTGATGAACTCCCAGCAATGTGATCTACCAGGGTCAATAAACCAACCCCTGGTCTCCAGTCACTTCCCTGGCACTGTTGTGGCCTTGTAAGAAGGGTCAGTTACAGCACTGCCTTCTCCCACACTATGCCTGTGTTATCAAATGAATCCAGCTCCCTGACCAGGACAGGGGAAAGTCATTTTCTCACAGCAGAAACCTCTACTGCAGAAATTGGAAGCACCTGCTAGCAGAGCCCAGCTAGAAGCCTGGCTTCACTGTGTGAGAGGGAGGGTACAGGGTCTTTTGGTAACAATCATAACTGCAGCAGCAGGAGAAGGAAATGCAAGGCAGATATCAAATTAGGGGGATGAAAAAATAAAACGTTACTGGCGACAAAAAATTCATTATTTTATATTGTTACGTGTTAGTCCATCATGGCATTAGACATCACAGACACATAAGAAAGGACACCTGAAACTTGAGTACTCCCAACCCTTTTGTGCCCAGCCCTGTCCTAAGGCACTGTCTAGAAAAGCCTGATCTTGGTAACATTCACCTGTCAGATGAGAGCAAGCCTAGTTAGCCAGAAAGAAGAACTCCTAATTTTAGATCTTTGGAGGGTTCCCCACCCAAGGCACCAAGCTGTGTGTGGATACAGAAGTCCACACACATCAACTCCACCTCCTCTCTGCCTGTGAGGAGCATTGTGGAAGCTCAGGCTGAGCACAGGGTTGCCCTCAGGTACCAAAGACATCATTTGACCACTCTGGCAGCATCTGGATGTGGTTCAGTCATTAGGCATCTCCTCCAGAGACAGGCTGCAAGGAGCAGGTGGGAGTGCCCCATGAACTGTATTTGCTCTCCTGAACCCTCAGCCCGATTTGGGTGCAAGACAGCCTTTACTCACAGAGGCTTCTTTAGGAAACATTCTGTGATTAGCTCACTACTCGTGTAAAGCAAATTTACACACCTGCCTGGTAACTACTGCTACTTTTAACACATAAAAATGCGCAGAAATTTGTACAGAAGACATTTAAAATGTTTGGACCTGCATCCACTTCTGCTCAGATTTTGAATATCATTTTCATACATTTATTATGCCTAGCCTGCACTGTATTTCTTAGAGGAACAAGAATAACTGTAATTATTGTTGTCAATCAAAGTTTCTCTGAAGTCCTCAGCTTTACTGTTTCAATAACTCATTTTAACCGGTGGCAAATGTCTCCAACAAGCACTAGAGCCTAATTTGCAGTCTGGTTCCCTTGTCATTTTCTGAGTCATCTTGGTGGAATGCTGTGAGGCAAGAGATTAGTTTTAGGACTTTTTTTCATCTTCCTTTTCTTTACATCTGAGGGCTGTTAAGAAGTTTGGTTTCAATAGCTCAGACATATCCAAGGCAAACTACAGGTACCGAAGGTGCAATGAAATACAAAGTTTATTCTACTTCAGTACAAAGAAAATACCTGATAAACTGTTCCAAAGTCAGCCTTAGCACATGCAGGTGCAGATGTTATTGGTTTCACTGAAATTACAGTGCTTACAACTGGTGCTGGATTTAGCTCCTTACAAGAAAACTCCTCAGCATCACATAGAGATCAACTGTGATTGCACAGCCGTTGGTGTAAATCTGGAGTAACTCTACCAATGATACACAAACCTCGAGGCAAACATCAAAACAGCTAAGATGCCAAAAGTAAACATGATACAATGCTGATGGAGTAATAGCTAGCTGACAGTTTCCTCCTCAGATCCTTAATCAGGTGTCACTGAGAAGCGCTAATATAATTAGGGATGAGATATGGATTAATAGGAAGAAAATATCATAACCTCCCTCTTACAATAAAATGGTTCATAGACTATACTTACCCACAAACTGCACCATTCTTCTGGTAGCATGACATTTGCTAAAGGAAAAGCCTGTTGATAATTCTCTGTAGTCCTATATAGCACTCAGCCATGGCTGCTCTTCAAAAGGCCATATTTATCCCCTGGGAAATATAGCTGTATTAATATGACATTTTGTCACAAATTAATCTTAAACAGGGGTAATATTTTTGACACTGAGTTGAAACTGGAACTAAAAGGCAGTTCAGGTGGTTAAAGTAGCAATATCCTGTTGCAGACTTATATTCCCTGAGACAATACTGTTATGGTGTAAGTACCAATGTACTGGGATGTACTAAGGGGGAGAATTGTGCAAGTCTTTCTTCATTTTAACAACATACAGGATCATTGGCCTTCTACTCTTTATTACAGCTGGCAGTAATGCCCACTAATCCCAAGGACCAGAGCCTGGGGTGCCAGGTGCAGTACAGAATAACAAACCTTGTGCTCAGAAGAAGCCGCCAAGACAGATAATTAGCACCTCATCTCCCATCACGATGGGCTGCACTGTTAGAAGTAGACAGACAATTTTAAAAATATTATTTAAAAAAAAAAAAAACCCTGATTTCTCATTAAAGCGATTAAAAGTGGCCTGGTCTGGTTTTTAATTGAAGTCCCATGGCACAAGTCAGTTGTGACGAAAGGGATTCTCTGTGATGTGCTCCCTTTCCTGCTGTGGAAGTTCCCAGGCTTTGTACAGTTCGTCAGTGCCAGGCTAATTAGCACAGTGTAATCTTGCCACTTACACCCACTTCCCAACTCATTTGCACATAGCTCCCACTATTACAGAAATCAGGGTAAATTCATACTGCAGATTTCCAGAGGAGATGACCCTATTACACAAAGGATGCTGGAAACCTCTTTTTATTCTATTCCTGCAAACTCCATGGTGCTCATGGTCACTGAAGATGGTTAGTGATTTGGTGTACCCAAAACTACCTTATGGGTACTTGAGGGAACATCTCAGCTGTTCTTCACCAATTGCACATCATTTGCCCTTAATGGGATCATTTTCATTAAGACCAATGTCTCCTCCCTGGCTGTTTAAATTTAATTCCCTCCTCAACCTGAAGGCTGCAGCCATAGGCCATCCAGAAATACAATGTGCTACACCACAGACTGGAATACCCACATTTCTGATTGTTTAATATCAGTCTTGGAGATATGATGTGAAGCCTGCTGACCACTAGCAGTCATTAAAGCCCCCATGACACTTTTTGCAAGAGCAGAGGGTATTATTAACTCCAGGATCCTGGCCATGCTCCAGTTTGGATAATTACATTCTAGCACACTAAATTTCCCCCTGCAGTTTCAGGTGGGGAACTTCTGTTCTTCACTTCCTCCTGTAACAACCAGAGCAAAGTGTCGCTGGCACTGAAATGCCAGCATGTCCCAGCCAGGGAACAGGGCTCAGCCCATGGGCTCACATGCTGCAAAATGCTCTGGGACTCGTTAGTAAGGAGGTGCACAGTGCTCGACCTAGAAAACCATAAAACCACAGCTCTGACCTCGGTGGCTCTGCAGGTTGATCGCGCTCGCACATCGCTGGATTTTATTTCTGGCACTGCAATCCACATGAAAGGCCTGGGTATCTGCCAGTGCTGCACCCAAAGGCCTCAGGATGGACCAAGTGTGTTTTATCAACTGCTCGAGTAATTGTAACTAAGATCTAAAATTAGGGCCTTTCTATACCTAAGAATCTCTTCATTGCACTCAGTATCCAAGAGTTTTTAGGTAACAATTGGATCTTCTTTAAAGAGATAGTAAATACAAGCAGCCATAAGTTCTGCACTAGGGAGCACCAGCAAAGATTGAACTAAGGGCAAGATTTCTTACTTGAACAGGAAATGATGTGTGTTTATCCAGCTGAGCTGCTTGCTCCTTCTAGGTACTATGAAACCATGAGGAAAATGCATCTGTAGTGAGGCAACGAGAGCCCATGGGGTACCACTGCCATGACCTAGAGAGACAGAGAGAGGACAGAAAGAGACACTGTGAGAAAGGGAAACACTTCCTGTCACTTTGCTGGGAGAGGCAACTTACAACATATTTAGTTTTAAAAGCTCGTTTGATTGATTTTCATATGAAAAACATTCCTGGGAAATCTAAGTCTGGGATTCAGAAATTATGATGGCTGAAGGGACCAAATCACTGAAATATTAAAGAAACCTTGAAAATACTATTTCTCTGTTCATCTGAGAGCAAACAAACAGAATCCTCTTCTCTGAATTTCTCCAGTTTAGCAAAAGAAAGATGATATGCTGTAGATTCTGTTGCTTCAGGCAATTGACGAGGAACATCTTTGATGTGCTTTGATTAATGCTGCCTTCTTTGAGTCAATGATATTTGGTTTCAGCTCCACTTTAAAAATAAAAAATCCTTACTACCAGAGGGAAAAATATTAAGGACATTTGCTTGGAAAACACTTGGGCTTATGTTGAGAGTTCTTATTCAAGATCAGAAAGTTCTCTTGCCTGTATTGTTCTCTCTTCTTTGAGCTGGTCACCTCAACTGCAAACCTGGACACCAGGTACCCTCTCCTGGGGTAGTACTTTCTATCCTTTAGGACAAGATAAAAATAGGAGTGAAAGGTACTTCTGGAGACCCTGTCACTCCCTTTGCTTCCAAACTACCTGATTGTTTCTAGCAGACACCTATCTGTCTTTGTGATGGAGATTTCACGCTTTCCTGGAATGATCTATTTTGAGACTTGACTATCCTACCCACTCACACCTTCAGACAAAGAGATGCTGTCAGCAAACATCAGAACTCCAGAGAAATACAGCCATTTCTGTAGTAAACTGGGGAAGTTCATATAAAAATATAGAGAGCAAATCACTTCAGTGATGTTTGATTAAAAAATGAAAATGGATTATGTATCCAGCCCAGGTGGAAAGGGATTCAGTTAGAGTAAGAGCAGCTGGAATCTGCCACATTCCCTGGCTATTCCACAGCTTTTGAACTTTACCACTGATAATTTTGCATCCAGCAGTTTTGGATTAATCAGAGCCTATCACGATACCCAGCTATCTTGGTCTGATGTCCAGTTAATAGTAGAAGGAGCAGGGCCAGGAGCCAGAAGGAGGAAAAGAGGGACCACCTATCATGTTTCATTCACTGGGCAGACATCCTCAAACTCTCAGTCCAAGAAAACTCCCACCTGTTTCTGAACGAGCTGTTCAAAAGCAGAGTTTTCCTGAATGGATCAGTACAGCTCAGTACTAAAGGCTCTCCTAGAATGAGCCAAGAGCACTTTTATACTGTGCTGAGTTAATATTAGTCTACACTGCAATGAGTATACTGATAGTGGTTTAAGTTTAGATTTTTTTTAATTTTTTTAATTTTTTTTTTTTTTAAGGAAATGTGAATTCCCGTATGCCCTACTTTGGTAGCTTAAAGATTGTAGGAGGTCAAAAAAAAAATAGGTCAGTGAAAATAACATTGCAACAAGAAATTAATTGCAAAGAACGTTTAATATGACAGGGGACTACATAAAATCCTATTATATTTCTTCACTATCCTACTCAGTAGTCTGTGCTATTGCTATACTCAAAGGCCAGGGCAGTCTCCCAGGGTAAATTGCTACATTAGTTTGACATTTCTGGCTCCAATTAACCTTATATTTGAGCTATTTTCTGAGGGTTTTTTAAAAAAAAATCTGTGATAAGGTTATGTTTTTCTATTAGAGTTTCAATTGCTTAATGGCCTGTTCCTGGTGCCAATCCCTCTTTAAACACACCCTAGGTAAGTAAAATTAGGCCATAGTTTGACAATACATTGCTCTTGGCAGCAGGACCAGCCTAAGGTACTCCAAGATCTCCCTCCTTGCCCCTGTCCACACAGGACAACACCACCCTGTCCTCTGCACCCTCATGACCATGAACTGCACCACCATCTAAGAACCAGCCTGGCTTCAAAAGCTTGCCAAAACCCCTGTCTCATCCAGGGGTTGTGAAGGAATCAGAAGAGCACAGAGGGTCTCTGATTTCACAGGAGTGGTGCCAGATCCTGCGCTCTTTTCCTCAAACTTTACGGTGCAACTGCACCACACTTGTGGCATGGTTCCAGGCCACCATGAGGGAGAAAAACTGCCACATTCCACTCATCCCTAGGGGATCATGCAGGAAAACTTCAGGAAGAATTTCTCCATGGAAAGGGTTGTTAAGCATTGGAACAAACTGCCCAGGGCAGTGCTGGAGTCCCCATCCCTGGAGGTGTCCAAGGAACGCCTGGACGTGGAACTCAGTGCTCTGGTCTGGGTGACAAGGTGAGGATCAGTCACAGGTGGGACTCAATGGTCTTGGAGGTCTTTTCCAACCTCAGTGGTTCTGTGAATGGTATAGATTAGATTAGAGAGATTTTCCATGTGAAAGGCAACCTTGAGAAAGAAGAAACAAGCTTTACCTCCCAGTCAATATAATAGATTAAAATAGCACAACAGCAATGCAACAAATGGTCTCCAGAAGGACAGAGCAGGACTGAGGCCTTGCTGACACCCTAAGCACAGAGGAGCAGCACCTTCACTCTCAGCTCCTTGCCGCTCTTACTGGCCCTTTGAACAGGTAATTCCAAGTCAGAAAACACTGCCAAGAACATGCAAAAATTTGTTGAGAACCAGTGAACCCTGCCCACAGCTGCAGGTCCAGCCAGATCAGTATCTTCCGGGGACAAGTCAAAGAGAACCGAGAAGAAATTCAAGGAAGCTTTTTCTGTGGCCTTTTGCCCAAACAATGTGCAGTGAAAGACACCAGTAGTGAAATCAGCTTCCTCGCGTTCCACAGACACAAACATACACTTATTATTTGAGCTGCACCAGAAAGTAATTCTTGGAAGTAAGTCTTGGCCTGTAATCTGCTGGCAAGCGGCTCGCTGCAAATATGAAATTTTGAAAACATGAAATTCAAGCTCCATGACCTACAGTCTGGCAGACAAGTCGATTTCATGCTTTAATCACGATCCTGCTATAAATGCTTACATTTATGAATGCAAATTCATTAGCTACAAGCACTTGCCAAAAAAAATATGTATTTTTGAAACATTCCCAATGTCAAGTCTGCTTATTTTAATATTTCCGGAATAGAATTACTTGGGAAGTGAAAACATCTTAAATTTTATTTTTATTTTCATATTAATGTATTTCAAATGGAAAGAATAGCTAGATTTTGCAGCTCCATCCAGCTCCAGCATTAGGTGAGGGGTAATAATAGTGCACAAAGCATCATAGAGACAACTACAGAAGTGGGAGAGCTGAGATATGGTTGGCAAGGAAACCACAACTGACAATAGCCTGGATTTTCACATGCAGAACCTCCAGCTCTGTGATGTTAATTATGTACAGCACAGCTCTGCTGCTGAACTCACCCCATTGCCTGCCACATGAGCCAAACTAAGCAAATACTTCATCACCTCACTGAATTTCTCTGATGGACCCAGTGGAAGTAAATGATAAAATTTTCCTTTACTTCAGTGGATAAAGACCAACACCTTGGGCCTTATTTTATTTATTTCAATCCATTTCTAATATCATTTACCATCCAAACTCAATGGTACGGTAAAATCCACATGATGCAATTCAGTGCTCTACTTTAAAAACAGAAAGATTTTGGACACACTGAGGGAGCAAATAATCATGGCTAAGATTTTCAAGACTGATACTTAAGTGAGGCAACTTAGTAAGTCATGGTGTAATCTTTAATAGCACAGCAGCTCTTGAAATCACGTAACCAAAATGAGGACACTTACTGAGGTGTGTAAAGAAAGTTCAAGTTAGTTTACTTACCATCAAAAAATCCCAACACTAAAATTACGATTCTGAACTATAAAAATCAAAACAGAAAACATGGTCAATATCTTGTTAAAACAGGGCATTTACAGAAATTAATAAACCAGATTAAAGCCCCTATTGAAACATAAATCACAAGTGTGACTCGCAGGCTATGCGGAGCTGTGCAGACATAGATCAAACTTCAGGTGAAGTTCAGCTCTAATTGCTCAGAGCAATTGGCTGTTGCTCTCTCCCTTCTTCTCAGGACCACAGAGTCAAAGAATCACAGAATATTCTGAGTTGGAAAGGACCCACAAGGATCAAGGAAATCATTTATTCAGTGAACAGCCCCTATGGGGACCAAACCCACAACCTTGGCATTATCAGCACCATTCTCCAGGCAAGTGAGCTCATCTCAAAGAGCTCAACCCCAAAATAAATAAGCTCCAATCTGGAGTAACCCTTCCAGAATGTAACCCTACACCACATATTGATGGTGCATTTTGAACCCAGAGGTCTGAGACACGGATCCTGCTGCCAAAGCTAAAGCCAGGAGAGGTTGTGCTCTCCATGCCAGGCTGTGTGCTCTGTAGTTAACCCCACACGGAGCGAGGCATTCCTGCCAAGGCACAAGGAGTTTGCAGGGCTGAGGAGCCCAAAGATTGATCCAAAACTCCTCTCTCCCCTCCCTGCTCATGGCTGCCCCAAACCAGCAGAGCCCACCATTCTGTAATCTTCGGCCAATTTGCATTGGAAACGCTGCGCGAGCACCACTTTATCCACCGGAGGATTCCCAGCCAATCATTTATTTATTGTGTTGTCTAAAAATTACTTTTAGAAATATAAATGCTAATTTGACTGGGAAAAGATTGCATTGATGCAGAGATTCGGGCTGGGGGATGTTTTCTACATTCATTACCACAAAATAAACTGCTCTGGTTTTCAGGAGCGAAGGATCAGTGACTGTCTTTTACATAATTAAAAATCTGAAATTTTAACATTATCTTCCCTGCACAACATTCTGAATTCGGGAAACACCTCTCTGAGTATTAATTGTGCAGAATAATATGGCTGACTGTCTGTATGATCTCTCCATCCTTTGATGTTTAAATTGATCCTGGTATTCTGGAGACAGCTTCTGCAGAACAGATTTCCTTGTCTTTATTTTAGCTAGGTTCATTCAAAGGGCAAAATATCTAAGCATTCAGCTTTTGACCCTACTAGCAAATATTTAATGTATGAATTAAACTGGACAGGGCTTTGCCAGAAGCTCTCTTCATGTTTTATTTCTGAAGCTATTTTTACCAACATTTAATCGCTTACATGTAAGGAGATAAAGACATCTCTGACAAACTGTGTTTATTGAGCTAAATGCCATCAAGGAAAGCCCTTTTATTTTTTTATAATGGGTTCAGTGCACTTTGTATCTCTGGCTTTATTCTCAAGCACACTGTTACCATCCTGGAGGATGATACAGTACCTAATATACTCCTAAATAAATGCACAAGTGGATGGACACAGGAGGCAGCTTGACAAAGAGACGGATGGATAAACTTGAAACCATCTTTAATAGGCTCCCAGAAAATAAAAGAGTGGTTACAATCTCCAGTTACTCTCTTGCCCTTTCTGTATATATTTACAAGGGACCATTCTGTAACAACCATCAGCAAGCAAACAACAGCCAGACACCTGATTAAAGGTCAAAGCAGCAGTGACAAAGCACAAATTAAAAGGGAAAACTCTGATTTTCACACCCCCTCCCCTATCAGCCAGGAGGCATTAGAGACCAGACTGCTGGGCATCAGCAAAATTTAAAAAAAAAAAAAAAAAAAAAAATTGAGGGAAATGAGGGTAGCAAAATAAACAAATATTTTTCGATATTAATGACGACCCTTGGATGACCAGTAAGGGGAGGAAGGTAGTGAGGAGGGGGGTGTTTTAAGAACAAATAGCCAAGAGGTGGAGAGGGCAACAGCAGAACTGGAGAATGACAAAACCAGGCAACTACCAGGTGCAAAGGGCTTTGGGAGGGAACATGACCAAGTAATTAGCAGGTGGAAGGGGAAGTTAAGGGTCAAAATCAATCTGTCAGGGGCAGCAGGGAGGTATTACCACTGCAACAGGCTCTCATCTGACCAGCACAGGGGGCCCACAGGCTGCTGGCAGGAAATTGCAGCCAAACCTTTGCCTCAACTCTGCAGTGGCTGCAGCACGTTCCAGAACAGCCCAAACCTGCACTGCACACCCACCATCGCTGCTTGTGCTGCCCTGGCTCATCTTTGAGGGGAAACAGAACTTCACCTAGCTCCCAGTAGGTAAACCACAAACAATCTGCTATGACAACCCCTAAATTGTCTAAACAGGGGGACAGACATTCCCAAACTAATTCCAGTCTAGAAATTGTTTTAATTGAAGTAATGAAACACAATGGTCCCCTTACTTCCCAGCCATCTTGGACCCCAACTTGTTTCTGTTAAATTGTTTTTATCGGGACTTTTCATGGCAAAAGGAGCAACACAATGCAAACAGCAAACATGAGCTAGACCGATGGGGGAGGTTTTTCCCCAAAATTGATGAGGGGAATTTATACACTCTTCTGATTTCAAGAACACAACTACTTCTCTGTCTTTCTGAACTACCCATCCTTTGATGTCCAAATCCATCCTCAAGGCCTGGACAAAGCACTGCAAAACTGATTTCCTTGCCTCTATTTTTGTAAGGTTCATTCAAAGGTCAAAAATCCAAGTATTCAGCTTTTGACCCGAACTAATTTGCTGGGCAGTACCACAGTCAGGAAAACTCTGTCTGTATTAAGAAGACAGAACATGAAGAGCTGAGCCAAATTTCCCCAGCACACAAACCAGACTGTTGACAAATCCCCATTTACTGCCAGGGAGAGAGCAGTGCTGTAGCAGGTGAAGCCCTCCACCACTGCCCAGTCACCCTTTGGTGCCCCTGCAGAGGCCAATAATTGTGCTGATTTTTGTTACGGGGCAGTGATCTGTAATTTAAGAGGAGACATTCATCATTCAGGAGTCACAGTCGAACAAGCTGCTCAATGATGACCTGAGGGCACTCCCAGCCATGAAACCAGACTCAAACAGCAAGTTGGGACATAAATGCTCATGTTTAGGGATGAGTGTTTACATCCTGTCTCTCTCACTGCTTCTATTGTTTAATAAATGGGTTCAGACCTCATAAGATATCATTCAAGAGTCTATCAAGAGCTACATGAGTTCCAGCAATCAAAAGAAAAAGGATATTCTGTTAACAGTCCACACTAGTGATCCACTCGCATTCATCATAAATGCCAAAAAAATCAAGGGTCCAAAATTCTGAAGACCAAATATGCTGCTTTATTGCACATAGGTGCATTAATCAACTGTTCTCCTGCTGCCCTAAAAGCCTGCTCACAAATACTGTTATTTCAACAGCAACTGCAAAAGTATCTGCTGTCTCCAGGAGGAAAAAAAAAACAGGGAAGGGGAGAGTGAAATCTTTTCCCCAAGACCCTCTAAGTCCATTTTTCAGGCAGGACTCAGCAAGAATGCAGAGATTTTTCAAGGTGGGGGGCTTGAAATCAATAAAATTTGGAGAACATTTCCAGCACACCATACAAGGGACATTTGTGAGTAGATGATCAGGCATCTTTATGACTGTCTAGTTACCAAGCCCATCTAATTACCTTTCAGAAAAATTCTATCCATCATCCCCTGACTACCTTCCGTGAGAAGAGCGCAACTGCCCGCTCGCTTTTGCCAGTCAGAGCAGAGTGCCAGGAACAGCAGCAATAATGACATCCCCTCCTGTCCTCAGGAACTCAGCACAGAAATACAGCTCCTGGAAGTCTTCTGCACACCCTCACCAGCTCTCTTGCCAGGAGCTAGCTGTAACACAGACTGGGTCCAGAGATGGCTATGTAAGGTGAAAAACAAACCCACAGCAAAAATCCCCACTGACCAGAGGTGGCAGCTAATTGAGGAAAAAAGTTCCTTCCTCTCATACAGCTGCATGAAACTTGCAGCATCATGCAATAAACAGCTTTAGCTAAAATATAATATGGGACAGCAGAACTCTTAGGATTTTGTTCCTGACACTGATCCTTGACTCACTTCACTCATCTGTGCCTTGGTATCCCTTGTCTAAATGAGGATGAGAGCACTTTCCCATGCTGTGTTGGTTTTGTGAGGTTTAACCCTTATTAACATTTGCAAAGCAGATTGGGACCATTGAATGGAAGGGCTGAATGGAATTTTCAAAGCTTTATTACTTGAGAGAAAAATATTGGGGGAAAAAAATATTCCTGTTAGGAGCAGAAGACTCTGTCCCCCTTCTCAGTGTGGCAGTGTTCCACTCTGTGGGACCAGTTTAACCCAGGCTGTTCCCTGACTCCAAACAATCCTGCTCGGCAGCCACCTCTTTTCATCCCCATTACAAAAGGTGAGCAATATTTATTGGTTCAAGCAGGGCCAAGGGCTGACATTAAGCAAATTTCAAGGGTTATTTGAAGTTAATTGAGTTTAATCATGTAATGATTTTATAATTAGTCATAGTTCCCAGTCTTGTACTGAAAAAGTCACACTTAAGAATTATTTAAAGGAAAATTAAAGCCAATTTAGAACAAGCAGGAGGAAGCTGCATCGATGATTGGTAGGGCTGGGTGAGGGATCAGAAAGTGCTGGCTAAATGCACTTGGTGCTTTTGTGCCCCAAACCTCTGCCTGTCAGTGCAGGGAGCTGTCCCAGCTGGGGATCTGCACCAAGCACAGCAGCAAGCTCCCAGCGTTGGTCCTGCAGACTCGATGGCATTTCTCACTGGCAAAGAGCTGGGTGGATCCTGCCCCAGGGCAAAGGAAACTCCCATTTTTCCACCCCATTGTATCCAGGTCCACCAAGGTAATTCAAAAGCAGAGACCAGGAAATTGTGTTTATACATCCTTCAGATAGGACATGCCAGTGACAAACTATACTCCTCAGGGGAAGGTAAGTCTTATCACCCTGCACAGAAACATAATTATTATTAAAATTATCCTTCTCATCACCCACTGACAATTCTTCCTCAACTGCCTTGCTTATTTTTACCAAATTACAGAACTGATGTGTTCCCAGCCACTTGGCAATGATGAGCCACAAGGAAGACTAGCTGGGACAATTTTTTTCTTTCAAATACTCAAATTGTGTGGAAAATTCAGCCAAGGAGAAATAAACAGATGAACAAAAATTCAGAGTAAAAGTAAAGTAGAACACTCTCTAACTACAATATATTAAAAATTAAATTTATTTTTCACTTCATAAATAAGATTTTCAAGTGATACCTTCCTAACTTTGTTTACATATTATAAATATATAGAGATTCCAGTTTCAAATGACTGGTTCTGGTTTTACTGATACAGACAATTTGGTGCTAATTCTTTCAGAGCAAATCATGGAATCAGTCTGGGTTGGAAGAGACCTTAAAGATAACCTAGTTCCATCCCTCTGCCATGGGCAGGGATGCCACTCACTACAGCAGGCTGCTCAGGGCCCCATCCAACCCAGCCTTGAACACTTCCAGGGATGGAACGTCCAAATCCACCTCCCAGGACAATTTCCAAAAGCTAATGCCATAATTCCAAAAGGCAGTGTTTGAAATAAGCCTCACAAAGGCTCCTTTTCATTTTAAACACAATTTTATCCACCGTATTCTCACCCTCTCCCTACAGCCATAAATAATACCAGTGTATTACTTAATGATATGACTTATTTATTATTTAAATGATTTATGTAGAGCCTATAACCTTAACAACTATAATGATAACGATTCAAAAACCAGAAGCAACATGAAAAGGAGATGCTTAAATAATTAAAAGCCTCCCTCCTTTCCCGAAACAGAGCTGAGGAGCAGTGTGGTTTTCTTTCTTTAGGTTTCTGGCTCTCCTGCAAGCAAAAGAGCAGAGAGACATTGGCTAAATGCTGGCTTAGCAAAGGAAAAGCAATAAATCAGGATACCCAGTGCTGCTGCAGCTCTGGTCCAGCCCCTCTCATCCACGCACCCCAGAGGAGGGTAAGTACCACAGGACCCGTTTTCCAGAGGGTGAGGCTGAGGACAAGGAGGTGATACAGATGGTCCACGGTCACCCAGAAGTTCACGTGCAAAGCTGGCCATAAATCGCTTCCTCCATCTGCTAGACCAGACCCCATCCACCAAGTCACATTGTTTTCATATTCCCTCTCCTTAATTTTTTTTTTCCTGTCATTTTCTCTGCCTTTTCAGCATTTACCACATTTCTTCTCTCTCATCCAGTGCCTCTGTTCTCAATCCCAAACATTCCCCTTCCCCTGGTAGTCTTTCCCTATAGGTTTACCCCATCCTGGCATTTTTACCCATTTACACTTTTTACCCATTTTTTTCCAAATGGGTTTTATCCTCTGCAAGTAGGCAAATACTTGGCAACTCATAGCCCAAGTGGGTAATTGAGCACTGTTGTAAGTAGATTATCATGGAAATGACTGATTATGCCCAATGCAGAAAGCTCAAGGCAGCAACAGGGTGCTTTGCAATTTAAACATTATAAAGAGAGGGAAAATATTTTCAGGTTTCATTTTAAAACTTTCTAACTGCAAAAATGGAAGCTGATTCCCCAATGGCAAGGCATAAATACACATTGTAAACTCAAATCGCCAAATGTTTGCCTGGTTCTATTAACGGGAACAGATGAATTATCAGAATCAGACTTAACAGAGCAGCTGGAGCAATAAAAAATAAAATAAAATTTTAAAATATATTCTGGACTATTCTTCAAACAAGCCAAAAAGACAGAAGTTCCTTGACATCAATCTTGGGGTGCAATGAAAACATTACCAAAGCAGATAGTCAAGCATCTCCAAGAGAAAACCCCAAATACTTACTGAGATCTCAAAATTTATACCCATGTTGGGGGGGATTCACTAAAATAGCATAGGGAACTCGTAGTCTTGACTGGAAATTCCTAAAGCCAAACCAAGCAGCTCCCTGCTCTGGGGATCCTCTCTCTCAGTTTGACACTAAGCTAACTCTTTAGCAAAGGGGATTTTTTTTTTTTATTTAATTGGGAGTAAGGAACAATAAATGCTTATAGATGTTTTAAAGTATTTNTTTTTTTTTTTATTTAATTGGGAGTAAGGAACAATATGGGAGTAAGGAACAATAAAAGTATTTTTTTCTTTTTTGGTGGGGTTTTTTTTGTTTGTTTTTTTGTTTGTTTGTTTGTTTTTGGTTTTTTTTTTTTTTAAGGAAACAAAAAAAGACCAATTCAATATCCAGCTGTGTCATGGACATTCTGTGTGACCTTGGCAAAATCATTCAGGTCTGCACATCCACATTAGGCAGCTAATCCACCTAGACAATGCAGAGAGACAGAGACAGGCACCAAAAGAGTGGGGATGCAGACCACCTAAATAATACATAAACATTTTTTTTTCTTCTACTCTTCATCTGCTCTATTGAGTATTGCTCGTTCGATGCTGCATTATCTTTATGGCATAGACTTTTCTCCCACCCCCAACAGGATCCCCATTTCATAAACCACCGTGAAAAATTGCATTAATACAAATAAAAGTAAGAACCTGAATTCCAAATTGTTGTATTTATCTCATCAGAGCTGCTTACATTTAAAAGATGTAACTGTCACAGTGAAAGCTCACAAGCAATCTGCAAACGAAAAAGGCAAATAAATGTTTTGTTAAAAGTTATTTGAGGAATGATTCTAAAAACCACAATCAACACAAGAAAACCGCAGTCTGCTCAGTGACCCATTGAGAACATACAGAGATATGAAGTTTGAATGAAAAAAAATTCACAACTTAATCTGCCAAGCTACCTTCTTTATTCTCAGAAATAGCAAATAAAGGCAAGCATTTGTGAATAAGGACTATTCATGGCTGGAAGCAGGTACATTAGATATGGTGGACTGAGAAAGCAGACTCAGTCTGCCGGAGACAGACAGTCGCAACAATTTCCAGTGTCAAAGAAAAATCTGGCACCTTGTTAAATATTAATAAGCTGTCGGGGTCAAAATGTTTAGGTCCTCCCGACTCAATCACTTTCATTTCTACTTCTCAGAAGCCATTCAATTGGAAATACCCTTTCCTGTCTTGCCCCTCCTCATCCTGCCTTCTCACCAAGAACCATGCAGAACCAGATGAAAACGGACAGCAAATGAGTTGGCAGGCAAATGAGGTTTTTGTCTGCCCTGCCTTTGCTGCTATGAATTCTGTTATTGTTAGTGAGGCACAGAAAACTTAAATACAAGAAAAAGAACAATGTGAAGAGTTGGTTTAGCCAACCTCTGCTGCATTTTCTGCAGGTTAGTGTTATTGATTACTGACACCTAAGGGTCTGACACATAATCAATAGACCCCATGACCCACATATGTGACATGGCCTGTGGGGGCTTTAGAAACAAGAATGAACATGGCAGCTCCATCCAAAGCTTTTCATATAATATTTATTTATTTATTTATTTGCTGGCAAAGCTGTTTCCACTCAAATTACTGTCATGGTGAAAACTAGTGTCAGAGGGGTTTGTTCATATTTTTCTCTGGAACCCTAAGACTTGGAGGTAAAAAAAAAAACCTGTCAGTGAAACAAAAACCTAACTCCACACCAACAATCATAAGAGCTGAATCTCCCCTTCCCTCATGAATTTAGTTCCTTGTAGAGAGAACTAGTCATCTGAAGGAGAAATAACTGCTAGAGTAAGAGAAAGAGGCAGAAGGTGTCTCACCAGCTTACCTTTATCCCTCTGCAAGGTGCCAGGGGTGCACAGAGTAGCACCAGTTTGCCTTCAGAAAACCAAGCTGGAGGGGCTCTTTCCTGGTGCACAGTCCTCAAAAGCAGATGGTGAGAAAAGCTTTTGTACTGCAGTTTGCAGACCAGAGTCTTCTCCAAGCATAACTCTCTGTTTCATTGTCTTCTCCCAGCACGAAATGGTCACTCAGGATCACTGCTGGGACTCAAGGAGCCAGATGTGCCCATTTCCTTGACTGCAGTGTTGTTTTTAGCTGGGATTTTACACTCCCAGAGCGTTCCTTCTTCCCACAGTTCACTTTGCTGTTTCTGAATGCATGTTGTCTCTGCTAAGCGTTGTTCACTTTTAGTTTGAGGAGCCTCAGTGCTGAATTCCTATCCATGTATTATTCAAATGAAGGCAACCATCTGAAATTCTCCATCTGAATTTTCAGGTATCACTAAAGACTTTCCTCCAATTTCTCCAGTGTCTCTATCAATTGCCAATTGCCTCTGTAATTTTTGTATTTTGTTTGGCTTTTTAGCCCTTAGATTGATAATGCAGTATTTTAAGACCAATCCATACACACAGGCCACATGCAGGCTGCTTATGAAGACACCTGAGATAAATGCAGGCATGAGCACAATGAACAACTGAGATGACTCTATAGAGAGTTAGGAGACCGTGGCTGGAAGAAGGGAAACCAGGGAAAGTTAAGCATGACCAAGTGGTCTGAATCAGGCTCTGGGTATGCATTTTCACCCACAAAAACTGATACTGTCACACAGCAGGGCTGACAGTGAGGCTGAAAAGCAGCAGGTCTAAGTCCTGGCCTAGCCTGATGTTACTGGAGAGCTCTGCTGCTCAAGGGTGATTCCTCACTGCTTTGGAGACCTCAGTATCCAAACAGAATAGCTGAGACTTCCATCAGCAATGCCCTCTTACAGCAGCAACACAGCTTGCTTTCAAGCCAGGCCCCAGGACTCGCTTGGTGGAGCTGTCTGAGGCCACAGAAGGCACCCTGCTGCTCTCTTCCCTGTAGACTTTTAGCCCTGCTTTTGTCACATTGACACTTTCTTGGCAAATCTTCAAGGAAAACACATTTCTGACCCAAGCTATGTGGACTTTCAATGCTTCTCCCACATCACAAAGAACCAAACTGCTGGAACCAAGGAGTTCCCACCAAAAGCAAATAACCAGGACAGAAGTTAAGACCTCACAACAATCCTTTCTTACATTAAATGCCCTACAATAGTATCTAGTCTTGAAGTATCAGTCAGCAGAAGTCAATTGAGAGGCTGTTGACAAGTTCCTCCACAGTCCTGTTCTCTGTGCCAGCTTCTGTGCAACGCTGGAAAGATTTCAGTTCCAATAAACTCTCTGTCAACATGAGCAAAGTTTTTATTAGGCCAGTGAAGCATGAATTTTGTAATGCGTGCAGGGCACCACACTGTTGTTGAGGGGCAAATGCAGATTAAGACAGAGGTGGAAATTAAGAGAGTGGGGAACACACAACCCACACTCACCTGATGGCCTTAGAGCCACTTGCTGTTTCAACTGGTCACTGCTGAGCTTGGCAATTCAGCCCTTTCCACTCAAACCACTGCCTGCCCTCCCTTAATAAAAACATCAATTCCTGATGCTGGGCAGCTTCACCTCAGTGTTGTGCTTCACATGCTGGCTGAATTTAAGGGAGGGTGGCACAGAGCATTCCTGGTCTGTAAAGGTTTCTGAATCCTTCAGGATAGAACACACTACACATTTTAAACACAAACACACACACACTACACAAGTCAACTACTGACATTTTTCTCTAGTTTTCAATCTCTTGCAAGACACTGTTATTTTATGGAGAGCTGAAAAATACCCCTAAGTTGCAGACAAATAATAATACCCATTCCGTTCCACACTAGAAACCCTACGAAGATTTTCTCTTTCCAACAGACCCAGCAATATCCTGCAGGAGAGATGACCTGCTGCTATCATTTTAGAGGTGCAATCTCTTTTTTTTTTCATCCTTCCTGCTGCAGAAAATTCTTCATCAGCTCCTGATAAACACTATTTCTGTCCTAGCCTGTTGTGCTGCACGGGGAAAAGCAGTGCTGGGTGCAGGGAGTTCCTGGTATCTATTTTACGCCTCCAGGAGTTTTCCAGCAGACAGCAATAATGTAAAAGATCACCATGGGCTGTGATATGACCAATTACAGCAGACAGCAGTTATTTATAGAAAAGTCAGCAGCACTGAGGCTTTAACACCAGCCAGCACACCCCTCTGCTTCCCATCACTCGGTGTGAGCACCAGCATCCTGCAACACCCTGCGTGGTGAGGAGTTTTAAGGCAGTTACCTTGGTACCTCCCAGGACTGTGAAGACACATGGCATATGCCCACAGGACAGGGAAGGAGCAGCACTTTACACACACTGTACCTTGGAGCTGCCACAGCAAATTTCATTTTCATAAATCCCTGACCCCAGATGTCTCCTGCGTTCTGAAATCCTTGTCTGCCTGCTCAGCAGCACAGCACATTAGGGCACAGCACAGCCAGGGTAAGACCCTGTAACACACACCTTCCCCAGTCCTGGCTCTTTGCTAAGTGGCTCTTCTCTTCCTCTCCAGGACCTGCTACAAGGTCTGGCCAAATATTACAGCTGAAAGGAAAACAACATGTGAGCTACAAACCTCTCTGACCTTCTCCAGTTACGATAGAAACTAAATGAGTTGATTCAGCTTTCGCTCCCTTGATGCAAAGGTGAAAAATTCACTGAAAAGGTGTGAAATTCACCAAAAAGGAGGATTAATCACAAAAAAAAAAAAATTAAAAGGCTGAAAATTTACCAACAACCTAGACAAATTACAGTAGCCAAGTGGGAGATGTTACTTCCAGGGGTCAGATACTGCCTCAGTGAAACCCTGCCACAGCACAGACAATGCTGATGGTCCCCAACATGCACATGCCCACTCTCAGAGCTGACAAGCAGGATCAGGACTGACTGGGTCCTGCAGTTTGTAGCTCAGGCACTTGACTCCAGTCACTAAAGAAATTTGGATTCAAAATGGAATTTTGAATTATTTCCCTTCTGGAATACTTAATGCAGTCTGTAAGTGCAAACGTGCTCTTGGAAGCTGAGGGGAAAAGTTCACGGCCCCTTTCTGAGGTGAGCATTTCTCGCAGAGCAGCTGCAGAATGAAATGCAATATTGCCATCTACTGCCCTGCCATGCAGCCAGCCCCTCTCTGGCTGACACAGCCAGCTGGAGATGAGATCAATGTTTCAGGACAAGGAATCTTTTAATCATAATGAAAATGTGATCTTGACTGATCCGAGGTCACATTACATTAATACGGTCTTCAAAGCTTTTTTAATAATACAATTAACGATTTCTGCCACACCATTAAGAGAATTAAAGACCAAAAAGCTTAAGGGGTATTGACCTATTCAGTTTCAGTTTTTAAATAACCTCAAAGCAACACGGACTTTTTTCCTTTTTTCACTCCCTCCTTTAAACTCCCACATACATAATTCTTGGATGCATTTTTCTATTTGTGTTCATGGATATCACACTTTTAGTAAAGATTTGGATAAGCCAATAGAGGGGATGAGTTAACCCCTTTTATCTTGTGAACCAACAGGTCAGCCTGGGATCCTTTGCACTGCAGTAAGAAGAAAAACAACAATATTAATTAGGAAGGTCAAAAACTACAGTTTGATGCAGAAAGAGACTTACTTACACAAAGGCACTGTAATTCCTCACCCCCTTTTCTCCAAGCCAGCAATCTCCTTCTCTTCCCTAACCTACCATCTCACTGAAGCTCTCACCCACGCCTCTGCAAACGACTTGGAAGCTTTAAAGGAATTTAATAAATACAATTAACATACACCCTGGCTAATTTTCCCTCCCAATCAGTTCACTCCTCAGTACCAGAAGTCACAGATTCAACTGGTATTTCTCAACAAGTGGTGCTATTAGATGGCCACTCACTGTAGCCTGAGCATCCCTGGGTTCAAAGTGCTCCCTCGGCAGCAGCGCACGGTGTGGGATGCTGGCTCCCAGGAATATCCACTGCCAGGACATGGTGAGGCTCAAACTACCCAGAGCCTGTGATCAAGCAGCCAGGACTGATGTGCCCTGGTATGGCTGCTGAACAAGCAAGGTCAGCATCAGAAAGCAGCAACACTGTGACTTTCACCCTGGATGAGTTCCAGCATTCAGGAAAAGACTTTAGCCAAACTGGCACAATATCGTGTGTCCCTCTACCAACTGGGTTCTCTTCTGTGCTTCCTTGTTTTCCTTTTTTCAGGCTTTATATATAAGAGCTGTCAGCCCATGCTTATTTGTTAGCATGTGAATCCCGGGTAAGTCCTTTTGAATTGACTGCAGACGCTGGCATGGCTCTGTGAGGGAGAGCAGCCTGCTCTAAGGATCTGTGCAACTCCTGAGCAGGCTACACGAGGGGAGAGCAGAACTGTGCCTGAGCAGCAAAAACTGCGGACAAAACCAGGAGGCTGTGAAAAATCTGTAACAACAGTGAAGAACACAGCTCAGCCCATGCCACCACCATATGAGCTCATTGTCCTGGGCAGGGGTTCAGCCATGGGATTTGGCAGAGAGGATTCTTTCTGATCAGAGTTACACCAATCCACTGCCATAAATACAGGGAATAATCCAGTATCAAAGCCACCAGGCTCGTATTTCCCTGCATTTCCAGGTCCTGAGCAATAGGATTCTGTCTGCCTCCTAGATTTCTAATACCAATGACCTTTTCCCTTGACTAGGACAGGCAATATTGGTTGTCCTGACCCTGCTGTGTTGGGAGGTGAACTATGCACATATGTGTTACCTCCCCTTCAGATCCCATTGCTGGAATCATCTCTGCCACTGTAATTACGCTGCATCAAAGAGACTGACTGGTCTGAGAGTAAGTCACTGCAAGGCTGCAACCAGGCAAAAATACAGAGGCAAAAATCAAGCACTTCTATTGCTGGGAACTGATGTCAGCTCTGTCTTTGGTAGAAATCTGCCTTCCCCTTCCTCTGTAGGCCCACGGCACCACTCCGTGAGCTTAGGCCTGTAAGTCAAAAGCCAGGCAAGGACAGAGCACAGCATGGAATATCCATCTGCAGAAGCAAAGGCTCTCTGAAGCTCTCAGTCTCAGTTACCTCAATGACTAGAAAGACATAAGGTCCCTCCCTCCCATGCCCAGCATGGCAGAGCAACGTGCTTTGCAATCTATTTGACAACTCATGAGGATATTACCTATCGAAGTGCTCGTGTCTTTGATGCCTTAACTGTTCAGGCAGGACATGCTAAATATCATCTTGCAGAAACTTCTGATGTCTACAGGGAGCAAGACCCCTTCTTGACCTTTTCTCTTGCTATTTTGCTGGTTTTGTTCTGTGCTTCTCAGAGCTGCTCCTCCATCCCAGATGCACAAAAGGGGTCAAACTAGCAGAGGTGGCTTGTGCCAAAGGCTTTGGCTTCTACCAAGAGACACTTTAAAAGGAAGATATTTGTGCTTGTGACATAGAGCAAAGAGGGACAATGCGTCTTTCACTCCAATTGATTTACCCATCAACCTTCTACGCAAACAAGGATAAAAGCAGCATTTCAGTCTGTATTACAGCAGATGGGCTCTGCATGCAGCACAAGAGAAATAGCTTTAAAAAAGATTGAACCAGCCCCAAGATCTGGAGAGGGCGGGGGAATCAGAAGGCTCTTTTATATCATGAGCCTCGAAGACAGCATTTACCAAAATGCATCTTGGTTAAGATACTTATCAAAGGCTTGGATGAGAGGGGACATGCCAAGCAAGGAGAAACTCAGAAAATTAGTCAGTTCAACTAATCGTTTTAGGAAGGGTTTCTGTGTTCTCCCTCCCCACTCCTTGCAGAAAGCTGGGACAGGATTACTGGTTCCAGGTAGGAGGATTGAAGGTATGCTGCACATCTGTATCTTTTAAAAGCAGCATGAAATTAAAGCCATTAAGCCAAGGCCACTGTGCTGACCAGAGGGCACACACAGCTCTGAAGTGTTTCTCCTCTCATGGTCACTGACCTTTAACACACCACAGTCCAGAGAGGCTGAGCTATTAATTTACAAATCCAGTGTTGGTGAATTAATGCCGACATCCCCAAATGCTCTCATCATGGTGAATGCAACCTCTGATCTCCTCCCTGAGAATGCAAAAAAACAAAAAGTTCAACTGCATCTAAGTGTCAGGTGGCTGGGAGAAAAGAATTCCTCCAGATGGAGTTTATTGATCTTCCAAAAATGGAGCCTTCAGTTTAAATTAAAACCAAAAAGACTTCTTAAAAAACACCACCACCAAAAAAGAAACAACCTTCAAAATAGAAAAAGTCAATAAAGCCTACTGCAAATAGAGGAGATTAAACTGTGACCTCACCATCAAGCTGGACTGCAAGAGGAAACAAATAGCAAAGCAGGCTAATTACAAACTCCTAATTTGGTTTCCCATGTACTTTAATTTTATTGCATGCTCATCTGTAACAAGAAAGAAAGGCCTAAGACAGTAACAAACAATGAATTCCAGCTGGATGCATTCTTTGTTTATGCAGTTGAGCAACGAAGTTGACAAAGCAGAAATTCAATTTGGACACATTACTTTCCCCTTTTTCTGCAACATCCTTAATATGCAAATGTTAAGAAGCATCCAGGTAGATGAAGTTTACACTGTTCCCTCCCTTCTTCATCCATAGGAAAGGACACTAAAATGTAAATCTGAACAACCATGATTCTTTTCTACTTTGGCACCTACTTGTTTGGCAGACTTTTGGATGGCTCACTTCTCAGAATCAAGTCATACAAGTCAAAGCAGTTATTGAGTGTTTATTTCTATTCCCAAATATGTAAAAAATTTGCACAACAGAGCCAGAATCATCTGCTGGGAAACAATGAGATACAACATAGAAAGTCACACCCAGGGATCCTGATGAGACAAGAGTATAAAGGGGCAAAATCTGGGGGCAATTTGCATTTTGTGCTACTCTGACCTCACCTTGATTTCACAAATATTAAAAAAAAATCATCCCGGAGCCCACTGGAGACAAACCCCACAGATAAATGAGCCTGAATGACAAACACAAGACAAGCTTTACGACATCCCCATCCTCCTTCCCGAGGAAGCCGAGCCAGCCCGGGATGCGTTTAAACCCCGGGCAGGGTCTGCAGCCCCGAGAGATGATGACAGAGTTACGCTGTGTAATGGTGCCATCTCGTGGTACTGCGACAGGGGACGCCGCAAAGGCTGCATTTTCAGTGCAGAAATCACAAACCAGACGTCAAAACAGATCGGTTAAGTTTTACCAATTATGGCCTTACCAAGGGCATGGTCATCCAAAGGCACAAGAGAATTCCGTGATGATTTACAACCACAGGTCACGGCAGCCCCGCATTGCTCAGCGTGACTGGCACCAGGACTGGGGCTCTGATGATGTTTCGGCTTCTGAAAGGAATTTGAAAAATTGAAAATCTATCTGAAAGGACAAGAAGAATGCAGCAAGGTCAGGAAAAGCTGCCTCACAGAGGCAGATCCAAAAATCAGTGCTGTTCACTGATGTCATGACAGACCACAAGGTCTCCATCCCCAGGTTTGAAAGCATCTTGACAGTAGCAGAGCCACAGCTCAGTGTTAAACAGAAAACCAAAATCCATCGCAGGAGGCTGAAACAAAATTAATTCAGACTAAAGAAACTGGATGCACCCATAAAGACAAAACTTTAGAACGACTTGCCAACAAACGTTGGGCAGTGGGAAATCTGCCACATCTGAAAATCAAAACTACCAAATCAAAACAATCCCTCTAAAAAATGGATTGTTTCAACCAAAACCAGTGATTTCTTTACACAGCAACCATGCACGAAATTGTCTGGCTTGCATTATGTGAAACATGACAGATTAACGTAATGAAATTTCTAGCCTTAAAACCCATATGTTTACTTGTCTTGAGAGCAGATCAAATCCTTTTTTCAGTTGGCACATACCCGCCAGATGACTGCTAACACTAATTTTGATGTTTAACATCTTATTTGCAGGCCAGACTTCAGAGTCCCTGCTTGCAGACACAAGCACAGACCACGGACACGAACTCCCTCTCAGCAGATGTGCCACCCCTCTCACACACACGTACTCACCTCCCCGTCTCCTGAGCAGAACCACCACCGTGTCTCATCGTGACCAAAGTGGAGATTCAGAAAGAGGTTAAATCCAAGCTTTTGAAAAGTTCCCTCCAAAAACTGGAATGCTCTTTCAAGCCTTTGCCAACTTTTTCAGCACACTGAAATCATCCTATCCCTATGTAAATGCAGATTTGTTTTAAATCAAAGATCTTCCACTGAGAGAAAAAAAAAAAAAAGTGTTTGTGCTATTGGGTGTGGTTTTTCTACTCTGTTCTATTAAGGCAGTGAAAATATTGGATTTTTTTCTGCTTCAGACCCTCTTAGGATTCTTCTGATCTCATTAAGCAGTGCTTCAGACTACTAAGAATGAGCTGAAGGTCCAAGCTTCTGCATTAATCAGATACCTTAAAGCACTAATATAACAACAAAAAGGGAAACAAAATCAATATTCAGACTAATTGTTCTGTAAATCAGCATTTCTGAAATAACATGGAACAAGCCTCTGCCCTCCTGTAACCCTGGTGTTTAGTACAGTTAAGCAGGACCTCAGAATTCCTGGCTCTAATTGTCCCAAGTTTTGATGAGAAGGATGATCTTTGTTTGATTAGAGAGAACCAAGCACCTGCCACCACAACCTCAGCAAATGCACCTTTGCTTACTTCAGTTGTCATCATGAGAATTTTTGATCCTTAGAACACAAAGAGATACTCAGAAAACAAAAACCTAAACAAAATCAAGGAAGGAGATTGGTACACAGAGGAAAGCAGCAACTTTTCTGTGAGAACAGCCAGTAGTGGTTGTTAATGTAGCTGTGGATCACTGGCTAATAGGTGAAACAGAAATTCATTTTGGGGATTTTGAAAAATTGATGGTTTTACCCTCTAAGTAAAAGTTTCTCCAGATATAGAATGGATTTAATCTAATTAGTCATCTGCCCATTCCAGGTAGTACCTTATATTTCTTCTTTATCCTCATATAAATTCATTTAGAGTTTCCTGGGGCCTTCTTAGATAAAATTTTATTGAAAGACTTAATCCAGATTAAAATTCTTAATGTTCCTCACTTGCTGGAACAACCCCAGTTTTCCTTACTCTGCCATTATACTGTAATGTGCAAACTGGACATGAGTTCAGTTTGCCAGGCCACTGCAAGTCCAGACCAGCTTTCATGAGCAGAGATATAATAATTTTCTATCATATTTCAAAGCAACTGGTATTGCAATATCAATATTGATATATCAATATAAACTGGTATTGCAACTCTTCACAAATTTATTTTTTTAAAGTATGTATTTAACCATACCTTTAACAGGAATACAGGCTGTTCCACAGGAGGACATGGAGTTTCTAGCAGTCTTCACAGCACATTCTTGGTGACTTTTTAACAACCTTAAGATCAACTGACTTTAAAGTTAGTCCTAAATGCACTTTCTTTGCAACAAGAGAACCATAGCAACGTGATTAAGGCTGGCACACGATCCAGTGTTTTAATTCTCTTGGCAAAAACTTGTAAGTTCCAATTATAGCATTTCTTTTATTTTTTTTTTAAGAGATGCTTAGGAAGATCTGACTTCACTGTGTCTCAGGCATATGGTTTACAGAGCAGCTCAACAGGGAAGGAGTTACTTGGATACATGAATAAATGCTACATTAAATCACAACCTTAAACAAAAGCAGGGTGATGGGGCTATGTGTGAGCAGTTATGCTGTACAGGGAAAAAAATACACATCTCTGCAGTGTACCTACAATGCCTGCCTACAGATCTGTCTCCCTGGAAATGCTGGATTCGTTTCTGGAAAGAAACAACTACCTCTCCTTGTTCCAAGGCAGCCACTTAGGAATTACAGGTTGCTGGATCTGTTCAGGATTATCAGGACCCTCCTGCTGTTCACCTCTTTGCAAAGCCTTCTCTGCCACTGGACTAAAGATCTGATCCTTATGAGTTTCACCTGCAATTCATTAACACAACATTCAGGCTTTTGAAACTCCCCACTAAAAAAAAATATTAAAATATTCTAACACAGAACCAGCCTGTGGTAAAAGAGCAGAATTTCTTTACCAAGCCACAGCATGGAAATCTAGTGAAGTATGTTATATTTCCAAGTTAATTGAATGCAAAACACAAGGAAAGAGCCTACAGGAAATAAAGCATGCAATATGGAATCTACATGAAGTTCTACACCCTGAGCTTGCACACAGAATTATCACAGTGCCTGAACTAAAAGGCAGTTTAATGCCTGTAGCTTGTTCACTCTTCTTCTCTGCACCAAACTTTTTCTGCATGAATGGCCTTTGTGTGCCATCCTGTCCACCACAGGGTTTAAGGCAGATTTTTCTGCTAGAGAAGCTCAAATGAAAGCAATTCAAGATCAATTGTTCACTCTGAAAGGAGGGTTACAACTGTCATTCTGATACCAACGTGTGTTGTGGTATCTCTCTTCCATAATGCAGGATGTGGTTTCCATAGAAATATCTTCTTACATCAGCACCTACAAGCCCTCCAATTACTCCCCTTTGGACACCTCATGCAATCCAATAAAATCTTTTCAGAGCAGGGAAATAACTAGGCTCAGCTACTACTTAATTACTTGGTGAGAAGAAAAAGAAAAGCACACTTAGTAAACAAAAGCTTTATTTAAAACAAAACATAAAATGAAGAACGCGTACTGCAAATAAATTTCACCATACCTGGAGAAATTTCTCCACTGTTACAAATTAAGGACAGTCAATTACCACTCTTAAGAACATACTGAATTTTGCTGATTCCTGAAATAGCAATTATGGTGTACTTTTAGATTGTTTGGGGGCCTTTTCTCCAATTAAGTCCCCAGGACCTTCTCTTTTCCTGAGTCCTTTATGTTGCTGAGCATCACCTGAACTTTGTTCCAAGTCCTTCTCTTCAGGACCTTGTGAGTTTAGAGTCCCTCCTGCTGTTGTGTCATCTTTTTTCTCCGTGGCATCTCCTGCCACTTGCCCAACTCCAGGAAAGCAGTCAACACCCTGAAATTAGAGCCAAGATAAAAGGAACAGCAAATTAGACACAAACAAAATAAACACTGACTTGATCCTAATATCAAACACTTCTGTCAGCCACGGCTGCCATAAACGTGCAAGGCAAGAAACTCAGCTGCATTTTTGTATCAAACAGCTTCATTCCTGCTGCTTGCCTTCCCAGAAATGTCAGCATAAGGAAAACTGGGAGCACAGGGAGCCTTGATCTGGCTGGGTGGGCTCTGAAGCTGTGGCCACAGCACACAAGAGCGTGGACCACAGGGGCCAGAGCCATCACAGCTCCCCCAAGACACTCAGGGCTGAAGGAAACAAACTGATTTAATTGTGTGGCAACCAAAATGTGCTGGGGAAACAACCCCTGCAGCTCTCTGTTTTGCTTCCACTCATCTCTCCTTTTTCCTTATTACTTGAAAAAGCTTCATTCCTGTAATTTGTTTTCTCAGATATGTGGCTTAGGCTTCATTTAAACCTCACTGCCTGTTTTAGGCCTCAGTGCTACAAAAAGCTAAACACAGCCAGATCTGCAGCTCAGCAGTGAGATAAAATAATTAGGACCATAAAGAGTTAGGCTTATTCATTCTAAAGTGACACTCAAGCTCCTGCACAGGAAAGACCACAAGTGGAGTTCAGAAAGTTATTCCATATGCAAACATTGGAATTCGCTGTACATCTGCTTGGTTACAGCTCCCTTATCTCAGTAAGGATGAACCTAAAGCATTTAATTAAAACTATTCTGCATTCTTTAGCCTCTCAAACTATTACAGCTATATAAATTAGCTATGAATATCATTTATCCATGTGCATCTATATATATATAATATAGCTGTGACTACCTATCATAGACAGGTAGAAGAATTATAAAAGAAAGGCCTCGTGAAATCAGGCCTCACTCTGCTAAAATTGCCAAAGCTGGCCTGTCATTTCTTCTAGGTGCAGCTAACAAGCAATTTGCAAGCTCCCATGTGAAGCTATTTTGAGAATGAGAAGTTCATTTAACACAACAATCTATTCTGAGGGTGAAAAACAAATGCACCTGTGTAAACAATAAGGTTTGTCCCATGAGAACTCACAAAGGAAAAATGTAAACATATCTAGAGAGAGAAAATTTTTAGACATATACAATAGCCCTCAGTGAGCAATGAACTGAGTTTCACTGTATTGCTGACCAATTAGGTTCAACACAGTGCCTTCTGATATTTCCTACAAATATGAGCTTTGTGAATAAAGAATTGGCTTTCTGCATGAAGAAAATGCAGTCTCGGCTGATTGATTCCAACATNTTTGAGAATGAGAAGTTCATTTAACACAACAATCTATTCTGAGGGTGAAAAACAAATGCACCTGTGTAAACAATAAGGTTTGTCCCATGAGAACTCACAAAGGAAAAATGTAAACATATCTAGAGAGAGAAAATTTTTAGACATATACAACAGCCCTTAGTGAGCAATGAACTGAGATTCACTGTATTGCTGACCAATTAGGTTCAACACAGTGCCTTCTGATATTTCCTACAAATATGAGCTTTGTGAATAAAGAATTGGCTTTCTGCATGAAGAAAATGCAGTCTCGGCTGATTGATTCCAACATATGGTGACCGCGAAGACGTGATCGACGCGAGACGAACAGGCTGTCGCGAAAGGAGCCAAGCCGACCGCGGGACACGAACAGAGAAAGTCGCGAAAGGAAGAGCGCAGCCGGCCGCGAGTACGGCCGAGGCGGCAGCGGACAGCAGCCGGCAGCGAGCCGGACACAGCACGCGAACGCGACCACCGGCAGCATCGCCGGCCGCAGGATCTGCACGGAAAGAAATTCAAGCAGCGAATATACAAAGCAGCAAAAGGCTATGCCTACAGTCAGCCGCGGGATCGGCGCGGAACAAGCAAAGACACGAGCCAGCCGGGGAAGCAGAACCCGGGCGGCGAGTGCACAGGGCTGCAGACGGCGCCGAACGCGCAGAAACGAACACAAGTCCCGGGACAAAGCGCGCAGCGGTGAGAACAAAATTGCGAGTCACAGAACGCAAACGCGGCCCCCGAACCGCGGAGGATGCGCGGCCAAAATAAAGTCGCGGAAGGTGAGGCAGCCTAAGAGTTGCCGAGAAGGGCCCGGCGAGTTGTGGGGACAACGGTCCCGAGAACCGTGATGAGTGAACGGTCAAGAACCGGAAAGTGTATCTGCTAAGGTGTGGGGACACAAGCCGCAGAATAGAACCGTGACGTGAAAATGGCACGCGGGAGCGGCGACCGCGCGGAAACGTACGCGTCACGGAAAGAAAGCCAAACTGACTTAAAAAAGGGAAAATATGTTGGGAAAAAGAGAGAGTAAGTACGGTGAGTATATGCTGATAGCTTTGTTACTGTGTTGAGTGATCCAGGGGCTGGTCCCCGATTCGGCAAATGTATTTAGTGGAGCCTGAGCCTACACTCCGGTTCCAGGACAGCGGCTGTGTGTGTGTCCCGGCGTGCGGATGCTCGGGAGCCCGCGGCCCCCGTGTCGGTCACTGTCCCGTCCGTCCCACGGCGAGAGTCACACGGCGTGCAGAAACAAGCACAGAACCAGGAGCCCGGAACCGGAACTTAGTTGCGTGCTCTTGCAAAATTACCTCCGGCGCGATTGTTATCCCCGCAGATGGCGCGGAACGGAGGCGCGGGGCCGGCCGCTGCCGCTCTCTGCGGAACCGTGGCGACCGCGGGGGGCGGCGGGTGGTGGCGTGGCGGCCGTCTGAGCGGGTCTGGTCCTGCGGAAATCCCCCGAGTCCCGAACGGCGCGGACGCTGAGCACAACGGCTCCGTGCGGAACTCGTAAACTGCGGTGGCCGGACAGTATTTTTGTAGCAAAGCTTCTTTCCGGAGCCAGCGGCTGCACCAGGGCTGGGCCCCTCGGTCACCGGTTCCCCGCCGAACTCGCAGACTATAAAATAGGAGAGCCGCGGGCGCCTTGTGCTTTTCTAGCGTTGTCTGTGTTTGTCTTTTGGTATATTTCTCCTCACGGCGTGCATTTTTTAGGGTTTGTTTTTCATTGCCTTTTCCCCTCCTCTTTTTCAACAGCAAGTGTTTTAGGGGGGGAACAGAGGTGCAGCGGCGCCACGACGGGTCCGTATGGCTTCCACCGCCACTGCTGCCCAGTCGCTCCAGAGTTAAGAGTCTAATCCCTGCGGATGTGGTACGGTGCGGCGGGCTCGGTTCGCGGCCGCAGGACGGTCCCGCAGAGGTTTCCCTTCCCAAATTGGCGGCAGCGGCGCCGCAGGGCGGCTCAGCCCCTCTCCCCCTTTCCAGAGCGGCGCCTGCCCGTCACTTGGGACCGGCTGATTTAATTGCTGTTCATCTAAGAGGCCTGTTGTAGACATGGGGTGGCGTGGCTTGGCCGCTGCAGCTCTGTTCCTTTTTTGGTTGTTTTTTTTTGCCTTTTTTTTTTTTTTTTTTTTACTAAAACTCTAATTGGTGATTTATTTATCACCAATGAAAATACTGGGAAAAGGTAAGGTATTAAGTCTGGCTTTCATCTATGTCCTTGTCAGGATCCATGGCTGCAGCTTCACTCTCCTGCTGCTGCTTTTTCCAGAGCTTTGCCATAGCCAGGAGTTTGAGGTTAGGCTGATGGGCAGCGTCTTCTGGGAAAATATAATCATAGTACTCCTCCCATCCAGCATCAGACCCATCTTTGGCCTGCAGCTTTCTCCTCTTCTTTATTTTCTCAGGCATCAGTTTATCTATCCTCTCCTTAGTGGCCTCGGTGCCAAACTCGTCCTCGAAGCTCCTCCAGGCCTCGAGCAGCATGACCCTCTCCTCCTTCTCCCTGCAGCTGCGCAGGGCCTTGCTGGCCTCCTCGTAGACGTGCCGGCAGCGCGGCAGCCGCTCCTCCTGCCCCGCCGACAGCTCGAACCGCGCCAGGCTGATCCACACCTTGACGTGCTGCGTGCGCTGCAGCAGCCGCCGGTAAAGGTGCCTGGTTCTCTCATACTCCTCTTGCTCAATCTCAAAGTCAATGTAGGATTTCCAGAGCACCTCGGGCATGTCCAGCCGGGGCTGGCCGATAGCCAGTTCGTAGATGGCCCGGGCACGGTCGATGTCCCCAAGGATGGTTTCCAGCTCTGCAAACTTAATCCAGGACGTGCAGTTTTCCGGTGCAAACTCCAGGAATTTTTCATACAACTTTCGGCAACGGTCAAATTCACGCAGCTGTAACTCCAGCTCAATGTAACCTTTAAACAGTTTGGTTTTTGGACATTTACCTATGGATGTCCCCAAAGCCCTTCTGGCAAGGGGGAGGTTTTTCTGGCGAATTTCGAACTGTGCATACAGCAGCCACATTTTGGCAAATGTAAACTTCTTGTGGGGCAGGAGCTCAAGGCACGCCTGGTACACCTGTCTGGTTCGCTCTGCATCCTTTGCCTCCAGCTCCTCATAGAGTGCATAGTTAATCCAGAGGTAGATGTACCTCTTCCAGTGGCGTTTCTCCCGGATGGGGGGCACGTTGCCGATGGCTCTCTCGTACACCTCCCGCACGGTCTCGGTGTCCATGTCGCTCTCCGCCAGCCGCACGTAGTCGAACCACGCGTCGTAGTTGTGTGGGTTTGCCTTCACCTCCTCCTCATACTGGAACCTCCTCTTGCTGACAATGATGTCCTCAATTCCCCTCCGGTCTCCAAACTTCTTCTCAAAGATGGTGCAGTTCTTGAAGAGATTCTGGGCATCCTGCTTTGGAATTCTATCCAAGGCATACTTGTAGATAACCCTCACTCTTTCAAATTCTTTCTGGTTCTCCTCAAACTTGGCAAACGCCACGTACAAGTGCTCATCCATGTGCTGCTCCCCGAAGAACTCCACTGCCCTCTCATACACCGTCCTGGCGTGGGCAAAGCAGCTGTGCTTCTCCTCGAAGCGCGCGTACTTGATCCAGTTCTTCACATCAGGGTGAACAAGGACAAATCTCTCATAAATGCTTCGTGCTCTGTCCACCTCCTTGTATCTGAGCTCGAAGTTGATGTAGGAATGCCAGGCTTGCTCCTCTGGCTGCCACTCCATCCACCGTTCAAACACCTGGCGTGACCCAGCAACATTGCCCAGCATCTCCTCCATGTACGTGTACTTGTACCAGAACTGGTTCACCCTGGGCAGGGTGGTGATGGCCCGGTCCCAGATGTTCCGGGCGTGGTTGACCTGGCGGTTCTTCATCTCCATCTCGGCATATTTCAGCCAGAGAGTGACGTTCCTGTAGTCCACATCCAGGGCACGCTCGTAAATGGAACGGGCTCTCTGGATTTCCTTCAGGCTTGCCTCCCATTGTGCGTACTTTATCCAGTTGCTGGTAACAGTCCTGTTCTTTCTTATGTTATCTTCAAAAGTCTTCCTCTTCCGGAGTTTATAGTCATTTAGCTCTTCAACATCTGTGATTCTCTGCCGCGGAGGCGGTGGGAGAAGCTCGAGCTCCCTCTCCTTTGCCTCTCTCAGAAGCTGCTCTGCTGTGATCTGAACTTCAGCGGGTGCTTTGTTTTTCACCTTCGCCACTTTGGGGATGCGCTGCTTCCCGGCCGCTGTAGATGCCATCTTGCTGCTGCTGTGCACGTGGGCCCTGCCCCAGCCCGTGGCTCTCCTCCCAAGATTATTTGCAGCAACTAATTTTAAGTTCTTAACTAAGTCCTATAACCTTGAATTTTATCTGCAGCAGTTCTTTAAAGTTTGGAAATTAGCTTACAAAAAACTTTTTCACTGCTGAAGCAGACAAAGTCAGAACACAACCTGATACCCTGTCGGTCAGGGTGTTGGTAGCAGTCCCAATAAATGGTGGCTGCAGTCCTCCTGAAGAGACAGATGTGGTTCTGTTGTAGCAGTGATCCTGTAGAAGGGTGTAGTTTTCCTCTGAAGGTCCAGTGGAGGCCTAGAAGGGTCTGGTCTTCCTCTGGGAATCCAGTGGGAAAAGGCTGCTGTGGTGTTCCAAATGTCAGAATTTATCCAGGTAGGAATGCTTGGCTCCTCCCCCTGGGTGGAGCATCTCACAATGAGATGATGGAATGTTATCAGTCATGCAGTGAGACTCAATGGCCCATTAACAGAAGGTATCTCCTGGAGGGAGGATGGGTGGTGGAAGAGATAAGGAACACTGCCCCACCTGGTTTTAACAGATGTTGATAGAATACACACTTCTGGTTACATCTTGCATTGCAATCTAAGACAGTTAAATACTACTTTTCTACGTTGTAAGATACATAGATGTTTTCTTTTAAGAGATAAGCCAACTCCAACTGAAACAGCTGTGATCAAACACTGACAAAACACCTGTTTGTGGATAAAGAAGATACAGTGTGTTCACCCTTGATTTTGTCAAAGATTCTCTTGCTTATTACATATAAACATATCTAGAGAGAGAAAATCTGATAGACATACACACTAGCCCTTACTGTCCAATGAACTGAGTTTCACTGTATTGCTGACCAATTAGGTTTAACACAGTGCCTTCTGATATTTCCTACAAATATGAGCTTTGTGAATAAAGAATTGGCTTTCTGCATGAAGAAAATGGAGTCTGGGCTGTTTTGTTCTAACAACTACCTACACAGATATATGAGGCAGTAGTGTAACACACATGTGGAAATCTCTCACAATTAAACCTCTCCCCTGAAAAGGGAAAAGGCCACCAATGGAAAACAAGGTTATAAGATGGCATATTAGTTACTGTACCTTATTCATCTGGTCCAATTGTCTGGGTTTACTAGTTGAAGTCTTCTCCATAAAAGAGCCCACTTCAGCCTCTGGAGAAATAGGGGGAATATTTTGCCCCAGAAAGAGATTAAAAAGGAAAAAAACATTATCATACTTCCATGGCTATTTCCATCCAAAAAAACAACCAGAAAAAGCCACTTGACTCTTACCTACAATACCTCTTGCCCTGTTTTTGTTAATTAACAAAACAGAGTGCCCCATGACACTACCACAAAAACCTAAGGTGAACAAATACACTAGAAACAAAATGTCTGGATCTTGAAAGCTCTGCTAAATAGATCATCTGTTCACATCTTACACCTGGAAAACCCATAGCCCTTTCTCCTGTTCAGAAAATACAGGGACTCTGACCAATTCTGATAAAGAACTACATGCAATCACTTGAAATTTATTTTAATTCTTCTCAGCCTGCTTGGTTTTGCATTAGCTCCACATTTACATGCTTTATGTATATTACTAAACTACTTCAAAACAGCTCTGTTCACTGCCTGGTAGATTTAGCAACCATGACCAAACCATGTGAAATGATTTCTGTTCCTCCAATCAGCCCCAGAAGAGAAATGTCACCATGTTCCTGTTGCTGAGACTATTTGATGAAACTAAATCTCCTACATTTTTCAAACAGTAAGAATTAATTCAGAATGAATGACTGAAGCTATGCTAAAAAGCTTGATTTTTATAGATACATGTGTATGTGCAGACAGAAATATGTGTGTGTGTACATGCCTGTGTATCTGTGCACATCCAAACTGAAGTATCAGCTGCAGCAAACAGAGGGCTGCAGTTTATATGAACTGCCACTAGATGCAGCCACACTACCTTACAAAATTGCATATTCTGACCTCAGGATTACAGAAACCTGTTTTGGAGTATGTGTGACTGTAGAATTCCTACAAGAACATTAATGGTATTGAATCCTGAGTACTGATGTGGGGGAAAAAAAACATAGTGTGAGCAAAATATTCAATTTTTCTTCTCAGTAATTTTGTTCTAAAACACAGCACTGCACAGCATTGCAAATGTCAACAGGAATCTAAGAAATCAGAGCAGAATAAGACTTTTCTATTTTCACAGTTGTTGCCATAGATCCTGATTGGAGCTGACAATATTGAATTACATTGTGTTTTGCTTTCTGCATAACAGAGAAAGTAGGAATGAAGCCCTTGTTCCCAAGAGACCCCCCTAAAGATAGAATCCTGGAATCATAGAATAGTTTGGATTGGAAGAGTCTTTTAAAGATCATCTAATCCAATCCCCAGCAACGAGCAGGGACATCTTCTACAAGACCACATTGCTCCGAGCCCTGTCCAACCTGACCTTGGACACTTCTAGCCTAAATCTATCCTCTTTTAGTTTAAAATCATTATCCCTTGTCCTGTTGCAACAGGTCCAGCTAAAATCTTTATCCCCATCTTTCTTAATGTCCCCCTTTAGGTAGTGGAAAGCTGCAGTCAAGGCAGTTCCCCAGCCTCATGTGTATTTTTTACTGACAGCAATTCTGGTGGAATGATATTTCCCCATTCTTTGGGTCATTCATCTGTTTGTTTTTCTAGAAGATGGCAGAAAGAAGAAAGAAAAAAGAAAGCATCCTCTCCCCCAGGATCTGCTGAGTTTTGATCTGATCATAGTTCTGTTCAGTTGCCATTAATAAACTTCACTTAGCAAGATTAAAGGTTTTGCTGGTTTAAAGCACAAGGAACACAGATATAATGGCTTCAGAGGAACCCAGCCTAGGGCTAAAGTCTGACTTAACTCTCCTGTGGGTGCTGCAGACAAGATGAAACGTGGTGTCTCAACAGAAGGTTCCCAAGCCAAAACAGAGCAGGATGGATGTGGGAAGGCATGGGAGAAAATTTGCTGCACTTCCAGAAAGAGACAATGTGTGCCCTTTTTTTGGAACCCAGTGCTTAGCACAGCTTGTGTGCAATCAGCAGAGGGGCCTGTCTGGGTCCTCCAGCCACCTGAGCAGATTACATCAACGAGATCCCCATATGAACTGTCAAAAGGTTTCCCTATTCTGTTGCTATCTTTTGTGAAGCAGGCAGAAAATGCCCCCAGCAAAAAGGATTTACCCTGTAGGAGAGTACTTGGAATCTTCTAAAACCCATAATGAAAACCTTTGTGTTTCCATCCAAGAATGGTACTGGCAGCAATTGAAGGTAATTAAACACACTGCCCACTGGCCATACAGATTTCTTCTTTGTAACAATTTTGGAGAAACAAACCCCTGTCTAGAACACAGACAATGTGTTGTGCAACATGGATTTTTTGGGCTAACTTCTACCCTGCTCTAAGTGCACTGCAACAGGAGTTCCAGCCACTTTATGCCAAGGCTGTGCTTTGTTCAGGACCTCTCAGATGCCCTGCAGTTCCCTTTCATTACCTCGTAATTTCTAAGAATTGTCCTGTTTACTGTGAAAAGATGAGGAAACTGGACTGCACACTCAGTAGTTTCTCCATGTGCAAACAACAGAGACATCACCTCTCCATGATCACCACCTAACCCTTGATTACATTTCTTATCTTTATGGAGCTGTAACAGACAAATTCACACCCATTGTTCTAACTCACTTCCTGAAGGGGATGACTCCATCTGAATTTTTAACCAGATATTCACTCGCTGGCTCCAATCTCCTGGTGCTTCCACTTCCCACAGTCGCTTCTGCTCCTCAGGATGAGCCTGCAGGAATTTCTGGCATACTGAAAGGAGAAACCAAGGGGTAAAAGTATGAATGAGTGAAAAGCACATTGGAAGAGGGGGCATGTTCTATCCCAGAAATTCTCTCAGACCTACTTTCATTAGTTCCTTTAGAAATCTTTCTTCTTCCTTCTCATCTTCCTCCTCTTTGTTTTAGCTGGGACTTTTAGTAAAAGTCTATGTGAAATGGCCTAAACAGTCTCGAGTGAATCCTGCCATCTGCTTCAGTCTGGATTATTTCCTTGTGAGTGCAGAAATAAAGGACTTGAAACGATTTGCTGAGCACCTTCTACTGGCACTGCAGCACAGATCAATGTCCAGACACTCAGCAGGTTTCACAGCAGTGTGGAGTTTTTTACCCTCACTACTCTGAAAGGAAAGGTGTTCCTCTATCTTCCAGCTTTAACCATTCAGAATGCTACTTTAATTTCTGTTTATAAAGAAAAGCTCTGCTTCAGTTTGGTTTTGGGCCAAAATCACCCTCCTTTTCACTACTGCTACCCTACGCCCCATTGTTAGGTTCATTTATTTCTTTGGATGTGGAAAAAAAGGGGAAGAACCAACAGAAAAATTACAGGATACATGTGACAGATGTACAATCACCTTTAAAAACCATATTGCCACAGATTCCTATCACTGTCAGTACACAATGACCATCCAAAAAATTTGGATAAACAATCAAATTTAGGTCTGCTTATGTTATCAAACTGAAGTATGTTCTATCTAGTGGTATCCTTAGGATGTGTGCAGTGTCAAGAGGAGGCACATACTCTGGAACAAACAGTTCAAAACATTTAAAGGGGATTTTTCAACTTCCCTTAACTGCCATCCTATCAGTTGCATCAACTGCACTAAGATAGTGATCTGTAAACAACAAAATTACTGTCATACTCTGTCCACTGTAGTTGATCATACTACAGAATGGGCAATTTATCTTCAACATTCAGTTGAGTTTAACAATGGGATGTCAGAACAAAAACCCTAATTCTGGTATGTAAACATTTGCCTTACAGTAATGAGCAGATCACAGACATTAATTTTATTCAAGGATATCCAGACTAAATTAATCATTCCAATAAAAGCTACTAAAACTAGCATATATACCAGAATCCAGGTATCTGCTACACAGCTTTTTCCTTCCTTCTAGGCCTCTACAGCAGCTTAAAATACCATGTCCATTTTAAATAAACTGTCCACAGTTTCAGAGATTTCAGTACAGAGATTTAAAGATTGCGTTCATTTGTCAGAGCATGAAAATGTGGTTCCAATGAAATTAAAAACAGACAGTGACTTCAATATGCTCAAAATTTAACTAACAGTACTGGTATTTTTATAAAAATAAACCTAATTAAAACACGATGCAAGTCAAATTTATTCACTATTAGCTCTAAACTTAATTGAGACAAAAGTCTTCCAATATATTGCTAGTGTTAACTCATAAGAAATGCATCTTTCTCCTCCAGGGTTTCTGCAGTCCTGAGGTCTGCCAAAGGAAAAGTGGATATTATTGGGAGAAGAGAAGGAATGCTGTCAATACTATTCCCTCCTGAATTCAGAAGTAGCAGTACCTGCTTGGGTGCTTTTGAATACATTTAAGGGCACATAATAACCAAGAGAAAGAACAGATGGGACCAAAATTTTGTTAACACTTATTAGGAAATAACTGGAAAGCTGTAAGTCAATCAAAACATCTCCCCAAAAATGATGGTGAAGATTGCACCACACAGAGAGCAACCTCAGAAAAAATACTTTTCTAAAGAAGACAGTTTTATAAATAACATGAGCACAGATTTTTTCTGTGAATTTTACCAGCAAAACCAGAGTTTTGACCTGAAGACAGAGAAGATATATGACTACTTCGTGATCTTTTAGAAGTGACAAATGTTCAAAGACAGTTGATACAAAACAAGTGCTGATGTAACTGCATGACTGAGTAGAGCCTGGATATTTGGGTTATTAAATGTAATTTCTTAAAAATGCAAGATCTACCAGAGCATTATGTGCACAGTGTGGGCTTGACAAGATCTTATGAGTCTTTTCCCTGTGGTGTCAAATAAAATGTGTAAGTCCTTGTCTAGGGCAATGACATAGTTCTAAGAGAGAACAGTTCTAGGAACACAAACTCTAACAGGCACCATGAGTTTCGTGCTTCTTGTTGTCTTACTTAAATATTGAGCTACCTTTCCACAGGAAATTCCAGATGGCTCTGGAAAAGGAGCCAGTTGCAGGCTAACAACAGTTTGGTTCAGACAAGGGCACTGAACTCTTACACAGTGAAGACAATCTTACCAAGACCATATTGAAAATTATACATTATACATGACCCTTACCTAACGTGTCCACATCAAAGGATTTACCTTGATACATGGCAGCAGAAATAGGGCAGCTGATCCCCAGGGCATCCTCAGCCAGGAAAGACTGACAGAAATCATGCAACATCTTCATCCCTAGGCCACCTCTTCTGTACTTTCTCTGGACAAATATAGTATCCAAAACTGGCAGCAGGTAACACTGACTGGTTGTACCACCACACAGGCTCCCTGAAAACAGACAGGGAAAAACACATCCATTTGCAAACAAAATTGGTATTGCTGCACTAACTGCTGTGTGATTTCAGCCACACACACTGCCCTGGTACCTTTCCACAGGCTGTGAGGATGATCCCAGCTGAAGTGTACTTGCACACACAGTAAAACACTTTCCAGGAGGATGATTTTTCCATGAAATGGAGAGGACCTGCCTAACGTGGCTGACAGGTCTCACCAGAGTCTTTTCCAGATTCTGATTCTTCATCACACTGTCTTGGTACACAGGCAGTGTATATAGGAAAGCTGACTGAAACTATGTAAATGGTCTAAAACCAGAGATACAAATATTCTGAATGTAAGTCAGTATACTCTTTTAAAAAAACAACTGAGTGGTGCATTTTAAGAAAGCACTGTAAGAGCTCCTTTGTAAGTCACTCCATTTCCACTGAGTGATAATTTATCACACATGTAGGTGCTTCCATTCCATCACTTGAGCTACCACTATCAGTGTTACACCAGGGGTTTCACTCAGGGACAGTCCTTGCTAACAAACACATTAAGTCAGTTAACTGAAATCATGGGGTCATGACTTAATGCTCTACATGTGGACAAAACACAGACTCAAGCATAAGCCTCCAAACTATTAAAACTAGTTCTCAGTGCAAATTATCCAAAATAACCCCAAAACACAGAACCAAGAGATTTATTTTGCAATCACAAATCGCAAACTCAAACCGGAGTCAAGAGAAAATTGATTAAGAACAGACATTCAGCATCCAAAATTCACCCTAACCAACCTAGGGTCCTACTGCTGCATGCAGAATACCCTAAAAATAGAACTTCAAACTACTTTACAGCATAAGCACTCAGGCCTGAAATGAATAACCAACATCAGTTCCCCAACCACCTATATATAGGAGAAGGTCCCCATAGAAAAACCTCGCTGATTTATTTTCATTTCTAGAAAATATTTATGAAGATTTTATGCTGGTTTTGAGTACAGGGCAGGTTAAATACAAATGGATATCCAGGCCCTTATAACAGAAAATGGTTACATTTTCATACTTTGTTGCTTCAGTCTCATCAAGACCTCCTGGGTTTATCTTTCTTACTACTTCCTAGTGGACCTGACTCAGTCTAGTTTCCAGTGTCTTGAGACGTGAAGCTTTCATCACTTCACTAAGATCTATTTCACAGTTTTATCAATGACCTGTTGAATGCCTGTTCCTAAATTCCAATAAAAGACTTTTACTTAACAGATCCATTTTTCTTTACTACATTCCCACAACTGTCTTAAACTGGGGTCTATTTCTGCTCCTTCAGAAGGAGTTGGTGTCCAGCACCTTTCACCGATACTGGACAGGCCTGACTTTTGTTACTCTCTTTCCTAGGATGCCAATTCAGCACAGCTTACATGACTATTTTTAATTCTAGACCCTGATTTGTCAAGCTCATCATTTAGCAAGAATCCACATCTCACAGACTGAGCCATACAACAAGAGTATGTAGCTGCATAACCATCCATTCACATCTTGATTAAGCTTGGTTCACTCCTGCTTAATCGAAGCGCATGCTTAACTTCAAACACATGTTCCAGCACATTGTTGGAAGAGGGTGGGTTGTGGTGGTGTTTATAACCTTTCAATATTTGTAACACATGATGGGTAGTTACTCTTTTTGTCATGAGCCAAAAAATTGAATATATCCCTGGTCCCATTGTTAGCTGCCACCCCAACAGAGATGTCAAATTCCAGCAGAATTGCACCATACGTTCTAAGGGTCAAAATTTTCTTCATGAAGTCTTTAAGAATTCCTGCATGTTGCAAGTGTTCTTTTAAGTGTATTATTATCTCATATAGTCTGTCTCCTATAAATTCTGGTGAGAGTGCTGTGCAGCAATCCCAGGAGCTGAGTGATTTATGTCTGAGCTCCTAATTTTGTGTTGAAAAGATGACAAAAACTTGTCATGTCTAAAGGCACTGTAAATAAAGAAACCATGAAGCCATTCTTCACCTTGTCCCTGGGAAACACATTAGGAGAGTCACAGCCCACAGGCATTTGAAATAAAATAAACAAACAAACCAACCTTTGGAACAAAGGCCACTTTGTCCCTGTTTCCCATCAAATAGCACAAGGTTACCATAAGCTAATGGTGGCCCGGAGGTGGCCACTGGGCTCTCACACATTTGGTTGAGAGGTTTGTTTGGAACACACAAAGTTTTGAGGTGAGGGAGGAGACAGGGAAAATAAGGGCATTGGTGATGGAGAGGGAAGCATTGATGCAGTCTGCCCTTTGAAAGCCTTTGATCTGCTTGGTTAGGTCACGAGTGCCAAATGACCAACTTAGGAGCCAGCAAAATGGCAAACAGATATTACAAGGGCAGGAAAGCAGACAGCCATTAGCATTCCCAAAGAGCCACAAACCAGAAAAAAAAACAATCTGGTCCCCACATCCAACAGACCCAAACAAAACAAGGTTGTGCACACTGACTATTTCCCTGCTGAACAACTTGGCTTGGCACACACATGTTTGGACAGGCCTGGAGCAGGCTGAGCCCTTGTGTAAAGGGTGGGGAATATTTCTGCAGAGCAGAACCCAAGGTCAACCCATTGTGTGAGTTTGTATGTGAGAAGGCGAACAAAGGTTCTGGCTTCAATAAAATTAAATGAATTCATGTCTGGACTGGTATGTAGTCATTTCATTTTCATTACAGCCAGAACCTTCAATCCGTCTCAGAAATGCACATTAAAAATATTATTGCTAGCAAACAGAGGGAGACAAAAGCAATTATTCAACAAGATTTCAGCTAATTGTCTGTCAGGTTAACTTCAATGCTGATTTCTTTTTTCTGAAAGAAATGTATGTAATCAATGAAAAAATAAAATCCTGTTCTTTCTTTTAAGAATCTCTTTCTACAGAATAGCACCTGGGCCACCAGTATCAAAAGGTATTTCCAAAGGCTTGTAGGAAGAAAGGTGTGAAATGAATTTGAGCTCAGGAAGCCACGTCCAAAGACCATCTCTAAGGCTCTGGTGTAGGAAAAAAGCAGAGATAGGGCCAGGGTTGCTTTTTTGCCTACTCCATGTCTGCTTAAGAGTTTTTGCAGTCAGGTGTTCCCAAACTGTGACTTGTGGAGCGTTTCCAAAGAATGAATGAGAAGCCAACAATGCATTTACTCCTGATACACCTGTATGTTTTACAGCCTTCTCAGAGGATTCTGTTTGGTTGAGGCTGGTTTGATTCACATCACTCCACACTTTTACCACTAAGATTTGTCAGGAGGGAAGGGACAAGCTTTGACACTCAGACTCTTTCCTGTTTCATACCAGACAGCTTGGTCTGCAGCTGGGCAGCTCATATGTGTTAGAGAGACAGGAATACATAACAGCAGGGGGGAAAAAAAAAGGTCTATAAAAAAGGGATTTTGTTCTGGTTTGTTCTTAAAAGCACTAAGACACTCCTGGCTCATTGCATCCTCCAACATCCTTATTGATTTATTTGCATCATGAATCTTCTCCTGGCATTTATGTGAAGGTGGTAAAGTCCATTTTCAGTAATTACTAGTCCTCAGTAAATAAGAAAGGAAAGACTTTCAGGGAATTACATGGTCTCACTGCACAAGAAACAAGTGTCAGTAACCGTGGTAATTAATCCTACATCACTACACAGAACACATTCTTTCTGAGGTTTTCACACAGAGCATGAAATAAATACTTTAAACAATATAAAACAGATCCCAAACCCCAAGTATCTAGATTAAGGCTTTCTGCAAAATATTTCATTTTCAGATTGCTGCCTGCAGAGGAAGCTACAGGAAGAGGGAACTGTCATTTCCTATTGTACCTTTAAGTAGCTCCATTTAGTGAGGTCTAACTGCTCAGCTGTCTGATATGGAAGCCGCTGACATAGATAAAATTGGAGGCATTTATCTTGGCACGTGACAAAGTGTCTTATCAGCCTCATTAGTGGCTTAGTACATCTCATCAATCTTTAGTATACCCAGTGGTAAATGCTGCATGCCTGTCATTGGACAGGAATAGGCACATTCCAGAGAGGCCGAGTTGATGATCTGTGTAGTCATGAATAAATTTTGCTTTACTAAAGGTGTCTAATGCTCATGAAAAGTGATAGCCTTGAAGAATGAGACTTCTGTTTATCTATACAACAGGTGGAGGGTGCCCAGTGCCAGAAGTGGCCAAACTGTCTCAAAACCTTGACTTGCAGTAGTTACTGCATGTCTGAGCAAGACGGGTGCTCGAGACCATCTGTGCCTCCTTAGCTGGACTTTTAAAAGAGATCCAGCTAAAGATGGTCATAAGATGGATGGAAGCATGGAACTGAACCAAAATTACTGAGTTCACTTTGTACAGGCCACCTAGGAACTGGCAAATGGAAATGACATTATAATATTGCCAAGATAGTTAATTGGAATCACTGACGTCCATTGAAAATTTAGTTTGCATAACGACACATTAAATCTGTAGCAAAGATAGAACAGACTCACTGTTCCTTGGCCACCACTTCTGTCATTCACCCAGAAGACTTATGTTTGAAAGAGCCATGCTCCACAGACCTTTTCTGGCTTATTTGTCTCCACTGAAGCATGTTTTTTGTCATGCTGTAGATAATGGAAAATTCACAGATGAGAAATACAGTTGAATACAACATCAATATGAGAATCTCAATTACCCAGTGAAGAAAATCAAACTGGAAAGAATGGTCAGGTAATTGCAGAGCATGGAAATAAAGGGAATCAGAATCACATGGTGGGCACAAAGGAAAATATTTTTTTTCCTAGGACCAGAAGCTATAACAGAGGTCCAGCACAATAAAAAGTCCTGTAGTTAAAGCTGCCTCTACTAAATGTTCTGACCAGGACAGCAAAAGGAAAAAGAACTTACATTATGATTTAAAAAAATAAATTACGAGAATATGCAAAACAACCATGTGAAATACAGCTTCTAAGTGAAGATATTTATCTTTGTCTGTTTTGGGCCTAATAAATCCAGGGCTCTTCTAAAAAGCAGAGAGAATAGAATCAGCCACAGCATGGCTGGTATGAAATTGAAATCACAGAACTTCAGAAAGAGGAGTTATTTTCTAAATGCGTACATCAAATAGCAAAAAGCAGCAAAAACAATCAGCTTCAAGCTTCCCGAAAAGGCTCTGGCAAAAGACTGCAGTAATTTGTGACACAGGCCAAAAACTAACAAATATAGCTGCCCAGAGGAAAAAAACACTGGCAAGAAAAGGCAGATGCTGACAAAGCTGGACTTGAAGGATTTGTATTTTATGTGGACCTGGTTTAAAACCAAACAGTGACTCTCAACTTACTCAGAAACAGTTTCAGCTTGGCTAATACTCCACCCATAACAGACTACTGTGCACATTTATTTTACTGAAGCATGAATCATTACAGCCCCTACAAGTGTTTCTTTCCAGAAGCTTTGCTCAGGAATATTTATGGACTTAAAGGAAAATGTACTTGTGTTTGCCATTACAAACCAGTTCATCAGGATAATCAGAGATACAGACAAGGCTCCTTGATCATAGGCTGAGTCCTGACTCCTCACCGATGGTGCAGCAGCACCAGCACGGTACTGTACAAGCTACACCTCTGTCTGTATCAGGATTTTTCCATCCCAAGGAGCAGAATATCTTATTGTTGCTGGCCTTTGGGATTGCAGCAGAGAAGGTACCTTCAGAATGTCCTCTGGAATCCAAAACAACCCATCTCTCGAGCTGTTTTTTTTCTCCCATTTTGGAGGGATGGCTGTTGAGTCCTGACTTGGACAATATCTTACTTCCAAAGATCCCACCTTCTCTGTGTTTAATCTGCTGGTACCAAGAAGATTCCCATGAATTTTAAACACAGGCTGGTAACCAGCTCCCACGTGGGGGCACAGGCTCGACTGCATAACTGGAGTTATTCCAATTAAGCCTCTTCCATTCCAGACTGGTTAAAAGCAATTCTTTGCATTAATACAGACTCTGTGTTTAATAAGACCTTTACTAAAGTTAATCAAGTATCCCTAAAGAATTAAAACACCTTTTGTTTCTTTTCTATGCCACTTAATCAATTAATTATGAAATCAATTCATCATCATCCTTTAAACTGGGAGTACTACAACTGCACAAAGCATTCCAGGACTGAACTAGTGCACACACCTTCCTCTACACAACACAGCCACTGCTCCTAACACATCCAAGGATCCTTCCCCTTCTTGCCACCACCAACTCCCAGCATGTTTTTCCACTGGGAACTGCACTCCTTCTTCAGGTATCATTCTTTCCAGGACGCGGTCCTCCATCCTGTGGATAGGCCCTACATTCTTTGTTCCTAGATGTACAACCTCCTACTTGGCTGCATTAAGCACATTTTATTGGAGTAAGCCAGTACCTCAGATCAGAACAGGGTTTGGAACTATCAACGTTTAAATGAAAGTAACATGGACGGCTTCCAAATCCTGGGAAGGTTTGTTCCCCAGATTAATTCTGAGGGAGATTTCATATAAAAATGTAAATGAGAGCCAGGGTTATTTATACTGAAAGATAAACAAAAGGATTACATTTCTAGCTATTAGGAACCAGTGGAAATGTGTCTCTAAAATGACCTTACCTTTCATCTTGACCGAGTAAAAGGCAGCAGCCTCGCCGTTTCTCCAGAGTATCTTGGCACGCTCGGTGGCAGAGTGAGGTAGAAAGAATGCATCATTAGCTGAACTCCCTTCCAGCATTCCAAAAATAATGCAGTTCAGAACAAAGAGGACAATCCTTTCTCCAAATGTCTGGACCTAAGAGAACAAACAAAAACAGACCAAAGAAAAATGAGGCAGAGAATAGTATTTTGCATCTCATAAAAGGTTTCAAAATCAAAAGAGGCTGGGAAGGAGGAGGTCAGGAAACATGTACACTTAATTTGGGGAAAATACCTCCTGAGTTTTTTCAGCTAGAATAACAACAACAATTTTTCCTGGTGTTTCACCCTCTATCCAGCGGGCATAGAATAATTTAGTAACTATTTATAAAGCTTGACATATCTCTTGTTGTCACAGAGAGGAATTCTAAAGCAGCAGAAATATCTTGACTGCAGTCACAGTGAACTAGTCACAGATTTGGAACCAGGATCAAGGCAATGTAATCCTACTCAAAAATGAAATGAAGATTGGATTCATGCTGTGGGCCTGGTCACCTCTCCCCTGTTACCTGTATTGCCACAGCATTGAAGAATTTAGTGGGCCAGGACCTTACTGAGACAGCCACTATAAAAAACAGAGAATAGTCTGTCCCAACCAACTATAATCCAGGTGGAACATGAACAATTATTCTGTGCTGGCCTTCTCGGGAGACAACTGACAGGAGAGGGAGATGGAGAAATACAAAGGAACAAGGTTGTATTGACCATCAAGGTAAAAACTGCTGCCAACAAGCTTCACAAAAATGCTGAAAAAGAAATGAGAGTTTCCACAAATAGTGACAATTTACCTTTCAGCAGTGAGCTAGAGGGGGTAAGGTTTCTATTTTCAGACATTATTTTCATTCTCTGTTGATACAGAGAAGCTTGAAAGCCTGAAGGCCTATGTTTCTGCTCCAAGTTCTGTCTTGCAAGGATTGGTATCTCAAAATCCCTCCAGTTCAGTTACCCATAAAAAGCCTACTTAATTCTGCAAAAAAACTCTACATGTGACAGGAAAAGATGATAGAGGAATGGAATCATTAAGGACCAAAGATACTGAGAGTTGGGTAGAAAACAAAACTGACTTAATAACCTCATGGCAACACAAGCTCATACGCAACAGGCATCTCACTTTTTGGTTGCAAAATACTACAGGCCACCCAAATCTTTCAAATTATGAAAAAGTACTTATATCTTATCAAAATAATTTATTTGGAAAAAGAATTATGGATATAGAAATGACTAAATAGGAACCTTTTCATAAAATGAACACAATATAAACATCATCCAAGGAAAAAAAAAAAATCATAACTAGCTAGGTAAGACATTGTTCCAAAGGGTAGTAACACCTCCCACCAGACAGTTAATGTGAGAAATTATTGCTAATGTAGTAATTCAGTTTATAATTATTCCTTTAGTAGGCAGTGAGGGTAAACTAAAAACCAAAAGAAAATAAGTCCCACAGATGAATCATAAACTGCATGCACAGAATTGTTTAGAGAGGGCTCATGTGCATGTCACTGTGTGCTGGAGATGTGAAGCCCTTGGTGAGCCACAGAGCCCAGATCCCTCAGGTTCAGAGCAGGAGCTGTCGGAGACCAGAGACAATTCCATGTGACTGATCTGGCTGGGAAGCTCCAGGGTAAAGGCAACTGTTCAAAATAGCATCCTCACCAAAACAAGCCCATCTCTAGCAGGATCAGCCGTCTTCACAACATCTTCCACAGGCCACCAACGCTGGCTCAAATAAACTGCCAAAACTACGAAAACAAAAACGGGAACACGTTACCCGCAAACACAGAGTAGGTTCTCAATTTTTCCACAGGCAGCCTCAAATCTACTTCTCTCTCCAGCTGACTCCAGGCTGTTCTGCTGGGAGACAGAAGAACAACAATTGTATTTCAATTTCATCTCCACATCCCTTGATATCTAATTTTCAGTACTGCACGAAGCATCAAGTGAAGGTAATTTTTCTCAGGAATTGATGTGACTTTGGTGTGACAGCCTGTGTTCCATATGAATAAAGCACTTCCTGCTTAATACTAACTTAATACTTCCTACTTAATACTACTCAGTAGCAGAGTAGGTTTGAGTGGCATTTGGGACAGTGGAGCTACCTGGATAAAGGTTACAGTTTTCAAGTTTCTTTCAAACTTTCCCCTGCCCACACACACTTATTTGCATATATTTGAGTGCACATATTTGCACTCATGCAAGTCAAACACAAAAATTCTCATATCTGCTTTATCAAACAGCTTTTCAGCTCTCTCTGTGACTGAATTTCTATCTGTGGGTACCTTTAAAGTGCAGACTCCTAAATCTCTGCATGGACAGATATTCTCCTGAACCTCAGAGGTTCAAATGCACACAGAGAGGTTTCTATCAACAAAAGACAGACATAGACACATATAATAAGATACACTTTGCCCTGAAGCAAAAGTGTATCCACAACCCACATAAGTCAAGTCCTCATGTAGGTGTGATGCAAAACTTGCACCCCACTTCTTCTCATCCTTCCTCAATTTCTCACATATGCAGGAACAAGTATTTAAACCCTACTCCTACATGTTCATCTACAGAATTCATTGCCTGCCAATAGATTTTCAAGGAAAAGACTTGAAGCAGCAACAGTGACACTGAAATTACTTCCAAGCCTTGTTCAGGAAAAAAAGTCTTGACATGGGGTCATTTCAAAGGATAGAGAATAAATTTTAAGGGTTTAGATGAGGTTTTGGAGTAAACACAGAAATCTGATCATTTATGACCACAGACACATCAAACAGCAAATATTTCAGCAAAAAGAACTTCTAGTATCTGTACACTGGTGACATTCACCTAAAGTACAATGGCCACAATTTCAGGATTGCTCAAGAACACCAGAATCTTTAATATCTTCAAATAGGGCACCTACCCTGTCCATTTTTACATAGAAAGACAGAATGTAATATAGGAACTATGTTGCAAAGAACAGCACAGAGTTCACAAGTCTTGAGTCCTAAAAGAGTGCTCCAACAACTGGCTCTAACCTACCCAGCTAGGGACAAATATAAGAAAGTTCAAAACCATCTGTGAGTTAGAAACAAATTCATACACGAGGAAATGAAATGACTTTAAGGACAGGATTCATCATTTACCTGTTTTAGCCTCAGGTTATACAATTGTCACTGATGCACACACGTTAATTCCCCTTTTTGCTTCAGACTCTATCACTCCTGCTGGCTTTAAGGCTGGAGATTCCGCTTAGCTAACTTGTATTTCCAATAAATTATTAAAGCATGTGCCAGAAAGCATTACACTTTGTGTGCTGGGTTAACAAGGAAGAAGTATTGCACGCAAGGGCAGATGCCTGTTTATAGCAGCAGACTCAATTCATTAAATATTATGCACTTACTTGCATGGGATTTTCATACTCTTTCTCTGATGGATTCAATCTGCTCCCTCAAACCCTTCCCTCAGCTTTCAAATGCAGCAGCCACTGCTCCATTACACATCCACGAAACATGCAGCTACAAAGGCAGCTGAGTCACACAAAGGGGACATAATGGGCCAAATGCTGACTTTAATAAGAGCTGCAAAGAGGTTTGGCACACAGTTCAGACATACAAGACACATAGTAAAGGTCAGAAAAGTTTTTAAAAGCTTTGAGGAAAACAGGAAGATCCATAACCATGTTGGAAGGAGTTGCTTTTATAGAACATTTACTGTGCTATTCAATAATTTAAATGTGTGGAAGGGAACACTAGTTGACATAGCAACTGTCACATCACATTACTTGAGCAACCTTATCTATATGGATGCCTTCCTTGAAGGAAAAACATTTCTCCAGATTTCACACAAACATATGTACTTTGCTTTTTGTTATAATTTTTCAAGTCAACATCTGGTCTGCAGTTAAATCCATCCATGCTTCCCCATACTCTCATTTTCATTTTATAATCAACTTTGAGGAACACTATTTCAAATGCAAACATGATTTGTGAGACCACATGTTCCCTCTCTCCCCCTTCCCAGCCTTGTTATTCTTTCCAAAACATTCAGTTAAGTTCACCTGATCGTAGGAGAGGGAGTTCTTGCCAACACACATCACCTGAACCCTGTGAATCATGATGTGTGTGACTACAGTGACCTTGCAACTGCAAAACCTGATGTGCTTGATCTTGCAGTTGCAAGACCAGGTGAAATGCATTTCAGGTCACGATTAATGGGGTTTACACATGCTCAGGTGGGTGGCTTGCCCTGTAAGCACCAGCTTGCTAAACCTCAGTACTTTCATCACCTGCACTCAGACAAACACAGTGTTGCAAGAAGCTGACAGGCAGTGGAGCACAGGATTCCACAGCACAGGGTGTTTGGAATCCAGTACTGAACTGAATTAGGCCCCAAGCATAATGCAATTGTGATTATGAAATGTCTACTTTTGCTGGCCAAACATGGATCCCTTCCCAACTCAGGCCTGGATTATATTTTTACTTCCTGGGCTATGCTGGCCAAATGTTCCCACATTGGTGTGCAACTATTTAAATGAAATGTGCACATCAGGATTCTACACACAGAGCAAAGAAGAAAAAATAAAGCAACATCCAGCTTGGCTCTTGTTTTTCCCCTGCCGTATCTGAATTGCTGAAAGACATCCCTCAGTTCCAAACTAAATAAGGGCAATGTTACATATGAAAGATGTAATTAGAGTTTGTTTAATAAATATCTAAGATAAAGTAGTGGCACTTTCTGTAAAGTCATCTTTACCTTAATTCTGTCACTATTTCAGATTGCTGACACACTTAAAGAAGTCGCTTTTGCAAGACTTCCACTGTGGAAATACTCGGGTACTGGAGCAAGGTCAGAAATCCTACTCTGAACTGCATTCTGCTGCATCAACATACCCTGAACTAGCTGGGTCCCACAGTTCCCTGTCTTTAAAGTGGAATAAGAGCATTTCTCACATTTTTCTAGGAATTTTATCAAAACAAATATATTAAAGCTTGGGAGGCAGGCAGATTGCTGCTGCAACGGCAGCCATTCCAGTATCTCAGATAGATCTTTCCTGCCACCAGTTACATTTTCTTCTACAGTTCAAGCTTCACTCAGTGATTTGTTGCAAATGTCTTGTGATAAATGTTCCAAGGCATCTCACAGTTATTGTGAATTATTACATGCAGCATACAGAAAATGCCACAATAAGGTATGTTTATTTAGTGTTATAAAGATGTTAATCACCCATGTTATGCTCTGTAAGCCCTTACAATGCAATTTACACTCTCATAAAAATATCTGTACAGATATACTAACAGAACACAACACTCAGCCCATCAAAAATAAATTTAAAATGCTTCCAACCAAGACCAAGTCCTACAGAAAAGCTGCCATACCCATTTTCTCTTTGAAATATGCAGATCATTTCAAACACATCACTCCTGGACAACCCATCTTATCAAGATGATCAGAAATAAATCTCAGTGGTGGAATCCACCCCTCTTAAACCAATTTTCAAGAATTAAATGCCATCAAACTGAAACACAGAGACAACCAGGAAATTTGCTTCTGAGAGTGCTCCTGCTGTGGAAGAAAACTAAAATGCAGATGCAGTGGACAGGTAGAGGAAGAGAAGATATCAACTACAGCAGGATTGTTTCCCTCTTCCATCTGGATGAAACTTGTTTCACAAGAAAAGTGTAAAGCTCAAGTCAGGAAAACAAAATTATGTAACTTGTTAAATGTTTTCATTTTCTGCCCTTAAAGTCAAATGTCCCTAAAGTAACAAGGACTAAGTTAAAATAAGTTAAAGTTCCTAAGTTAAAATATATTGCCTTTCTCTGAAGGAATTGGCTTTGAATTAATTTGATCTGTTCACTGGTGAGAACAAAAGGTCATGTAGGTGAGGAAATCCAGGTGGAGTTGCCCCATTAGCACTGTCCACCACCCAAAGAGTCAATTCCAAATCTGCTGAGCTGTCGGAAAAGTTTTAGGATAAAATACTTCAAATGTATATACCCATATGTATAGGTATGCACACACATCCCAGCAGGCTTTGAAGAACTAATGAAAAATTATTAAAACTCATCTGAAGAAAAAAAGGAATCACATTGGTCCAATTTTATGTGTGCAGGAAGACTGGCCACATGTTTATAGTATATAAAATCCAGAAACAAAGAACTTCCAGAAAATCCTTTAAATCACACTTTTGGAAGGAAATATCAAAAGCCAGGTGATGTAGACCTTATTTAAGTAACCAGGCTTAGAGATTTCTCTGTTCCTCTGACTCTGGACTGGTAACTTAACTGGTAAGCTGAAATTTTGCAAGGGGGGGTCACAGCAGTCAGTGAGGCTGTTGTTTATAATATAATAAGGTGTTTATTCTGCTAGGTTTAAGCTTTTAACCAAGATAGCTATCATGTAATTTAGGCTCCAATTGGACTTGTTTGACTTGTTCCTCTGAGAAATCATTTTTCCTTGTGTGCTTGTATCTCATTAATACTTCTTGTTCTTCATACTAAATGAGATCATTTAACTGAAGAGCTGTGCTAAATGCACTTTCACCTGCATCTATTTAATAATTATTTCTGCACTGTAGTTACAGATCCCAATTCCTCTTGTGCAGCCTAAACTAATTCAGTGTTGTTTTCAGCTCTGTTCCTTTGACCATGAGTCAGGAGATGAGCACAACTGCACCAAGAGCAAGTCTGGCCTCTGGTGTAGAGGCTTCTCCCCTTTATCACACCAGTGAGTATCTCTCTTCAGAAAAACACTAATGGAATATATAAATTAGTGTCAGAAGAGTAACTCTACATCAATAGTTTCGGAGGGACCAGAAAGTATTTTGACTACACCTGCAACTTGGAAAGGTCTCCTACCTTCTCCTGTGAATCACAGCCCATTAGCAAAGGTCCAGCTGAACTCCTGTGTAGAAGGAGTTGGAAAACTGCAGAGTTCACCTCTAACCACAGGTGATTTTAATCTGCTTTTTGTTCTTCTGAAGAGATTTCCTGCTTACAGGGTAGGCCTGAACAATGAACACTTACACTAACAGAACCTGTTCTAGGAGTGCAAGATCATTACCTGCCATACTTAGAACTGAACACTGAATTTTGCTTTGCCTTTACTGTATTATTAAGAATACTGGCTATTAAAGCCTTTCAGGCATAATTTATAGCTTATCCTTTTAAAAAAAGTACACTTTTAATGGCTGACGTCGTTAGTTTGCTGCCACATTTGGAAGCTGGAAGTTTAAGAGGTTTCATGTGTTCTGTATTTTTTAAGTGACACAGTGAGTCAATGCAAAAGTTCATGTCCTTGTTGCAAATATTCCAAAAATTCTACAGCCCATTGCTTCACAACAACACCAACACTCCTCACTTAATCTACACACCAGTAGAAAGCCCTCACACACCAGTGCTGGAAATAAAAGGCAATTAAACCTAGGACAGAAAAAAAATAATAAAGCAAAAAAGTGAATATGAATAAGAATCAGTAAGAAGCAATACAATTTCATACCTGTATTTTCTTATTTAAGGATTTCAGGATTCTATCCAAACCATAATGTGTTAAAATAGAAAAATATTACCCTGTTGAATTAAGTCAGAAAGAATAACAGATTTACCCAAGGTGATTTTTCAGCTACCAGCAGAGAATTTATGCATAGAATTTAAAAGCCCTGATTGTCAATTCTTCCATCTAATCAGCAGCCCACTGACACAAATCCTTGACAGATAAACTGAAACCACTTCATATTCAAAACAAAACCCGAATATTTAAATACATAAACAAGCAGACCATCTTAAAGGTAAAGAAATTACAACTACTCAAATTTCAATGTATTTTGACCAATTCTAACCTGTCTCTTTATCCTTTGGATCAGTTAACAGCAACAGTTTGCAAGTAGGATTATTTCGGTAGAGAGGGACAAAACACACACAGGAATCTTCAAGTTTAACCTAAAAAAACAAACAAGCCCTGTAGCTCTTTGTACTGCAAAGCTCACAACAAGTACTTCACATATCAGATGCTCTTATGACACATTTTATTGACATGCTTTGCTGACATGCATGGTACAAGCTTAGCACAACACCCTCTCAATCCTCAACTTCAAGGCACTGATATACACATAATATTCTAATATTATCCATAAGGAAAGTTAATTTAAAAGAAATTAAGCTACTGAAGTTAGTGAAGACCTGAATGCTGACTTGCCCTGGTTAGTACATAACCTGGCTTTGAACACTGTCACACGCAGACAAATGTGTTATGAAAGACCAGACACATCAAATGAAAACAAATACAACTTGCACTTCTTACAGCATCCTCCAGCTGAGTACTTGTGGTGTTTTGCAAACAATGAATTAAGCCTCAGGGTACAGGGAGTATCAAAGCATTAGGGCAGTGCCTGGGCAGTTTATCTTAGAGCCACAGTGAGGGTAGATAATTGGCACAAGGTGGTTAAGTTGAAGGCAAAGCTAAAATCAAAATGCAGCTCTCAAGCTTTTGCTCTTAGACTAAACTTCTAAATGACGTGACATAAACACAAAATTACTGTGCTCAAACAGCTCTATATGCATAGAAATGACGATTTCCATATGAATATTGCAAATGCTGTCATGTAAGTTTAGGTACAGGCAAAGAGCGTGCATGACTTAGCACAGTATGTACTTTCCAAAATCTGGTCCATTGTGTATGTGTGGGTGTGCCTCTCTCTCTAATTGCACCCATTTGTCAGTTTGCTATGAAACTCAAATCAGTCACGTGTTACATTTAATATTTCTTGGTACATGGAAGAAATATGAATATGGATAATTCAGGATAACAACTCTAAGCTGAAACCAGTGTTCAGTAGTTGATGAGTGCCAGAATCCTGGAAGCATCTATGCAAACACTGGACTCCAGGAAAAAAAAACTTGAAAACTGCTTGAAATCTGTATTCATGAGCATGCCTAAATCTGGGGATTCAGTTGTTCTTTGCATGCTTCAAACATAAGAGCATCGATGTCATTATGGCACCTGGGAGCATTTCCATAATGAAAAGGCCAGGACTACTTCCAATACTGCCATGATTGTTATTTTGTTTGATAAGGTAATGTGCACTTTCACAGGTGTTAACAACAGCAGCAGGAGCCAAGCACAGCTTTGTGTGTGGCCGCTGCCAACCTGTGGGGCTCCCATCCCGACTCACAGTAATCCTTGCTATTTGTGTCTGGAATGCTTGCCCAGGCCCTACCAAAAAGAAGTTCTGTGACCCCAGCAAGTGGGCTGACAGCCACTTAACTCCCGCTAAATAATTATTCACTGTTGCCAGTCCTGCCACTTGAAACCTGCTTTAATTCAGATGCAGGAAGGGGGAAAAACTGCTTGGTAATGCAGCCATTATTCAAACACCAAAACCCTCATCCTTCAGGGTGTGGGTCTATAATAGAGATTGTTAGCTGGGATGTTCACTGGGAATGGGAGTTTTGCCTTATTACATTTAAATTATTTTGAATTACAAAACATCAAAATTCTTTGAGCTATTTATTATAGACTATAAGAAAAAAGACAATACAGCAAGAACACTACCATTACTTATGCCCTTGACTGGCTGACTGCAGATTAGATTAGACCTGAATTAAATGAATGCAAAGAGAAATGTGTTGCTATGAGACTCAAATCAGTCATGTGATATATTTAAGGGCTGGTGACAAGCCACAAAATCAAGGCAGTTGTGAATAAAAAGCCAGAAGTCCACCTTTAACTGATCTCAGCGTGTGCAGCTTTTGCAGGAATACACAGAGCACTGCATGGGATTTTAACCTCCCCTCCCTTCTACTGGAACAGCAAATGAACCTCTGAAAGTACAAGCAGGCATGGAAGGTAAGGACACAAGCCCTTCACTGGGGGATCTTTGCATGTTCACTCTGTCTGTATTTAGCCCTACAGGCTCCACTAGAGGGCATTAAAAGAGTATTTAAACCCCGTTACACTCCCAGCTCAAAGCTGAAGCTGATCCCACCTGGAACAGCATTTTTCTGGAAACGACTGCATATTATTTTCCTAAATTGCAGAAAAGCTACTGTATTCCAAACATTCATTTTAACTAATCCAATTTCTGCTTTGATAGTACAGTAACAGGTACCTCAGCACACCTTTTATGATCTACAAAATGCCAGAATTAAAGGTTTCAAAGGTTGACTGCAGTAAAAATTTTTAATAGGCCTGTTCAGTCATCTCCATTCCACCCAGGTGTCTTAGGAACAGAATTCCTTTGGGAGAATCTACACTCAAAATTACCAATATAAGTTTTGAAAAGAATGGAAACAAAAGATAGACTGTATCCCAATGCCTGTGTAAACTGCACATTAGAGGCAGAATACAGAGCAGCACGGTGGTATAAATCTCTATAAAATTCGCTTTTGATTAGGTCCTGTAAGGAGGTAGGTCAAGATGCAAAGTTCACCAAAGTACTTCAAACCCTATTCCACACTCAGAGGGTTTTAGACTTGGAGTTTAAGCTTATCTCTCATTTACAGCATGCAAATTATTTGAATTAAAGCAGGATTTGCTGATTTTAAGAGCTCTACAATCCAGCCACACCAGTTTACCCCTATTAGCAGATCATGAGCTAACTAATCTGCAAGTAGCTAACTTGCAGCGTGAGAAACATCAGCCTACTACCTCTCCTCCTCCAGGGATGGAAAAAACATCAGGAGTGGACAATGACTTCTTCAAGAGTTTTTCATAGTATGTTTCAGCATCTGCTTGCAGAACCTCTGGATCTCCTGCTATTATATCAACCAGGTAAAGTCGACCTGTGATTAAAATAAAACACAACACATTTTTACTTTTTATATTAAATAAGAAACCTAAGTCTTAAAACCTCAGTTTCCCCAGCAGCTGCTTGGTGTGGCTGGGCCCTTAATGACTTCATTAGAGCCTTTTGTATAAGCCTAGTCTAAAATAGTAAGGCTGGTAAAAACCTGTCTATGTTATTTATCTGTATGTTATTTACCTCTTGACATGCAATTTTACAAAGCAGAACCATGACAGCATCAAATCACACTTGTCTCCTTTGAATTCAACAAGCACAGTCTCAAATTTCTCTAGGTGTAAGTAAATTGCTTTAAAGCTGGAAGAGCTTTAAATAAAGTGCTTTAAAAATTCTTCAAAACACAGCCTGAGTTTAGCACTGTCCAAAAATATAACAGGGAAAGAATTCCAAAGCTTCCATTCTTTCTTGGAAGACTGCCCCTTTTGGGGTCAGTCTATGATCTGTTGTTTGTCATTAACTTTTTCCTTCTCCTTTTTGACTAACATCAGTTGGGCACTTTCACAAGAATGAAACAATGTAAAAAATTTACCTACACAAGACTTTCCAAAATAGTAACATCATCTTTTATGCAACATAACTTTGAATCCATGTGACTAAATGCTGGAGGGTATTTGTTAATTGCACGCAAACAGAAATTGCATATATCTGATGCCTGTTACTTAAATGCAAAGTCCAAGGTGGTGTTCCTGAAGAAGCAATAACCTCCTTCTGATACAGCAAACCAGATTTTCTGGTGGCTCATCACCAGCCCAAGAGAAAGAACGTGACAGGAAACATGTTAGCAACCCAAATGGTGTCCAGCCACTGTTCTATCACAGCAATGGAATAGCTTCAGTTTAAGGGTCTTTCAGTCAACAAGCTACACCTGTAACTCTTGTAAGCCCCAAAGTGAGGACTAAATCTTCTAACTACAGCTGTAGTTGGTATCTTAGTTCTGAATCCTCCCTTTTTAATGATGGTTTGGTCTCACATGGCAGTTCCCTTGGTAAGTTAAATGTGAAATAACTGCACTGATAGTAAAGTAAATGGCTGAGACAAGGAAGAGTCTTAAAAGGATCAGTGCAAGACCAGTCTATACTGAGATTAATAAACTATGAATCATCCAGGTACCATATTGAAAATATCCACAAAAAAGTAGGAGCATGGGATTTGCAGTCCCAGGTCAGACTATTCACCCATGGTCCCACCACTCTTGCTCCAGCAGTGATCAGTATCTGATTCCTCAGCAAAAGGATAAGAAAATTTAAATGCTTAAAATGCTTTAAACACTATTTTCCTGCTCTTTGCAGGCAACCAGCTTCCATCCCGAGGCTTGGCAGCAGAGCTGTGTACTCAGAATGCTGAAGAGAAGCTACTCTGGGAATGGGTCTCATAGCATGTTTGTATCTGACAAAATGGGAGAGAAAAGAGCACTGCAACACTGGCAAGTCGAGTCACATTATAAAATCCCAGGCAGAATTTAAACACCATCGAGCAAAGAACTTATGTCAGGAGAGAAATTAAAGATTATTATTCAAAACTTTGGTAATTCACAAAAGCAAATTTACTAGTAAATTAATCCTTTACAAAAGAGCAGCATGTAAGACTTGAGTTTAGCACAAAGAAAAATATTTGCCGTGCTAATAAATACTGTTCATGAGGTGCTGCTCACAAGGCTCCCTCCTGCCACAGTGCAGCCAATGCAACTTAACAGCACAGTCATGTTTCCTCCTCACTGAGAGAAGCAATTAACTTGCTGCTTCATAATATGCTGGTACTCTAAGGTAACAAGGACCACTTGAAGGACAAAATAAGGTCACAGATTAAATAATGAGGCATTCGAGGAAACTTCTGATCAACTTTCCATCAATACAGCTTTTCACAGAATCTTTTCCTTTAAAAAATGCTTTCAGATTTCCAGTGAACTTGTCTTTCCCGTGCAATACACTGAAAAGACCAAAGTGAGTTAGGAGCACGTGTTCCTATACAAATGGAATCAAAAAATTTCTTGTGAAGAAGAAAACTGATGGGGGAGAGAGACTGAGGTTGTTTTAGGAACAATATGGAACAGAAGTGTCACCTGAATTTCTTTTTATGTTAACTAATGTGTTTCCCAGTTTTTCCCAGTACAAAGTGATAAAATAACATTTGCCCTGCTGTATATGTCTCTTTTACACTTCTTTTGTATACAGGCACAAGAAAAAAACCTCAAAGTCTCTCCATAACTATGGTTACTAGGCATTCGACTAAAGCCATAATTATTGCTGGCTAACAGAATGTTATAAAGGTTGCTAAATCAAATGCAAAATAATCTAACTTTGCTTTAGAATAAAAGCAGTGCTGTTCTCCCAAGAGTATTTCAGTCCGAGGCCCAATCGGCATCTTGGGATATCAAAATTACAACGTTCCAAGGACAGCCTTTTGACCTAATTGGAATTACAGCATTTTATTTGAATCTGATCTTACCTAGCAGCAACAAAAGAGCACATGGTGGCAGCCAGTCTGCCAGGACCCTGCCAGCAGCTCCTGCGAGGGGCTCTGTGCACAAAGGGTTACCCAAGTGACAAAAGGGGCCTCCTGCTGCAGCCACAGAGGAGGCACCATAAACCAGGAGAGTAAATTTAGAATGGGAGGCCTCCTGCACCAGAGAGATTCCTGACATTGGGACTGACACCTTAAACAGCCAAAGCTGCTAAACAAGGTCAAGGCATCCTCTAGGTGGATGGAGCAGCAGCAGTGACAGGGAGGGGGTGACAGACCAGCCTTTGTGTTCAGCAGGGCACCCACTTTCAGGGCAAAGGACATGGAAGCTTTGCAATTCCACAGGGAAAAATTATCTAGAGACAAATAAATGAGAAACCCAATGAGCATATTTCCATTTCAGGCGTGCAGAATAGATTTTAAAGCAAAAACTAGCAGCTCATCTGCTTCTCTCTTTTGTTTCCATGGAGCAGTCTGGGCCACATTCTCGAGCGAGGATGTGCAAGTACATCTCCTCTCACTCTGGTGATCTGTCATCAATTTGCACTAAGAATCTGATTTTTTAAAGTGAAAAGCTACAGCTAAAACCAGCTATAAATATCGGCAGGTACTGCCCATACAACTCAGTCATCTTTAGCAGATACTACCCTCCAAAACCTCAGCCTAAAACATTGTCCAACTCTGCCAAAAAGGAATAAACCAAGGCCCCTGCTTCAGTCTAGACCCCTAAACTCAGCTTTTTCTACTCCTGCTGCTATTCTACCCCTTGTCTCCTCCAGAAGAGAGAACTGAATTTCATGGGGGTTTCATCAAATGGACAAATATCCTCCTTGAAAGGTAAAAGTCAGACAAATTTTACTTCACTTAGGACCCAGAAAGATCAGTATGTGGGCATCCAGACATATCTCATCAGCACACACATGTTCTGCATCAGGTACATAAATGCAATCACAAAATGGGAGAAATATTCTACCCTAAAGTAGAATTAATTTTTATGAATTAGAGACAGACCCCCACATTACAGATTCAGCAAGATTTCATTCTATCAGTTAAAGTAAGCAGGAAATATTTTTCCACAGGCAAAAGAATTTATTCTCAATATAACAGAAAACACACGGTGCATACAGTCGTATGTGAAATTCCAGAAGTGAAACCATAGACTGTTGTAATGTCCAAAGGTAAAGGGCATCCTTCCATCTGATCAGATACTCTGAAGCTTCTTTGCAAAGTCATTCTTGACCATGAAGCCAACACACAACTTACTATAGAGATATTTCCTAGAACCATGAAATGGTTTGGGTGAAAAGTGACTGTAAAGATCATCTCATTCCAACCCCCTGCCATGGGCAGGGACACCTTCCCCTAGACCAGGTTGCTCCAAGCCCTGTCCAACCTGGCCTTGGACATTTCCAGGGATGGGAGTATTTGCTTTCATTGTTAAGAATCTTCTATTCCTGCATTCACTTGTAGGTAATTAATACTGTTCCCTTAAGCCAACAAAGTTGGTGATGCAGGTTTTTTTCCAGACTAGACACACCAATGGCTTCATTAAGATGCACTGAGGTATTGCTGGTCCTTCCAGGAAAGTCTGACTTGTTGAAATGCCCATTTCAGAGTAAGGGCGTTTAGGATGCAGCCAGATTGTAAAGCAAAATACATCAACCTCAGCGTAGATGAAGCATGAAAAGTGTTATGTCTGAAGTGAATTAATCATTTATCCTACAACTACTTTTTCATGTTCTACAAACACAGAGAAGGATACTACATGCATCCATTAAGAGCTGTATGTTTACAGAAGAGCCATCAGTCACCACAGCACTCGTATCTAGATTTTGTACATTTGCGCAAATTTGCGCATAATTTTACATGTAAAAATATGAAAAATACCTCAGTCAGATTTCTAGTGGTGTGGGAATAAGAGAGATAAAAAGAACGTAACATTTCTAATTTTCAAGTTTCATTATTTTTTAATTCAGTTTTGCCATTTCTAATGCTTGCAATAGCAGCACTGGCTTTGTTTATTGGCTTTATTTTCATGCCAATATATTTCACAATAACAAAAAAAAAAAACAACAATAAAACCAAAAAAACAACTTCAGCAGGTTTTAAGTGTTTCTGATGATATTCTGAGGGGTTTTGTCCATGAAGTATCTTCCTTTTTTTTTCTTTTTAAATCAAAAACCACTTTGCAATATGAGACAAACATGCACCAAAACAAAATGACAGTATATCATGTCAATATTTAGGAGGGAGTGTTGTTGTAATTAAACCATGCAACTGAGACTAGAACTCCTAAGATTTATTTTTATCACAGGTGTGTTTTTGTGGCCCCTAACAAATCACTGCATCTTCTGACTGGTTCCTTATCAGTTAAGTGTATGTCTTATCTACCACTTCAAAAGGGTGTGATGTTTTCCTTATCAGTGCCTCTGAAGCCACTATGTAAAAAGACCAAGAAGTCACATAACATAAATTGTTTTCAGTTCTCCATGCATTTCACTGTCATACTACAGAAGCACAGCCAGGACAGTGTCTAGGATTGAAAAACTACTTTTTTTGCCCTTCTGAACCATACACACATGACTGAAGTGCTGTCTCTCACCCTCTCACAGGAGCAGGAGCTCTGTGATGAACAGCAGGGGCTTCACATCAGCTCTCCTCCTTCCCTTCCCATGAGCCTGAACAACTGCAGGCATGTGGTTATCGTTAGACAACCGTATTTGTTTAACCTTTCAAAGGAAGGAAGAGGTCTTTGGCACGCTCCCGGGAGTACACGCAGAACCTGACTCTCACATCCTGAATTTAACTGAGCAAATACATGTCAAAAACCCAAATTCTGGTGGAAGTGAAGCTGCAGTATCATAACAGCGTGTGGTGGCAGCTGAGCCAGCGGGCGAACGCCGTGGTGTGGCATCTGTCCAGCACAGCAAGGCAGCTCTGCACCACGTGCTGCACATCATCCCTGAAAACAATGTCCTTCCCACTGCTCTGCTTTCCCCCATTTCTAATAGAACGAGAACTCTTGGAATATTCAGGATGTAGGTTTCAGGTTTGTATGTTTCCATCCCAAAATTCCATTCATGTATCACTTACTATTCTGTCACAACTCAAATGGCCAGAAGGCCTCCAGGAGACAAATGAAATAAAAGTCCGTCCGTAAATAATCTTCAACTCTGGAATCAATAACTAAAGGGAGAGGAAAAAAAAATCCTTACCCCACTCCCAATCAAGAAACCTGTTTGATTAAATAGATGAGTTTAGCTATATATGTCATTACAACAAATTTTGTCATTCAAATGGAGGGCAAACCAAATCCTAGGCATGCCAAACACAGGCTGCTATCCCACTAGCCACGCCATTCCCACAAACACATTTTTACTACTGATTTCAGAAAAGAGAAGAAAAAAGCTTTAGCTATACACATATATTTAGCTGAACGTAGATGAGAAAAAGGAAAACACCTTCAATTTTCACACACTTCCATAAGCTCTGAAGGCCTTCCAAACCTGCTATTACCAGGTCTATAAAACACGTGTTTTTCATTTCCCAAAACTTAAGGTAATCCAAAATTTTTGAAATGGAAAACAAACCAGACAAGGAAATGAAATAATTTATTTAATTATTTAGCTTTTTTATAAAAAAACTTAGCTGAAACCACATTAATTAAAATGTTTTGAAGGCTAGAAAAGCAAGTGCATATTGAGGGGAAACACGTAATGGTGAGTGCATACTTAAGGGATATTTCCTCCACTCTAACCTGCACTACTCCTATAATGAAAGTTCCAGCAAATAGGTTCCAACTATATCTATTTTTCCTCAGATGGATCTTTAGCAGTGTTACACTCAGAAATATAAAGCCACATCCAACTCACAGTACAAATAAACTAAAATACATCTGTGTAAACAGGCTACCCCTGTCCTACTACACACACAATGCACATCTGGACTGGCATGTTTAGCACAAAGTTTTAACCCAATGTAATTCAAAAAAGCTGAGGTATTACAGCCCAGAAACAGACTTTAGAAATAAAGGCTGCAGCATACTGTTAAACCATGGAAGTGCTACCAGCTCTAGCTATGACATACCAGAATTCATACTTCTGCACATTTGTTTTTCACAGAGCTTAGATGTAAAAAAGAAAGAGGCAGTTTACAGAATAATTCAGGGAAAAATGCAGTGCTTGGAGAAAAGGGAGATTCAGGACTGTCATTAATTAAGGCTTTGAGGTTCATGTTCCCATCAGGTTTTCCAAGGACATTCTATCGGGTCAGTGTGACTGCTGCTAATACCTCTGATCTTGTGAGCATCAGCATCAAGTTCTTATTAAATACTGGTTTTCATACAATCAAGAAACGGGCAGAAGTGTTCCTGGAAAAGTCTAACTTTGACTACTAAAGGCAGAGGGATGGATTTTGGAATCATAAAATGATTCAGGTGGGAAGGGACCTTAAAGATCATCAATTCCCTGCCATGGGCAGGGACACCTTCCACTCTCCCAGGCTGCTCCAAGCCCAGTTCAAACTGGCCTTGGACACTTCCAGGGATGGGGCAGCCACAGCTTCTCTGGCGTCAGACTTGTCTTTTCTTGCATATGGAAGCAAATACTCAATTGGCAAGAATTTGTCAACTTAATTATTTGCCTACCCCCTAAACAAAATAAAACACACAAGTTTTCCAGAACAACTGGAAAGAGGCTGATTTGAAAGGAAAATGGCAGGAAAGATTCTGTGAACAGCAGTAGATCTTTTATGAAGCACAAGTGCAAATGCAGATAGTGGCAATTCAATCCTCTGCAGAGATGGAAGGTAGAAGGGAGGATGCATTGGTCCAAAGTCACCCTGTAACTTGAGGGAAAGGAGGAAAACAATGACTCCCATTGTGATGAACACAGAATAGTGAAATGGCAGGACATGACAACTGAGTTTGACAAATGGTCTAGCACAGAGATGAATTCATCCCATGGGGAGAAGCCAGACTGACTGACAGGACACTTTCAGAAAATGGCTGTGTTTGAATAATTAAAAGTTATTACTGAAACACACACAGTTACAACCTGGCACCAGGGCTAGGATTTAAGTACCACATCAAATACATTTCCCCATTACTACAATCATCCAAAGGAAGTGTGAGAAACCTAAAGTCACACCACACACAGCCCTTAACATCACCTCACACAAACTACAGCAGTATGTGGCACACCAGAAGTACCTGAGAGCCCTGTTTTGCTATCAGAAAGGACAATATTCCCCAAACAAACAAAGTAGCAATGAAAACATAAGACAACTGTCTGGATTTTCAGATATACCAGCTTCAAACACCACATAATTTGAGCTGCAAATGCTTTACATGTGACTGGCCTACTGCTCCCACCAGCAGAGAGCATAAGTCTGCCTAAGAAAGCCCAGAAGCCTTTCTCCAAATTACTTGCAAGGACCAATTTGCACAGCCAGAATAATCTCAAAATAAAGCAATTAGTTTGGGGGGGGGAGGGAAGGGGGGGGAGAAAGGAAAGAAACAAAAACCGAAATCCCTTCCCCCAGTAATTTCCACTTTGCTAAATTTATTACATGGCTGCAAATTAATATGTCACCTGCAGCAGCTATCACAAGGCTGTCTCAGAACTTGCTTTAATAAACAGCTGCCAGTAGTGGAGGAAATATGTAAACATCCCTCTTGTTTCTCTGTGCCATTGTGTCAGCTATTCTACATGTCTTTGAAGGTGCTCCAAAATCAGCATGGCTCTGCTTTTCCCTTCTTCTCCTTTTGGGAGGAGGAAAAAGCAGAGAAGGAAAGACAGGCTAGCAACAGAGGGCTAACTCTGTGCTTGCTGTGCTCTTGATAGTGAGGCTCAGTGTGTTCAAACTCAGTTTACACAGGCTCTTCTGTAAGGACAAAAGAAACCACTGCTGGTGGTTAAAAATGCAAAAGGTTTTGATTGCAATTGCTTGACAATCAGCCAAAGATATGACTAGGGGGAAAAACACAGCAAGGCAGCTATGACCAGAATGGAAGAAACAAGGAAAAACACATGGCTCGACTTCAGAGCAGAAAATTGACTTAGGCTTTGCATAAACGAGAGCATACCTCCAAGCCTGCCTTATCCACAGTCTGCCTGGAATGGGAACATGTAGGCTAAAAGCAGAGCCTATTAAAAGGCATAATGTTTCTAAACGGCATCTGTTATGTCCTAATAAGCATTACTTAAAGGACACAGGCCTTAAAATTGCTACCAAACGTGCACTTATCTGAAACTGCTGCAAGGCAATCGTTACCACAATGTCACATGACACCACTGGAATCTGAATAATAGAAAATGTTTTTATTTAGATTGGCTTGAAATCATTATGCGGGAAAATATGGAGGCACTTTCTGAGATTTTGAAACTGTGCAACTTCACAGGAATGAAACACCAGCAAGAATTACATCAGCAGAGCCATTTGCCATCTGTTGTCAGTAATACTATAAAGCCCAGCCACCAGACAGCAGCTTCAAAGGTTACAAACACAACGTTTTTAAGCATCCACAGACCTCTGGGTAACTGAGCAGGACAGTTTCCTTCAGATATGTGTGACCTCAGAGTCTGCCAATCATTCTGCAAAGACAACATGCCAGAGCTGGGAATTGCCAGGCGAGGCATTTGGAAGTCTCTCAGTATGCAACCTTTACACAATGTGGCAAATACATACCAGCCTCATCACGTAGGTTCCTATAACACACTCACAGCCATAAAGCCTGCACACCTCCCACTTGCAAATTGAAACCGGCCAGACTTTCTCCTGTGCTGTTTGTTTTCCCAAACTTTCCCTCAAGGGAAGGAGTGTGTTCACTGAAATGCTACTATGGAAAGGGACTATGGTTTGTTTTCTGGGTTTGGGCTGTCATTTTCCTTTGAGGGGAGTATTTAGGATTTTGTTTCCTGATTTCTTTTCTTTCTAGACCATAACTACATGTTTATGTTAAAGCAAGGTTTACACAACTTGCCTTAGCTGTGGCAATGTTATGGCAGCCCTTACCTCTTACGTACACACAGTCTGAGTAAAATTCTACCTGTTCCATACATGAGATTTTAGTTCCACTGTAGGAGTCTGGTTGTTAATCAGTCTCATCTTAGAGCTCTGAGAAGCTTTTTTAGATACAGAGGCCACCTTCCTGACAGTGCCTATACACTACCTGAATTTTGTGTTTCCACCTTCCAGGCTGTTGACCTCCTTCCTATAAACTGATTAACATGGATTTCATGGAGGGCAGGGAGATTTCCATCTTCCTAGAGAGACAGATGGAAATTTAAGGCTTCATTAATGCATAATGCAAACTAGATATACAGGTTTCTCATCCACTCACTATTTCTCAGGCTCCAGAGCTGCATATACATGGTTGGTCACTGTTTCTGTTACGTGGTTAACACATACAAATGTGACTTTCAAGGTGTTCTATAATCAAAATGCATTTGCAAGAAGACTGAATTTAAAACAAGTACCTCAAGTTCTAGGTCAACAGCTGGCCTGCTTCTCAACAGCGAGGTCAGCCTGGGACTTGTAAAGGGGCTTAGAAACCTGGAAGTGTAAACAATCTTTCCCTGTGGAAAAGAGTTACAGGAACAGCCATCAAGACCGAGTTGCAGCATCTCAATTACAGCACAACATGAACTGAAAAGCAATATTTGCACAAGAGCTAATGGTTGACTCTATGTGCTCTTAAAGTGTACTGCATACTCAACTTGCTTATTGCCAACTGCTCCATAATTATTTTAAACACAGATCTATGCAATTAAATAACTACGCCAAAACTCAGACAACACCTAAAAACAACATCAGCTGTTCCAAAAGAGGAAGGGGATGGAAGAACAACTATTCTAAACATTCAATCTGAGGGTGATGAGAAAGTCTGGGAAAAGTAATTGAACTGCCCAACACTACAATGCTTCCTTGGACATGAGAACCCAAGTTCTATTCATCTAGAGATATTTTATTTAAGAACATCAGTAGACCTGAGAGTCTCCTCCCCTTCCAAAAAAAAAAAAAAAAATAGCATTATTACAAATGTTTGACTTCCGTAAGTGGTTGATAGGAGGGGAAAAATAGAGCAATCTGACTGCAGTGCATTTAGCCATGAGCAGCTAGAGGAACTAATGAACAACATCATTATTTTACTGAAGGGGATGAAGTAGGTGCTTTAGATAAATGGCAGCAACTTAAAAATGTGTTTCAGAAGATAAATTCACTTTCTCTCCATTTACCTGCTAGCGCGACAAATTAAGAAAGAAGCGTATAAAAACCGAGCAGGAGGGAAAGCAGTGCAAAAGCTAACTGAGGTGATGCAACGGGCCCTTATCCAAACAAGTGTGTGAACAGAGATTCTTGGAAGTCCTCCTAGTCAAACACAAACCCAGAACACTGCACATGCCAGACTCCTCTGGAAATCCACGGTGGAGCATGTGCAAAAGATCCACCTATGCTAAAATCACGTCCCTTACCAAGCACTGGGAGCTTGGCCATTTGGGAACTGACACGATGTTTGTTCATTTCAAAGCACTGCAAGTCCACCAGGTACTGAAGGGCTGAGTTCTGCTGGGCAGAGCAGCTCTTCACCCACTGCCAGAAATACCAGCAAGTCAACTCCTGCTGAAAGGAGACAAGGGGAGAGTGGCTTTTTCACACAGAAGTTCATCCTCTATGTCCATGTGCTTCTCGTTCTAGTCACTTTGTGAATAGGAAAGGAAAGCCTTAACGAATACTTTTTAAAGGAAGGGTACTATATTACTGTATTCAGTAATATATTTATATATCATACTTTGTACACGACTCTGCAGTATACAAAGCCTTTTATATCTCAACACCAAAACAGTCCAACTAACTATTTTTGTGTGGTCAAGAACCAACGTGTTTACCGCTCCTTTTGTCCCTGCTAAACCCTGCTGCTTTTGTTAAACCCTGGGTTTTGCTCAGTTTGGGTAAACAACTGCCGATGGTGCCTTGGAAAATGCGTATTTTTATGCAGTGCTCCCGATGCTCCTTAATGGCTGAGTACTTAAGATCTACTGAAGTCTTGACTGATCCGCCTGTGCTGAGGACCCCAAACACACACTGCGAACAGGAGTTCGGGGATCAACCTCTCCCCAGCATCACCTGCCGAACCACAGCGGGCAGGAACCACCGGGCCGGCTCTCTCTGGGCAGGCTTGGGCTAGCCGAACACCTGGAAAAGTCACCTGTGCGCTGGGAAATGGGAAAATAAACCCTGCAGCACCTGCTCTGGGTGACCCTGTGCGCAAGGCTCGGGCTGTCCGCCTCCCTCAGGCGCTGCCGGGAGCGCGGCCAAGAGGGGCCCGGCCCCAGCGGGGCATGGCCGCAGGCAGAGGTTCCCTGGAAAGCCCCGAGTGTTTCGCGGCGTCTCGGCCGCCCGTGGCCGACCCGAGCCGCCTTCTGCCTCTTACCCGCGGCAACTCTTCCTCCTCCCTCGGCCGCCATCACTTCCTGCGGGGCGGCGCGGGCAGCCCTGAGGGCGGGCCGGGCTCGGGATGGCGGCTGAGGGGGCCGAGGAGGGCCGGAGGCGGAGAGCAGCGGGGGCCGTGCCCGGAGAGGCGAGCGCAGGCTGGCGAGGCCGGCCTGGGCTCGGGAATGCCCACGGGTCAGGGAGTGCCCTCAGCCCCCGCCATCGAGGCACGGTCTTGGGAGAGAGCCGGCCCACGCTGCGTCTGAACTCAAAGAAACTCCGACAAAAACCCCAAATTATTTATTTAAAAGACACAGAATGACAAACCATAAACATAGCGCCAGTTCGTGTTAACGCGGGTGGCAGAAGACTTACGAGGCGAAAAAAAAGTACAAAACTAACATTTTTATAGCATTCTGCTGTGACCAATGTTAATCTGAAAGAGGCTTTTGGAAAACCTAGGTAGCTGCCCGCCGTTCATTACCACAAACCACAAAACTGAGGTACAGGGGCTAAAACCAATACACAGTTGTCAAAATTAAAAGTAGAACTCAGGACGTGACTCAGGGCGGCCTTAATACCCCCACATAGTACTGTCACTCAATTATATTTAAAATAACAGATACAAGTAGCAAAGTCATAGACATGGAAATAACAGTATGTTGGCAAAGAAATAAATTCACCTTTGCACTTCAAGCACCCAGGTACGCTGCTGTGACCTGGAGACCCAACTCAACAGGGTCTGTTGCGTGTCAGCACAGCACCCAAAAACCCCTCAGCATTGCTCCTCCTTTCAAATGCTTTAAAACACACAGTAAATCCGTTTTTTGGGTTTTTTTTCTGTATAGGACAAAGTGATTTCAGCCCATACACTGACGCCCCAAAGAGCAGATGTCACATCACCACACCTTAGAGACTCTCAGTGGATTTCAGCACAAGCTCATGATCCCTTGAAGCTTCATACATTCCAGCTCTCCCCGTGTCACCCACGGCCCAGAGGTTTGGCCCTGCTGTGGTCCAAGGTCTAGTTTGGTGCAGCAGGAAAGACAGGAAGCTGAAACCATGCAAATGCTGCTGGTGGGATGACAATGGTTAGCTGGTAAAAGAGTCAAGAGAAAAGATACAAAAGAAGAAAAAAAAAATCAACCAGAAAACGTGATGATAGCTCTGAAGGTGAGGGTCAGCTCATACCAATAAATGTCAGAGACCGACTTTCCCCAGCCTATTAGAAACCTCCTGGCCAGCTAAAACTCATCCATTTTCTTATCAGCAGTGGTAAGCATTCTACTGTTCAGCCCAGCAATCTAGTGGTTGTAGCTATTTTACATATTAGCTGATAAATAGTTAATTAAATTGTGTATATCCTGCTTGCAGAGTCTCTTTGTGTTGGTAAATGACACTGAAAAAAGCAATGTGTCGATCATGGGTCGCATGTTCCCTGCTAAGTCCTTTCCCCCCATTATAAACAAAAAATTAAATTTAAAAACCTGTCCATACACAGCCATTAGTTTTGATAATTCTTCAAGAAGAGCAGAACTGATACTGTAACAGCCACCCAGCAGCTTGGCTATTCAACTCATATTTCAGTTGCGATTTTTTCCATCAGTGCTGAGCAATAGGTATATACCAATGGATTCAATTGCCAAAGAACTAAAATAAATAAACAACATAAAACACGTGACAATTTCTATCCAAAACCAGACATTGGCACAGCTTGCCCAGAGAATCTGTGGCTGCCCCATCCTTGGAAGTGTTCAGGGCCAGGTTGGATGGGGTTTGGAGCAGCCAGGGATAGTGGAAGGTGTCTGTGCCAAAAACCCCTGAGTGAAACTGCCATTATACTTTTCCATTTACCATCTCTATGGATTTTGTTGTAGAAGAGGCCTCATTCCACAGGGAACAGTGAGCTTTACACTGAAATGTTTGTATCCTCTCTTTTTGTGACATCGCTTTCTATCTACATAAAGAGCAGCTTCAGTCTTTCCTGAGGACCATTTATTTTTATTAGAATGGAAAAGAAATATGGAGTGTTAGATCCTGAAATTTCTATTTAAAGTCCCATTATAGTTTAGTGTTAAATAGCATAACAGCTTGATTTCTCCCTCCTCTCATTAAGTGTTGAACAGCTGAGATAAAAATTGGAATATATTAAACACTTCCACTTCACAGTTTAAAACACTGGTCAGTGCCTGCCAATAACAAGAAGTAAAAGAAATATATGTAAGTAATAATAAAAGAGATAAAAATTAAAGAGCTGTTTCTAAATGAAGGGCCATATTCTGTTCTTCTTGCCATCTACTAAAAAGCTACTCAAGCAGTGTGCTGCCAGCTCTGCAGTGTGGTCAGAATGCATTTGCAGAAAATATATTTTTCTCTTACTCAGCAGCAGTTCAAACAATTTTTGAAAGTATCAGACAAATGTGCAGAAAAATATTCAAGGTGATAACCAGGATTTTCATAGTTGAGTTGCTTCCATTTCTTCTCTGCCTCAAGATGAGTGCCAATCACATCCGTGTGTAGCAAGAAGAAAAGCAACCAGTGTTTAGCTGAGTCAGCTGTGTCTGTGACTTGCTTTCAAATAGCAAGGGCTTGGAGTCTTAATTATGGATGAGGAGATTAATTTGCACAGACCTAAAATATCCAGTGACCCTCAAATCCATTGTTTTGGGCACAAAATATATACATGGAAGTGCTAATATTAAAGCTATAATCATACTTTAACAAAAACTTCAAGAGTGGCTTCAACTGCAGCTGAAGAAATATTAGATTACAAAATGGTCTCTTTCCGAATAATTTCTGACTAAGGCCTAATTCAAATCTTTCAATTCTTTTTTAGCTGTGTGGCACAGCTGCAATAAATGCATTATCCTCCAAGTATTCTATCATGCACACAAAGCTTGGGAGCATGAGCAACCAATTAAATCAGTGCAAAAATTAATTCCAGTGGTCTCTGTCAAATTTCTGGTTTATTTAAACCCCTAGCATTCCTCCCACACTTGCACAAGCATTTACCAACACTGGAAAGGTCTCAGAATCTTCACTTCCATTTCAGCAAACATCTGCTTATGAAAAGGGACTAACTTAACTATTCAAGACAATACTACTTCTCCCCTCCAAAATTCTATCAGCTTCTTCATAAAGGCTTAGTAAATTAATCTTTGCTACTCTGTTTTTTTTTTTTCTGCTCGCTTTTGCCAGCTGTAAAAACTTTAAAAACTAGTACTACATTCCAAACAGATCAGTTGTTTCAGAGTGCATGGAACTAATAGACTTACATCTCCCCTCTGGAAGAATATCTAATAAAATACCTAATATTTTACAGAATTCAAGCAATACCCTTCATATATATATGTATACAGCAGCTCTCATGTCCCAAAGAAAATATACATTCTTACTCTGGAAATTAATTAAGTAACTATAGACCTTAAATCTTGCCTTATTCCTTACAAATTCTTTGTTCATTAGACTACCCTGTACTTAGATTTTTTCCTAAAAAAAACCCAGCACAAATCAAAAATAACTATGAGAAGACTGGTATGTCATTGCCGTGTTCAGAATCATAGGAAGTGTTTTAATGACTGGTTGAGCATAAAAATTAATGGATAAAAATCTTGATTGACATAGGAATATGAAGGACTGTAGGATTTTAAAAGTAATTCTGTGCTGCCAGTGGCAGATTCCCCCTCATTTAAAGCTGCAGAAAGCTGTTTCCTGCATTAGAAGCTCCTTCAGCCCCAGCAGCCAGCAAAAGTTAATTCTGCAAGTTGTGTTAGTCAGGGGAAGAAATGGATGGTGGAATCAGAGTCTTTTAAATAAAGAGAATCCACTCATTTTTTTGTGTCTCAGCACAGGACGATTGAAATGACAGACACCGGTCATAGCTCCAAACCTCATTCAGCCACCACCCAACCCAAGGGATTTCTTCAGAGATTTTTCTCTTTTTCCCTAAGGTCTCACAATTGCCAGCTCTCTTGAGATAATATAGTGGTTTTCTATTCTTAGCTTATTTCTCCCCCCCTCCTCTCTCTCTCTCACACACACACACACAGACACACACACACACACACTTCCTACTCAAAACAAGACCCAGTGAAACCCTCTGCCCACATAGTTATAATTCCCAAGAGAACTTGCATATGCTTTTGTTTTGGGCAGTGACAATGTGCATATGTTTTGATTTCAGGCCCCCCCCATTGGCTCTCAGGCTCCACTTTAATGAAGACAGACCAGCTATTAAACTCACCAGTTTCAGCAAGCTATAACCCAGCTTCTAGAGTTCCTCTGACCTTGCAAGTTGGAGTGAGATTTTCTAACATGTTGCCTGTTAAAGTAAATGTTTTGGGTTAGCAAATACACACATTTTGCTGTTGGTGTTTAGTTTGAAAAGTGTACAGTGTTTGGACTCTTTCATAAGAAGCCTGAGATAAAGATCAAGAGTAGTAAATCAGAGAAGTATTGTGAAGAGGAACAGCAAAGTTACCACTGAGCTTAAGTTAGTAAGAAAAGTCCAAGAACAGTGGAAATGGACAGATAAGTTTTTGTAGTTGTCGCTCCTCACCACTGAAGTGAGTTACAACTGCTAAAAGCAGAATACCCACAGAGATATAATCAAACTGATTCAATTAATTTTCTGTTTACTTGAAACAAGTGATGAAAAATATTGCTGGATATTTTGCAAGAAATTTCTTTAAGCTTTTGCTCTTCTTCCTAAATACTCCATGCCTGGGAAAGGAAAGAGTTTGGGGCAGTCCCAGTCAGCCAGACTTCTATCTTTAATAGAGACGTAATCATTTTTGCTTTAAAAGTTACATGAGTCACAAATCATCCCTGTCATGTGAAGCCAGACTCATCACAGTTGGAAGAAAAAAGGTACCCCAAATGAAGTTTGCCACAGATACCTGACTTATAATACTGTTTGGAACTGAAAGACAAGAAGATTCCACCTTCTGGAGCATAGATTTCATGGATTCAAATTCCAACATTGTGGTGGTGACTGGTAAGATTTTTACTTTATTCTTTGAGACAGAGATGATATGCACGCATGCTTGATCTTTGTCATAAACAGTTTCCTGAAGGGAAAAAGAGTAGCAAATGGTCATGCTAACATTTCCAAAAGGAAAATAACTTGCTTCGCCTTCCTAAGAAAAATCAGATGCATGTCAGAGGAAACAGACTGCAGTCTGCCCTCTTTACTGCCATCCAGTTTGGTTTGTTGTTCATTCTCTCCATGTTTTAATCTTTGTTGACATTCTCTCTGATCCAAACCACATAGCTCAAGGCAGTGCAGGCTACTATTAGATAAAGCTTACCCAAAAGAAGCTCTGAAGCAAGAAAACCAGGTTGCATCACAATGTCATACAGTCAGTGTCCAGAATTAGAGCAGCACATGGCAACTTTCAGGGGCTCAGTTTCATGGCAAGGTAAGGGAGTTTTAAACAGGAGATGCTGTCTCATCACTGCTAAACTAAACCATTCCATTTAAATAGACCAAAGGAACATGCCTGAACATGCAGCACAAGGGACCAAATTTGGAGTTTCTCTTGCTGGCAACTAGTGCAGCATCACAGAGGCAGAACCACCAGTGCAGAGAGTGCTGAGCTTTAAAAGGTTAAAGCTCCTAAGGAATGCTGCTGCTCGCTGTTCCTCTTGTTGCCACTGGCTCATCTAAGGGCAATCATTACACATATCTTGACATGTGAGTTGCTGGATAATTTTCCACTGCAGGTCATCTGAGGATATAGGAATGAGGGTGAAGCTACATCAAAGAGATTTGCATCTTGCTGTTTTCAATTAAACACTTTTTTTTTTTTTTTTAATAGCTGCAAGATGGGCAGAACTAGTCTGGCTTGCTCCAGACGTAACTGCAGATGAGCTGGATGGGAGTGCAGGAGAGGGCAAGAGGTATTTGCTAACCTCCTAAAAGGCTGACAGCCTGGTTCTCTCCTATGATATTTATGGCACATACCCTTGTTGGGAACACTTCTTAGCACCCTGTTAGTTTTTTCCTCCCTTTAGATCACCATTTATGTCCAGAAATCTCCTTGGTCCAAAAAGCTTTAGACTAGTTAAGACACACGTGCATCTTTAATCTACTACAGAGATTGTCACAGCATGTCTCTGTCACATTTTCACCTGCTCAGGATATAAACCTGCTGGCAGGGAGCCCAGTTATTATATGGAGCCCAGTAACGTTCAGCCAGTTACCTCTCCACATTGCTGCAGGTATTGCAGTAGAACTCTCATACATTTAGTCATTTTTCATAGCAATTGTATCCTAAGCAGTAGTTTCTTAGGGCCACCACAGACACAAGTGGTTCATTGTGAGCTACTTAATAACTTCATTATAATTCTGCAGTTCTGCACACACAGGCACAGAAACTTGTACAACTGCAGCTCCAAAATGGAGCAGGTGCCACCTGAATTTTGCTCTCAAAGCAGAGTGGGACTAATGGGGTTTTGTGTTTCCTGGAAATGTGAAATCAGCACCATTTTCTTTGTTCCCTCCCCACAGGAGAAACTCAGACCTGGAGAAAATATTGTCAAAATATAAGCTTTTCATAACATTAAAGAGAAAAGATGGAGCAGTTATGAAATAAATATTAACAAATTAAGAAATGCTTAAAGTCTAGCACTAATTAAGCTGTCACAAGCCTGCATTTAGGCTTAATTGTCTCCACGTACAAGTAGCTTTCACTGTGCAAAATGGCAATCATCTGCTGTCAAGTATTTACTTGTCCATTTAAGGATTTTAAATATTTAAGAGTTATAGGATTAAAACCATTTCACAGTCATTTTCCTGACACCCAGTATCTAGGACTTGGCAACACTCAGGATTAAGAACATTAATTGAGATTAATAAAGATAGTGGGAGTTTTCTTCAAACTTTTTAATGACAAAATGCCCATCTGCTCAAAATTAGGTCTTTTCCCTTTTTATTAAAAAAATCCTTTCACAAAAAAAGATGCATAAAATTGAATGTAATACTTTGGACTCAAAGTGTTCTTTCCCTTTTTATTCTCTTTTTTCCTGGGGGAAAAAGTGAAATAAGACATTTTTCCCAGCATCACAAAAAAGCACATTTTCCTGGATAAAAAACTGTAAGTTTTCATTACTTGCAATTAAAATAAATCACAGATTAAATAAATTTTACTCTTTCAAACATTTTCATTAGATATGCACATCTTCATCTTCATGAGCTTTAACAATAAGAATGATACATTAACTGTGACCCGGGAGTATTTAATACCATAACTTTTAGTAGTTGTATTTCTATGGATGATGACCCTTCCCCAAAATCATCATTTACATGATCTGTCCTATTGGTTCCACTACATTTAACCAGCTCCAGTTAAGGCTCTCTCATAAGAAAGCCTTGACATGAATGAAGATTGCAGGATTAGTTCTTTTATCAGTGAATATACAAATTGAAAATACTATTCCCTTAAGTGTTATAAAAGCTAAATCCTATCTAAAATACTCAACCTCCATAACCAAAAATAGGAAGATAAAGATCAAATAAGTGTGTGCACACATCAGCACCTAATCTGCAATTGCAGAGTCAGCACAGGTTAAAACCACCTTTCATTCTTTTCAGGTTTTGGTCCCTTCAGACAATACCTGGTTAATTCTAGCTGGGAAGCAGTGAAGGTAAGCATGGAAAAAAAAAGGAGGGAGGCATTTTAATTTTTAGGCATCCCAACACAAACTGGTTTTAGGCTTTCCATTCCCTTTTCATGACTCATTAAACAGAATTGTGCCTCATGGAGCAGACACCCAACATGGAACAAAGAGGATAATGAAGTGAAATATTATTTTACTTGCATTATTTTTGGAGCTATTTAAGCACTTCAAAATATTATTCTTTATTTTAAAAAATTATTTTTACTCATGGTGTCTTCTCTACAACTATTGCATGTGCCACAGGTTATGTCTGTCTCCAGTAAACCAATCATCTCTCCTACCACAGTTCATTTTATCCTGTGTGAGGTGATTTCCTTCTCACACAAGTGTAGCCTATTGAGTTCTCACTGCCTGCTGCAGGAACACAGAACCTAAACTGTGCCAGCTCCAAGTGTGAGTTCACATTTCAGCTTTGGCTTCCACTTTCAAATGACAGTGAAGTCTACAGTTAAACTGAAAACAAGGTCATTCAGAGGGGCTTTTTTCCTCCATGCACCTTGACTGGCAGTAACAAGTCTCAGATGCAGTCTTGAAAATTCCTGCTTGTTTCCTAAATCTGTGTAGTAGAACAAATTTAGCTGGGGGATACAAAGACATGGTTTGGATACCTGGCTTTGAGCATCAACTGATTCATTCTCCCTGTTGTCACAGACAACAGCCTTTCCTGGAGTTCAGTTACTCTCATAAGGTACCTATGAACAGAGTTACTGTGAAAGGATCTTCCACATAAGTTTTTAGCAATCCCAAGGTAGAAAGAAGGTTACACAATGAAATCTGAAACTAGTGGGGGAACAGTCAAAGTAGTAAAGTTAAATTGGAGCATTGGTCCAAAATATACAAGAAATGACAGATAATACTGGTAAAATGGAAAACAGGACATGTAAAACAAACCAAGGGGACTGTGTTCTATTATGAAGACTGAAACAAGTCCATACATTTTTTAATGCTTTTGGACACTGAAATGAGAAAGTCAGCTATAGGAAAGTATTAGTAATGACAGAAAGGTGAGGGCTCTACAGGACTATAACCATAGTACAAATTTTGGTTACAGCTACTGAGTATCTGTTTTGAAAATGAAGTGCACTCAAGCCAAGATGATTGAAAAACAAGGAACCAGTATGTTTTTCCAAAACCAAAGTTATAGCAATTCCACCAAAACATACATCTTTTCTATTCTAGCTCTGTTGGGTGAAGAATGCTGAGTGCAGCTTGGTGTTTGGTAGAATAAATCTATTGCCCCTTCCAAGTCATGAGGGATGTTATCCCTGTAGGCTAACAAGAAACAAAAATACTTCTGCGATACCTTTCCACACCCCAGCCATGACAGGAGACCCATAAATTATCTTAACTCCAACTTGTCATGTGCCCTAAACCACAAATATTTGTCAGTTGACAGTGTTCTTGCTCGTTATTTCCTGATTCCTATTGGTTCTAATTTTGGGTGCAAGATCATCCTCTTCTGGCTGAAAATAGAGCATATTCTTTATCTGCAAGTAAAACAGCCTCGAGTGAGAACGCACCGATGGGATGAGTTTTCTGTAACAATGCCATGAGCTGGCCATGCCAGGGGGTTACATAACAAGGGCCACAGCATTCCACAGCAAAACAGATGTCAGTCCTTGTGCATGGAGGAGAACAAGTCCATTTCCCTCTGATGTGGGACCCTCTATGTGGAATTAGTTTGTATTCAGACAGGGATGCTGCTTTGGTTTCCTACTCCCTGGCAAAAGTGGTTAATTCAGGCAATTCAGAGAAATTTGCTGCAAATCTGGAAGTACTTTGAATTTCGATAGGCTTCTCCACACTCAATAGCAATCTCGTTCCATTGGCCTCATTCATAGGAGTAACCCTATGATCTTCAGGAAGCTTATGCACATATATTAAAGATAGCAAAATTTAGTATTTACATCTGGAAGTAATCCTGTCTTGGCTTGGGGTACCTGCATAGATCACTGGAGTGACATAAAACTCTCCTGCCAAGTCGCTTTGCCGTGAACCATGCAAGTGTGCACTCAAATTCATCCTCAGGAACGTGCTGAGCAGCCAGAACAGACCTGCTAGATATGACTGGTCAGGCTTAATGCCTTTGTAGCATTACCCAGAACTATCCTAATTATTACCCCAAAATGAAGTAGGTGCTTATCAAAAGCCTGGATACCACAGCACCCTCAGTGATGATGTAATGCTGATACACAGAGTCTTAGAAGTTCACATCCCAGAAGGGTCCTCATACCAAAAGCATCTGAAATCTCTAAAAATACATTTAACAGTTCCAGTGTCCTAATTCCAAAGCATAGCCTCACTCTCCATGCTTTTGAAATGGATCCTTTGCCAAAAAAACATGGCTGCCCTTCTGTGAGCAATACTTGCTCTTACTCACAACTGCTTCCTTAAGCTCCTCCACAAGATGCTGCTGATGGGATCAGCTGTGCTCCTGAACCTCTCTTCTTGCTGTAGGGAGGATCAGAGATTGATCCAATGAGCACACAGCCCATTCCAATAGCTACATCCCTTCTATGTCCTCATTGGGCACACAGAAAAATATCATTTCTCTTACAAATTAACTATGCACTACTACTGCCTTTTTGCTAAATAAGCCAATATCCCTTGAAGTCCTCAGGAATCCAATGATAAATGTGAGTAAAACTCTACAAATCTCTATATCTACTGGTTTTAAAAGAGTATTTGTCCTGAATTTCCTCTTTAAGAATATGAAGACATAATTTTCCAAGAACATGAGGGATAAGCATTATTTTTGCCATTATCATGGACCTAAGTTCTCATGACAGACTTTCACACAAGGCATTCATCAGCACTGCATTCTTCATCCATGGAGTTTTTGTTCCTCAGCAGGTACCCCTCGAGTGTTCAGGGAAAAGGGGATCAAATGGACCCAAAAGCACAGACAAACCTGTCAATTCAAGGTCATGGAGAAAAGCCTCAGAGCTCTTACAGACACCATCACCTGGCCCAGCATGGTTGTCTAGCACTAGAAAGACAGCTTATCTTTTAGAAACCTGTCTCACTAAGTTTTTCATGGTTCTCATAACTTCATTCACCTGAAATACCCTCCTAAAATATGCACCAAAGCTCTGCCAGCAACACTTTTCACTCTGAAGTGCAGGACATTCTCACTAAAGGAAAACACCACCAGATATTTACTCTGCATTTGCTGACAGATCACACTGAGTTACCACAATGTGTTAGTGCTGCAGCACCACATGGGACCTTCAGAATCCCAGATCCTCTGATTTATTTATTCCATGCTACAGATTGATGGTCTCACCTAATAACCCTTGATCCAACCCTGTTGCTGTGTCTCCTCCAGAAAGTCCTGTCTGCAGTTTGACAGCAGAATGACCTATCAGAGCACTCCACCATCAAGGTCAAAGTCCCCAGTTATTAGGGCACAAATATAAGTTGAGTGACAACATTCATAGTAATTAAACTGTTAGTGCAAAGAACAGGTCACATTTCCAACTGCTTCTGGGAACTATGTCTGCTATCAGGAGATGAGGATCAGATCTCCCTGATCATCCTGCCACTGACCATGTGGTCTTTGGAAATCTGTCATTTAATCTGTCTGTCCCCCTCTCTGCTTTAGTTTCATCATCTGTGAAACTAAGACATTGCTATTTAGTGCCTTCATTTCTGTTTTGGAACTTTATTACATCCCTGAAGTTTTAAGAAGGTTATCTACAGGTTAGGAAAAAACCCAACAACTTAACCAAAAACCCAAACCAACCACATAAAACCCCACTAACCAGCCACAGAAAACTCCTTTGTTTGCAATGTACTTGCAGTCTGGCTGGGGCAACTGAAACCTTCTGCACCAACACAAGCAGTTCACAAAATTGACACACGCAACCACCTTCCCAGCAGCCCAAATCAGTGAGAACTTGGGCAAAATCAGTGATGTTTTTCAGAGTTTTCTAGAAGTTCAAGCTATTTCCAACACCCAGTGTTTCCAGCACCAACCTGAGCACAGTGCTGTGCAAATCACTTCTCTTTGGACCAGAACACCAGTGAACCAGGACTATGACCACAACTCACAACAGCTCAAGATCAGCAGCTGATAATGCTGCATTTCTTCTCCCTTCTAGAAGAACTTCCCAAAAAAGAATCGTCAAGTTTTGTTTCAAACCACTTTTCCCACAGAACAGTCCTCCAAAACTTTTCTTCTCCTTTGAAATTTCCTTTCCTGTTTCAACTACAAAAGACAGGCACTTGTTTACTGAATTCACTCACCAGTGGAGCTATAGTTTCCAGGTGCAGTTACCCTCCTCTAACCATCCTCAGTCTCCCCTTCTTAAATGCAAAATTGGTTCTGGTTAAGGCTGAGAGAAGGAACAACCTTTTTTTATTTTGCTCCATGTTTACACATCTGATTTAACGGGGTGTAAGCCCATGGCTGGGATTGTAAGACAACAGAGTAATACACATTATTGACCACACACTGAAACTGCTTAGGACATGGAGAACCATCTCCCTTTGACACAAATTCTCAGCCATTTGCTATTGGCCAGCTTCACTTTGGTCCTGCAGAAAAGTATTTCTGTATGTTTCTGCCACGACAGCTGGTGACAACAGAATGTCTAGACCCAGAGAGGAGAAGAGCATTACAGCTGGCTTTGGGTCTCCATGTTCTGCACCAAAGTTAGGGGTAGTCAAGTCCTTTAAGCCTGATAGTTTAAAAGAAAGAATCTCATTAAATGTAAAAATTAAAAATGCTTTGGAAAAGAAATTGTTAATTGTGAAGCAGCTGGGGTTTTCTTGTGTGGAGGCTCAGGCACAGTACAGCATTCTTCAGCAAGATGATGCAATGGGCTCTCAAAGACTCAGCGCCCACAGGAAAAAAGGCTGGCACTGTTCTCCAAATGTGTTTACTTCCCTGCAGGCATTGTTTCCTTGCTTGTGTCAAATAGTTTATTGAGCACAGCTAATCAATGCTTCCGCTGACAAGAAAATTGGAACAGTTTATATAGGAAGTGAGTGTTGAAGGGCAGATTTCCCAGAACTGTGGGCCTCACCCGCAGGGGTATCCTGAGTGAGAAACAAAAACCCGAGAAGACAATGACACTGAATACAGGTACAGGTCTCCTGGGCTAATCAGACACCTCCACTTTTGCCTGTGCCTCCTTAAAAACTTAACCTGTACCATCCTTTGGTAGTGGTTTACTCAAATGGAACAGGCATTTTCAACCACCATTCTACTTCTCTGGGACAAAGCTTTCCACCTCAGATGAATTCCTCAGATGAATCCTGCCACTGCAGCTGCTTACCTTCTGCTGAGGCCTATGCCTGGTCTGTTAGCCCTGTTCCACTGACAAAATCATTTCAAGTCACTTCCATGTGACATTTATTCTCCAGACCATCTTCCAACCACCTGCTGCTTTGAAGGGTGCCTTCGTTCCATTCATCTCAATTCTGGGAATAATTTTTTCTTTGGGAAAATTGGTCCTGTGTGGAAATTCATCTGTACATAATTGACAGAGAAGTAATACCTCAGTGGCATTTCCTTTTACTAGAGAAACATTCTAGACCAAAAAATAAATTAAACTCATTCTAAATATGACTTCCTCGTGTTGACAGTGACCTTTCAGCACAGCTTGCCTGAACCTGGTCAAGCCACCAGATCTTGTGCCCCTGGAGTGAAAAAGTCATGCCTAAGGTGAATTCTCCTTGGTTTTGTCTCTTAGCAGTACAGTTTTTCTACCAGATCTTTCAGAGAAACAGCTCTTACCTACAGCAAAGCCTATTTAGATGCTTTCAAGGGTGGAGCTTTTCTGAGAGATGCTCTCTTATGGTTCCCCAGGGACCAGTCCTGAAGCAATAACCCCTCCCACCCACTGGAGACTGAGCATCTCCTTGGAAAACACAACAATGGCTCCACACGGATGGATGTGACATCAGGAAACTGTTTAGCACATTTTAATCTCTTCCAGTTAAAAGAGAGGGAGCAACCACAAGACAAATCTCATTGCAGACCAACGTTCAGGAACCATGGGCTAAGGTGTGGCTCTTTCAGGAGTTTTCTCAGTTGAATCAGCCCAGTTTCTTTATCACAGTCAGAAATCCAATGCTCCTTCAAGTCCTCGGTGGCTTTTTTGTAAACACAGGAGCTGTCCAAGAGAGGCCTTGGTGAAAACATTGATCTCCGGATCATGCAGCTGCCAGTGGTTTACCAAAAAGCAAAGGAGCAAGTCTGCAAGATATGGACAACTCTTCAGCCACTGGTGGGTAATGATGAAGTTACACAATTTCCTCCCCTCCCCTGAATACAATGAAAAAATCTCCAAGCGAGTATTGCAAAACATCAAACAGCTCTGGAGAGTGACTATTGAAACTGTGATCAAGGTTCCAAGCTGAAATTCAGAACACACACTAATTAGCATGCTGGTTTAACCCCGTGCCAGTTAAACAGCATAACTGATGCTGAACAAAGGAAAGGAAAATATCTACCATAAACTGCAAAAAAGGCACTGCAGCTCTGCAGTCCTGACTAGACACAACAAAAACTACAGCCTAATTTGGTTCTCATTTATAATACCTTATCAAAGTTTTCTTTAGACAGAGCAAGACTCCCCACCTTCGAGCCAGTAATTCACATAATGCTTGGCACTTTTGCATCACATGTTTTTAAAACGCAGGTCTCATTTTTAATTTCCTATTATTCACTCTGGTGGGAAAAACCAGCTTACAGTTCACGTTGGGCTGGCTTCGTCCGCCGCAGCGCTCATCACCCTGGAGCAGTGTGGGAAGAACAAAGGCTACCAGGAGAGGGATGCTTGTGGTTTTCACCCAGAAGGTGCCTGCTGTGTGCTAGATGGCCCAGAAAAGATTGAATCTACAGTTAATATGAAGACTCTCTGGAAAAACATCTCACTGGAAGGGATCGATATCGTCCTTTCCAGAGACGCGGGAAGGTAAATGCCGCGTAGCAGGGACTCACAAAAACAACTCCATCAGCTCTTTTAACCCTGGAGAATCTTTGCCATGAGCTCTCCTCCAACCAAAATCACTCTGAAGCAAAGTCTTCAGAGGGGCACAAGTATGAAACTGGGATGAACTTAAATTTGATGTAAAGCAGCCCTCATGAAAAGCTACAGCCAGTAGATATTTTTCCATAGATTTGTAAATTCCAAAAGAAACAAGTTCTAACATAGCACAGCCTGTGATGAGCAACTCCAGTAAACCTCAGCTATTAAGAGAGTCTGAAAACAATACCAACTAGTAGCAGATTTTAATCTATTTTTCTCAACTGGGAGGGATACAAAATGTAAATAGATACACTGGAGAACAGCAATTACAGGTACCGTTAGAACCAGGCCTGTGATCTCATTATGTGTTCCAATAGCACTGAAGCAATTTTCTACTATGCTAGTCTTCACTGGAAAGGAAAATAAAACAGTAATTTTTATTTTAAGTAAAAATCAGCTAATATTGGCCCTTAAATTCAAGATTTGCACCTGAATTTTAAAAGGTGGAATGATAAGAAAAATGCCTTCAGATGGGGAGATTTTATGACTTACACAAGAACTGTGTTACATTGTTGTAATTTCCAGCAGGGTGTGTTACCTTTCCCACCCCACAAGAATGCCTGTCTTGTGATTTTTTTTTTTAATTTAAAGTTCGTTGTGGGTGGGTGTCTGAGAAACCAAACCATCAGATAAGCAACATTTGTTTCTCAAACTTGGTTTATTTCAGCATTTCCTTTATTCACTAAGCAAATATGTTCTTAATAATTCCATAAACCAGATCTGGTTTGGCTGCTTAGAATATTTAAATTTAATCAAGGTTTACTGAGCCTTAAATCAGGTTTCTGGTTTTGTTTTGTTCTTAATATTGCAGGTACATCTGTGATTACACCTACTACACTTCTCTGTATTATGGCAAAGGAAGAGCTGCTTTCATCCACGTCCCTCCATTATCTGAGTCGGTAACAGCAGAATTTCTAGGAAAAGCATTACAGACCATTATCTTAGCAGTGTTAGAACAGTGTGGGGAACAAAGAGAGATGGATCACCGAGGGAAAAAATGATGATTCCTTAGAATGCAATTCCTTACCTCTGAAATGAAGGAGATCTAAAGATTATTTAAAACCCCCACACAAAGGATTTTATAGCCCATGTTATTTTCAGTGGAATTTCCTTGCAAAACCCAACCAACCGTTTGCATCTCTTAGAAAAGGCTTGAGGGGAAAAAACCAAATGATTGGCGGTTCATATTGCTAACAATAAAGTTGTTCAGATTTCAGAAAGTAAAACTGGATTGAAAACATTTTAGATGCTTAATCCTGGTTCTGTTGGCTAGAAAGACATCAATAAAGACTTGCTGACCCCAGACAGATGCTCACAGCTGTAAGGACTCAGCCCCTGTGCGAGTCCAGAGTTCAGCCCACAAAAGATGCGGGTACGGGAGAAACCAAAAGACACTTGGGGATACTGGTATATGAAGTTTTACAGTTCTCTCTTACTGACCTGCTGTAGATGCTGCTTTCCACATCAGCAACAGGCTCTGACCCAGAGTGACTTTAGAGAACACAGAAAACTGGAAACCAGCAGGATCTATAATGCTCTTGGTAACCTGAGTTCCAACCCAAAACCATCACTTTCCCCAAATTCTCAGTACCTGTCCCAAGGGAAAACCCCATAGTCCTCCCACAGGGCACAGCCCAAAGGCAAATCCAACAGCTAACCTGTCCCGAGAGAGGCAATCCTGAAGCACTGTGCTGTGGGGAGGCTCAGGGCACGTGAGGTTACGTGCCCTAACAACGCTCACCTTCTTCACAGGAACCGCCTCGTGCAAAACTGCTCAAATCTCAGCCATGAAGGATCCAAAAGCTCAGTGTCTCTGGATGGAAATGCTTTTGACTTCAACCAAACGATGGCAGTACTGACTCCTATTAAGAGTAGCTCAATTACATGCAGCCAGAAAGGGCAGAGGAAGACCAGAGCAGCTTTACTCTGAGTTTTCTAACCTGTACTTGGCTTTGCATAAGGAGCAACAAAATCAGAAACAAGCAAATGCATACAGAATTCTTTTATTTAACTTAAATCATGTAGTACTGAAACTACTAGAAAAAAGCAGAGTAAGAGAAACTAAAGGAGCCTTAGCTTCAGCCATTCAAAATAGACAAAGTTTCTTCTTTTCATAATGTAAAGAATCCCGAGTATATCGCAATAACAGGAATAAATTCTTACAACAGAATATACAAAAACATTTTGAAATTTTTTTTTATCTACTGATTCATTTTAATATAAACACAGGAATTTCTTTAGGAATAATTTATACACAGCAAGTCTTTTTATGTAATAAATTGGCCACGTTATTGTTTAATTTTCTCTTAAAAAAATTTAAACAAGAAAAATTGGAAAATGTATTTGCAACTGCATCCATTCCTTAGCACTTTCTAGTTTTTTGTCCCAGAGGTAGACAAACTCTGGCCAATCCTTTCATCTCAGACCTCACTGGTTCAGAAAACAGAAGAAGAGAAAGGTGTCCCTGTCCACAGCAGAGAGGTTGGATCTTCAAGATTTTTAAGTAACAATAAATAGAGACCCTGCCTTGCTTATTTCAACAAAGCTTCCAATGGTGCTCAACAGCTTTAGAGGCTGCACACAAGCATTTAAAGTGATAAGAAACTTGCAGAGAGTTCTTCAATAGTAATTACCAAAACCACCTTCCCTCTTTGCCTTACGCAGTCTCATCCTTCAAAGCACGAGGCCCCGTGGCGCAGGTGCTGAGCGGCCCCGCGAGCCCGGGGAGCAGCAAACCCCGCTCTGCTTCCCCGACCAGTGAGGTTCCTGTCATCCGTGAAGGTAACTGCCCTAGACAGCAAAGTGAAATGACCAGGTAAGATGATCCCACCCCAACCAGAGGGCTCTGGAAGACCAGGATACTGAAGATACAGAACATTTTCCCACCTCCTTTACTCACTTGCTGTATACTGGGTCACAAAGCTTGGGCGGGACGGGGGAGAGGGACGAGCCATGAATTGGACGAGTCAGCAATTCCTTTTTGGCATATTGTAAAGCTAACTAGTAACTGGTACCATGGAAAAACTGATCACAGACTGACACACCCACACACAGAAAAGTGCCCTTAAATTATATTTTAGGCATTTATAAACTACAAACATTTTATAAAATTATTCTATGTACTTACAAAACGCAATGAAACATTTAATTAGTTCTTGTAAACCAGATCTTTGTCAACTGACTACCCGTAATCTACTGGACTTAAAGCCCTATTGAAAATGCTAATTAATGGTTACTAATCAACGGAACGCATACCCAAAAAAATATATATGAGCACACACGCATATGCACACACACAAACTAGTGAAGTCCTAAGGTACTTGCAGAACAGGCCGATGACCAACCCCTGTCATGCTCCTGGGAAGGAATTTACTGCTCCAGCTGCAAAGTCCAGAGGTTCATTTACAAGTACCAACACCCAGAACTGGGACACCTGAGCATGGATGCTGTCCCACAGATTAAGCTCAGGATACTACCTCAAACTTCTGCCAAGCCCTGTGTCTCTGTAAATCCCCACTGCTGCGCCCTTTGTTTTTGGGTGTCTCCCCACAAACTCCTCCGTGCTGACTGACCCGGCTGCTCCATGCCAGAGGCTGTTCAGCACCTCTGAGCAACCAGTTCTGAACCAAGGTGTTCTTCAAAGCCCTCCTGTCTACTTGAGTTCTGTATCTTCAGCACCCCTGGCCACTTGTGTTGTTCCTACACATCATTCTTCAATCCTTGTCTGCACATCTGCTCATGGGTTAAGTTGCAATATCTGGCTTTATCACTGGTTAGTAAGGAGTGGATCCCTTGCACCTTCCTCCACTGTTGTTCAGCCCAGTGATTGAAAACACGGTTGACAAACAAAATAAGAATAACAGGAAACAAGTGTTACTTGTACTAATGGAATGAAAGGGTTTAAATATATATATATCTATATTATAGATATACATATGCAGATATATATATGTATATATAGATATATATGTATGGAGTTACACCAACAATAGGAGTGTTGTTCACTTAGACTCGGATTGTACCCAACACCCCTCAGCAGTTCCCAGAGGGCCTGACAGCAGCTCCCTCTGGTCACCAGTCATTCTGGGCAAACTGGGCTTTCTTTCCTTTAAGAGACCAAGAGGAGCATCAGTGCTGCCGCACCTGGAACCGCACAGCACTTGGCACCAGCTGGGAGGAGCAGGGGCATCTCACAGGGTGGCTCCACACCTTGCGCCGTGCTCGGCTGCCGCCTCTGGTTTATCATCCCCCCAAGGAGCACCTGATTTAGTGCCACGGCTGTGTTTGCACAGCAACCAAGCCACCTCCTCTGCCACGGGCACCCTGCAATGCCAGTCAGGAGACACCCACAGCCGAGCCCTGCAGTCCCAGCCGCCTGCTCCCCTTGGCGGCGCCAGCTCCTTATCCCACCGCATCGGAACGTCTTGGTGCCGTTCGTCAAAATGCTGGTTCTCAGGGCTGGGTGGGCTTTTGTGTTTAATTTATAAACAAACTGGATTACTTTAACTTTATTCAAACATAGCTGAAGTTCTAAATAAATTTTCCATACCAGACAAGCCAGTGGTCTCAGGGAAGAACAACATTACAAACCATATTATGACTCTATCAAGCCAACATTAATTCTCAGTTGTTCACATGCACAAACAACTCGATTTACTGTCCAAGGGAAGTCTGCATGAAAAACCCATGTGAATAAAGCTATTCAAAATGCACAAAACACAACAAAAAAAGCTATGGAAACAAACAGGACAAAAAAGGAATTAAGCTTGAATTGCAAACACAGAATGCAATGGTATCATGAAGGTGGTTTGGTCCAGGAGAGCTGACTGCCATCACACACGGACACGAGGCCTCGTGGCTGTCTTCTACTGAAGTGCTTTTTGAAATGCTTCTCGTGATGCTACGTCATTAGTGTTTCTTCCTAATGCATTGTAAAACCACCTACATACAATTCTACAAACCAGTAACTCGGACAGTTTTAACAAAACCCTCCTAGCCAGCTGAAAGATCTGAGGATCTCCAGTTGTGGTAATCAATATGTGCAAGGGAGGGGAACAGCCACTGCACCCAAAGGTCACTAGAACATCACAGAAAACCAAACCAATCTAGTGAAAACTTCCAATTTTGCTGGTTTCTCAGAACTGGGGAGAAACGCTCCCTCCAAAGACAAACTGCAGTAGTTAACCACAGCGCTGTGTATCCAAGAGGCCGGGTACAACTCCAAGTAGCCAAGCACCACATTACTCAGATACCACAACCAACACCTGCACGAACAGCTGCCAGAGCTGGAAAAAAGGAAACATTATACAGCAAGTTGATGGCAAGCTCGTGTTAGTCCTGTGTGCTTGTAAACCAGTTACACGCTGTCAGAGGGCAGTTAAAATTTGATGGCTGGTCCATCAGAATCCACAGTTATAATGCATATAAACAGGGGAAGAAAAGGGGAACTGACTTTTTACTGGCACATTAAAAGAAATCAATTCAATGTTAGTTTTGAAAAAAAAAAATTAAAAGAAAATCAGTGCTCTCATCAAACAGAAGCAGCAGAGACCAAAGCTGTAAATTTGATGTAGTATTATCATCGGGCAGCCTGTGACAGGTTTTGGTCAAGAAAGCAACGCCATCCCGTATAAGCCAATTTATTTTTGGGTTCTGATTCAGCCAGGTATCTTTTTGATGCTTGTGACATCTGAGCAAGAAGTGGCAGGAATGACTCAGTCCATTCTACAGGACCAACAGAAAGACCATTCCCTTAGTACTTCTTCTGGACCTTCAAACATTGTAAACATTTGATTTCTGTAACCAATTTCAGGAAATACTCACTATTTGAAGTTCCCATATCAGGTCAGCTGCATTTCCACTCATCCAAACACGCAGCGTTTTGCTGCTGACCCAAGGGCTGCTGTGGCAGCACATTAAAAGGCCTCTGTGTTTCCTTAAAGAATGGTCACCCTAAGTCAGACAATTCTTGGATTTCTCCTCACAACAAATCTTAAAAAAAATCAGAGAAACCCCTTGGAATTGAGGCAAATATTCTCAGGTGACCCTCTGTGACAAGCAGTGACTGTTCCCCTCCAGAACCTAGAGCATGTGGTATATGGAGTGAGAGGTTACCAGTATCAACGGCATTTATTGGCTGCTGAGAAATGTGAGATGTATTCTTTTTATATACACACATATAAAAAAATAAGAGTGAGGTAGATAAATGTTTGAAAAAAAAATCAAAAACTGTCCCCCTGTCATACTCTAAAACCCTTATCTCAGTATTTAAATTCATTATGGGGCATCTCTACAGTGATTTAAACTGATATCACAAAAATAAATAAAAAATCCTACATAGAATACCTTCTTAATTAACTTTTTTGTCTTTTTCATTTTCAAAAGGGAAAAATAACTATGGGACAGAGGCAAGAGAAGATAATGGGACCTAAACTACACAAGCAAAAAGCACTACAAACTTTTAAAAATCTCCAGTCAAAACTAGCAATCAGTATATTTTAAGTCATTGTTCTTTCTCAAAAGATTTGAACATTTCCATCCCAGAACCACCTCTTCCTGCCATCGTTTGGTTGGATCAGTGCTAAACAAAGGCCTAGACTGGAACTAAGGTAAGATGAGCAACTGGTGCGACTCCTTGGGTGTCGACTTCCTGACAGCCCCTCCTTCCCCTCTCACCAAGGCTTCTGCAACTGAACAAACAAGCTCACTCATCTTCTTTTGTTCTGAGGTTTGGTCTGTGATTTAAGCCACAAGCTTGGACTTGTACAGGTTTCCATAGCTGCCAACACTTCACTGTTTGCCAGCCAAGCCGCCGGCCCCAGCTCGAGCTTCCCACCAGCCCCACGGAAACGGCGCGGGGGCTTCCCTTTGGTTGGGGGTGGTTTTCTTCACCGGGCTGGGAAGTAAGTGCAGCCCAGGTGGCCTCCATGAGGGCTTCCCTCCACGAGGGCTTCCCCATCAGGAAGGCGAAGAGCTGGGGTTGGCTGGAGCCAGGTGATCAATGGCCACCCTAGGAATGCCTGGCATTGCCAGCTGCACCTGGCACAGCTCTTGTTCACAGGGTGGAAGGATTAAAAGAATCTTTTTAAGGATCAGTGACCCAAAAGCCTGGTGTCTGCTGTTGTACCCGACTAATAATTTAAAAAGAATACATGTGTGTGTGTGTGTGTGTATGTGTCTGTGTGGGGATGGGCGGGTGATGTGTGAACAAGCGGGGAGGGCAGGAGGGGTAGGACCCTTGTACAACAATGAATATAAACACTGAACAAGAATGTACTAAATAGTTAACCTTTTGTTTCTGACCTGAGTTTGTATCACGCCTTGCACTGTAAGAGACTCGCGTGCTGTCTGGGCAGAGGTTAGTGGGAAGGAAGGAAGGAAAACTGGGGCTTAAAAAACACCACACCACAGCACTGCCAGAGTGTTCCTGTGCGGGGTGTCCCTTCTTTCTCCTTGTCCCCCTCCAAAGCCCTGTAGCCCACACAGCCAAGATGTTGTAAAACAACTAATGGGAAGGAAAAAAAAATTTAAAAAAAAAAATCTAAAAAAAAAAGGAGGAAATGTATTTATAAAAAGGCATTGAACAGTTCATGGCAAATCATATGAAAGGTATCAGTTACTGGGAAGGAGGAAGTAAAAGTTACACACTATAGTACAAAGCATAAGAAAATTTGTTGAAGTGGAAGGGAAGGGAAGGAGGGCAGACCTGAAGGTTTTCATAGATTAAATCCACAAAGATAAAGAACAAAAAAAATAGCAGCTTTTTTCTGTACAGACATATAGATGAGTATCTGAACCGTAAGAAAGTTATAAAAGTGACACAAAAGACAATGTGTATGCAAATGATCCATGGTCTAACATAGAACTGCAAGACCCTTCGAGAAGTCTTAATAATAAAGAGAAAAGGTCAACAAAGCATCATATACTTGAATCCGGTTACTGCTTTTTTTTGTCTTCTCCAATTTATGTTTCTAGGTGTTTTTTCCTTGCAAGCCTGTGAAGGCAGGCAGGCTGCAACGATGGAGATCTCGGCCGCTTATTTTCAGGTTTTTCGTAATTCATTTTTGGCGGGCGGTTGACTTTTTTTGTACGAAATGCACGTGTTTGTTTAGCTCACCACTGCCAGTTTTGTCCAGAATTCACTGGGATGGGGACAGGGGTGGAGGGAGGGCTGGTTCTTTACCCCATCCCTTTTATCTTCTCCATCACAAGAAAAAAAAAATAAAAGTCACATTTTGTCCAGTTTTGAAAAAAGATCTAGACAATTTGACCGTTTTTAATTTTTTTTTTTTTTAAATACCAGTGCATGACTGAATAGAACATATTGGTCAGGATCTGTTTTGAACAGAGCAGTTGATTACTGTGCTCCTTCCATGACTACAAAAAAAAAAACAAAAACAGAAACCAAAAAAGCAAATGAAAACAAAAAACAAAGAGTTCATTTTTTTGGCAAAATTTGGCAGCGTTGAAAATGGGAACAGCCTTGGACGAATGATGGCCCTTTTTTATTCTTTTACATGTTCCTAAAAAGATTAAAGAGCAACATTAAAAATCCAGTCTTTTTTAGTTTAGGGTTTTTTTGTGTGTGGTTTTTTTTGTTTGTTTGGGTTTTTTTGTTTGTGTTTTTTTGTTTGTGTTTTTTTGTTTGTGTTTTTTTGTTTGTGTTTTTTTGTTTGTGTTTTTTTGTTTGTGTTTTTTTGTTTGTGGTTTTTTTTATAAAGACCTACAGTGTTAGGCAGGTGCTTGCAGGGGTACCGGGAACCACCTGGCCTGCAATATCTTTGATCTGATAAAAGTGCTGTACGGTTGAACTTGCACGCAGATATGTTTCCCATTATGAAGCAAAAAGAGAGAGAGAAAGAAAGAGAAAGAAGAGAGAGGAGAGAGGAGAGAGAGACATCAGATCTCAAGTTTTCTGTTGCTATTAAGTGTTAACATTAAGAGTTTTAAAAGGCCAACTGTGTGCCCCATGACTGGAGTCCTTGACTGAAACAAACATCTGCTTGCATATTGAAAAAAAAAGAAAAAGACGGTAACTTGTTTACTGAAAAAAGGGTTCTCCCAAGTGCAGCTATGGCAGTTCTGAAGATCCACTGAGGTACAGTAGGCTTTTGAATATATGGTGATTTTCTTTCTTTCTTCCCCCAATGCCTGTGTTTGTGTGTGTTTGTTCCTGCGAGGCTCCGAGGATCAGCAGGCCGAGGACTGGGGCAGCGGCAGGGCCCTCTCGTTCTTGCGGCCCCCGTTCATGTGCGCGTACGGCTGTCGCTCCTCGAAGCTGGCCCGCAGCACCACCACGCCGGGGCCGTTCTCGGCCTTGTGTCCTGAGTGCTTGTCAGTGGGTTGCAGGGTGGAGGAGGGGTCTAAAGGAATGCTCTCCATGTTTTCAGTCTCCAGGTCAAGCTCCTCTGTGTCCGGAGGCTTGTTCTCTTCACTGTAGAAGAAGGAGACCTCTTTGAAGGCTGGGTCCAGCTCGTCTTTGATGCTACCGATGATTTCCAGGAAGGAGGGTCTCATTTTCGGGTTGTACTGCCAGCACATGCGCATCAGTTCGAACCTGGGCAGGGAACACACAGGAGAAACATTTACTGAGGTGTTTTAGAGCCACGACTGGGTCAGACCACGCGTTTCAGAGCATCATTCCATTCCGAGGGAAGCCAAAGTGACAGAACTTTCACAGGCCAAGATCCCCGGGGCTGTGGGTTCAGCACCCATAACCAGCCACTTACTTAAGAGTTGGACTTGATGATCCTGGTGGGTCCCCTCCAACTCACACTATGCTGTGAACCTCTGTGTCACATTTCCACCTTCCTTCTCATCACCCATTGACTCCCATAGCTCCTACCTCAGCTTTTCTGCTCCCTCCGACACACCTGCCCACACCTCCTGTCTCCTGGGTACCTGACATCCCAAACCACTTCATACTTATACTCTGACTTAGTATTTCTTTTCTTCCTCTAAATTACCCTGTGCTTACTCAGCCATAAGCTACATGATTGCACCTCTTGGAGTATCTTTTTCAAACAACTCATCCCACCCCATCAATACTGACTTAGAAAAAAAATAAAATAGGAAATACACACAAGGTAAAGCACTGCCTTTTTCCCCTGAAAGAAGAAAATTACATTAAAATTAATTGTAATCCCCAGCGGACATTTGCCAGTCTCAAAGACATTCTCTAATCTTTTTATTTTAAAATTAGGTTGTTTTCATTTACGGCCAGGGATGCATTAATATTTTACGGAGTGTGAGATCATCTATTTAAGCACATCCATGATTAGATCTGTACAATGTCCCATGCTGGCAAAACAAAACCACAAAATGAAACCGTAATACAGACATAATGAAAACAGCATTTTCATGACGCAGCAAAATTGGATATTCCCAGGAGATTGCCCTGAGCTTTAAACATAACACAAGAAAGGATTTCACCGTCTGTGAAGGTGGAATAGGGATGTCTTCTGTTAACACAGCACAGTAATAGGACAAATTTAAATAAGAAAAGGAAGATTAGCATTAATTCTTCGAGCCAATCCTCTGTGTACACAGTGCTCAGAGGAACAGGCTGTGTGGAGGAAGTCACTGCTGGCCAAAACTACTACTCTGTGCTAGAGTAAGAATGGATCTAAAAATAAAATAAAGCCAAGACAGATCTCTCAGTTCAGGTAATGCATGTCTCTGACTCACCTGCCAGCACTGGGACCCGCAGCCCCAGTCAGATCCCCTTGGCTTGCTGGGGTTTATTTCCCACCTCTGCCAGCCTTCCCTTAAGCCAGGTCACCTAAACTTTTAGCTTCAATTCTAGAGAACACCACCACCACCATATTTCCAACTTCCACAGATTTTCAGAGCTCAAACAAGCAATTCTACTTGATCTTTTCATTAGCTCTCACTGCCTTGTGCCCTCACTTTACCAGATCTCTGCATCAGCGTGGAAAGATTTTATTTTTAAATTAAATAGACAAAAACAAACAAAAAAATTCACTCTCTTTTTGTATTGGAACTAAGTTCATCCCAGAGTATAATAAAGAACACTGCTCTAGAACAACCCTTCCATCAGGACTGACACTGGAGAACCCTGGGCTCTGCAGCCCATGGTGGGTCTGAAGAGAGTTCGGGAGCCCTGGCCTGAAACAGAACCCCAGCAAAGAAAGCCCCTGCCCAGAAACTCAGGAAATTGGGAAATACTGTTGCACCTCACTGTGCTCTCAGCTGAGGTGAACCAGCAGAGAGGGCAAGTGGCTGTGTTTGGGCTGCAAACACTGCTGAGCGCTTCAACCAACCCCAAAGCAATCTTCACTGAAGTGCATCTCAAGTGCCCAACATCCCTGCCAGAGCTCCACTGGCACCGCTCCACCTGAACCAACGTCAGCCACCTGAGAATGGCCTTGTGACACCCAACAAGAGCTGGCAAAACCAGTCTGTGCTGGGAGAACTCCCCGGGTACTCAATGCTGCATTGTAACCGCACGTAGACACGTAAACACTGCCCAGCTCCTGCTTGTTTTTGAGTCTGTGAAAAGCCTTTCAGAGCAAAAGCGAAGCCAGACTATAAAACTGCACCGTACCCTCACCCACAAGCGGGGAGGAAAGCTTGAGACATAAATATATAAAATCCATTTCTGTTACTTCATTGCTGTTTCCCTTCCAGCTGACTGCTGTGTCCCTGAATAGAAGCTTGGCTGCAGCCAGGAACTCTGGATATTCGCTGGCGCTGCGCCCCGAGGCCTAAGGGCAATGCTAAGGAGATACCACAAGCAGCGGAGTAATGCATGTGACATCAGCACAAACAAGGACATGTGATGTTTCTTTTAAGCCATTCCAGATTTAAAAACCCTACAGAGTTCCCATAAAAGGATTTTTTTTCCTTTTTAACTCTGTGTGTTCGCAGGCCTTGTTTACATTATCTTAAACAAAATAAAAAACCTTTCCAATAGACAATGGAAGAATTTACAGGCTGTTAATACAACCTGAGCAGATTTATAAAGTACGTTCCTGACTGGTGGCAAGTGAGCTCCAGGGAGCTGAAGGCACCACCATGGGTTAGGGGAATAGCCAGCATCCCTCTGTGCATCTTTTGCTCAAGAAGTGAGCAGAAACTGAGTTCTGTTTTGCACTGAGACAATAAAAATACCCCCAGAAAACAGAAAGTTCCTATAGAAGCTGCATTCCATTTGTGCTTTGCAATACACTTGATTTGGTGGGGAAAAGCAAAAGGACCTCTCCTCCCCTGCTGGTGCCATGTGCTGCCAGTGCCTCTGCAGAGCAGACCCCGGGTTCTAAGCAGGAACAAAGGGAAATCAGCACTGCGTAAATAGTCTACAGAGCATGTGGGGGAAGCAATCCTGCTTCAAAAACAGAGTGGAATTCCAGCCTCCACAACTTTTAAAAGCCCCATGGGAACACACTGTCTGAGAGCTACAGCTGTACCAAAGCTCGGTGCCACGCAGCCGTCACCTGATGAGCAGTGCCATAACAATGGGAGGACATAAAAACATCACTGAGTGCACAGGAAGAGGAGAAAAACAGCAAAGCTTCTCCTGGCACTGTCTTACTGAACCATCTGTCTTATTGCATGGTTCTGTCTGCAGAGCCACGCGAGCTATGCCAAGAGGGTGTAGCATAAACACAACTGAGGCTTGTTTCACCCTGTACAAGAGTAAAGAGCCTCCAGAAATACCCTCCCCTTTGCTTTGCCCTTTTCACAGGGATTCACCACCTCCCAGCCACAGGACAACCCCCTGTAAAATCCCCCTTTGCCCAAGCATCCTTTGCCCTGCACAGCCACACTGTAGAACAGAACCTTTCCAGCTCCACCTAAAAGCTGACCCACTGCTGCCAGGGTCAGGGGAGCACAGGCACTGACAAGCACGACCAGCACGGCAGGGATGGAGACACGAGTGTCCCAGCCTGCCTGCACCCTGCAGGATTCATGGGGTGGAACACGAGGTCCTGAGGGGAGCTCCTGCTCGTGGCTGGAGGGTGCAGGGCTGTGTCAACATCACATCACCCTCAGGGCTAAAAATAGCAGATTTGGTGACAGGAAGATTCTTCTCTGTTCTCATCTACACTTCCCCACAGCAGTTACCTCCTCCACCTGTTCTGGAGGTTTCTCTCTGTCAGCACACTCCCCTCTCTCCACAGACAGGTCCACTGATGTTCTGACCAGAATTTCAGTTGCTTCCAAGTCAAACTAATTTAAAGAACAAAATTTCTGTGCTTTTGTAGCTACCCTGTGAGACACAGGAGCACAGAGGTCCCCTTCTCACCTGCTTCCAGGCAGCACCAAGCCCAAGTGACCTCCCTGCAGCCAGGTTTTGCTTTTGGGACATCTTGAGCTAGTATTAGGAGTCAATACTAAAGTATCACAGACCAGTCTCCACCAGCAGGGATTTTGTGCCTAAAAAATGCCTCCCACTAGCACAGACATGCCAAGAAACCTGCCTTTAAACACAATCTTTTAGCAATCTCCACAAAAAAAAGAGGGTCCCTTGGTTTACAAAGGGTTTCATAAAGCACTGGAGAAAGCACTGGGACATGCTGGGATGCAGGGCAAGATCTGTGTGCAATTTCAGGGCTCTTAGACACTGTTAGAAACACTCTTCTGCCCATGTCCTCATCTTCCTGCAGGTCCCCAGCTGAGAAGGAGGTTACTGGGCCCTGGAGAGGACCTCTGCCTACAGACCAGGTCTGATCCTGCCAGCAGTGTGTGGGTGAGGGCTGGGAGCAGTGGGGAGGTCACCGAGGGTGGCACAGCACTGTCACAGCATCCTGGGCAGGGAAAGAAGTGAAAACATGCAAAGAGTAAAGCACCACAGGAACATAAGAGGTTTTTTGATTGCCAAGTGCATATGCAGGGAACAAAGGTGAAGGTTACTCCTGGAGCTCCCTACTGTTATTCCTCCAACAGCCTACTTAAATTTCAACAGATTTGGGTGTCTGTACTAAAACAAAGACAAAACAAGCTGAAAGGGAGCAAAAGCAAGTCACAATAAGGTCATACTTTTTCTTTTTTCTTTTTACATTTGGGATAAAGCCAAGATGTTTTATACTCAACTTTATCACTAAAAAAAAGCAAACCAAAAAATCACCACTAATGTGGATGTGCCTTAGGTCTGAGTTCAGCCTCATTCCTTTTTCTGACAGAGCAAAGCAGCACAATTCAAAGGCAGATTTTTTTTTATTCTGCACCTCTGCACTGTCAGGTTGAATCCTGCTGGGCAGAACCAACGTGAGAACAGCTTCTCCATGAGGAGCAGCACAAGAAAGGCCTCGGCTGTTACACACTGGTGCAAAGATTTGCTCTGCCAGACTTTCACCAAGTTCTCCCAGCTCACAAGCCAGGACCTTCAAAGTGGATTCATCCAGTAGCAACAGCCCTGGAGCAGAGGAGATTCCCTGAGGAGGGGAAGGAAGGAGAACTGGGTGGGCTGCAACAGAGAGAACTTCTGGCCTGACTCCCCTCCCAGCCCTGCTCACACCACACACGCCCCAGCTTAACAGGGATTTCTAAAGCTGGATCTCTCCCCACTGAGTTAGTTCTCACTGCAGAGGTGCTTTCTCCTGTGAACCCAGGGAGCTGAACCCACCACATCCCTGTTCTTCCCCATTTGTGCCCACCCCCATTACACAGCTCTGACCGTGTTAAACAATGTCCAGTCAATCCGAATGCCAGGAATTCTCCACAGCATCTCGAAAGGGAAGGAATGTGAAACCAAGGAATCACATGGCAGCTACACCTCCCCCTGCATATACCACCCACCCCCCTCAAACAACAAAACAACACTGCCTGTCATCTGAAACCACAGCCAGGCTCCAGCCAAAAAAGCTATTTTCCTAAGAATCCCAAGCAGCTGAGGCCCTTAAGTGATTGTATCCCTTCTGTGGGCCTCCAACAAATTTCAATAACTGCAAGACGCAGTATTTCCTTCCCAAAAGTCAGCTTGGGAAGTATATCAAAGCAATAAAGTCTGAACAACTGAAACTGCTGTACACAAAGGCCAGCAGAAGTATTTCAGCAATGTAAAGCTAAAAACTGAAGCTGCTGCACTGCACACCCTCTGCTGCTGCGAGGCTTTGGGTCGATCCTGGGGCAGGGAGAGGTTTTTCTGTGGAAAACCTCACCCCATGCTTGCAGGGAAGGAAACTGTTAGCAAAGGGGATTTGTTTATCTCAATGGGACAAGTGCTGTGACTGAAACAGCAGATCCAATTCAGCTTCAGATACATTGAATTATATGTATGCTGAACTAAGAAGTTGAATTCCAGTGTTTACACACATTTCAGCTTGTCCCATGCTCTTTTCTCTCTTTATGCTCAACAGAATTACTTTAAGCAGAAGAGGTATCATTTAGGCACAGAGCCTCCTGATGTAGCAAATGCCACTTATGAAGTGACATTTTTTATTAAGCCTAATTTTATTCAGTAACACAAAGCTTGGATTTTGTTTGCTTGTTAGAGGAGATAGCCCAACGTGAGATTCTGGCCACAAGCGAAGTTGTTTTCTGGAATGTCTCACTACCATAAAATCCTGGATTGACAGAGAGCAGCCCCTCCCATGGTCGCTGGCAAGAGCAGACCCTGCAGGGCTCAGGAGGCACAGGCTGTGCCTGCAGGGCAGTGGTGGCACTTACAGCATGTCGGGACAATTGTCTGGCTTTTCCAGCAGCCCCCCTTCCATGACGAAGCGCAGCACCTGCTCGTTGGTCATGCCCTGGTACGGCTGCTCCGCCAGCGTCGCGATCTCCCACAGCACCACTCCGAAGGACCTGCAGGGAACATCACAGTTTTAGAGCTCCCAGCCATCTTTACCAGAGTTTATTTCTTCCAGGATGCTGAGTGCCCATAGCTATTTTCTAGGTGTCCATGGGTGTTTTGTTTTACCAAAGAACTCCAGTTGCTCAAAAACCACGTGCCTGTGGTGACAGTCACAACCCCTCCCTCAAGAGACTGCTGACTTCAAACACCTCTAACTCTAGTGACAAAAACTCAGTTACCCCTTTGTGACATGCATGTAACTATGTTCTCGAAACAGAGCTTCCAGCTCCTTCCAGATAACTACAAAGGACAGCAGAAGTGAAAAAAGCAGTTTGTCTAATAATAGGAATTGATTACTGGCAAAGGAAGATAAGCATAGTTATGTAATTGGGTAGTTTGGACGTAAGTATTGACACTTTCTAAAAATATCTCCATTTAAAATTAGATTATTGAGCAGACACAGCTCAAATTGTCTGCCCTGCACTGAAGAGTCATCTTCTTTTAGAGCTGCTGGGCAAAGAAAGAAAATCTCGATGCTGTCTGACTGGTGTGGTAAAATGCTGAGTCAAGCTGAGTGAGAAACACACAGTTCCACTGGGGGGGTGTTATGAAAACAGGAGTCCAGTGTCCTTAGCTGGTTATGGCCCAGTGATTTTATCTTTCAGATATCTCTGGGATCTAAACTGGTTTGTATCTGGAGCCAGAAGCCACAACTGCCTTGCAACTGTTTTCCTTTTAGGGGAGGGAGGGACGGGGGGTCAACTCAACATTTGGGTGCCTTTGAAGCTTCTTTGATCACTGCAGGGATAACGAGGACAAGTCTTGCACACCTACTCGTCAGATTATCCTAACAAATAAACTCAGGTTGCTCCTTCCAGGCAACCACCAGCCTTGAAAGAATTCAAGATGCTGAGGATTTATTTATAGAAATCCACCCTCACCCTGAACAGTATTACATTAATTTTAAAATGTCCTCCTTCCCTAACTACAACAAAAACAGCCCTGTCTAATTACCTCATTCTTCAGCCTGAAAAGCAATAAAAGAATGAGTTGCTAAAATAAAGCTCCACCCTTCAAATCTCCAGACACTCTTCCTTCCTGCAGTTGCCATTTCACCTTACAGCTTATAAATCCTGCACTCCAACCACTCAACAGGGTTTTGTCTTTCTGACATCTTGGCTTCTAAAACTGATCTCGAAGAACATGGAACTACATGTCACAATATGTGCCCAGAAAGGCAGGAAAAACAACCTCAACCTTTTGTTTACTGCTTGATGCAAATAAATGGCCCCCAAAACAGCCAAGCTCCACAGTTTACACAGGACAACTTCAAATCTGAACCAATAGGAGGATTCAGGGAGTTTTTCCTGGCATGAAGAGACCTCCAATGTACAGTGCCTGGTGTAAAAGTCACTGAGAAGGAATGATCCTTTTAGCCATAAGCAGATCGAGTAAATAGACAGTATTTCATGACAGTGTTAAGTCAAGTTCCACTACATTTGGAATTTAGATTGAAATTTCTCTGTAGCTGTGGATACATGTTCTAAACAAACAGCAAATTTCTCACGTTGAGCCCGTTTTTTTGTGCCTCCAGACAAGTACACCCCTGTGAACCAAATTTCAGAGTAAATCACTTCCAACAATTAAGACACCAAACCATGCCAAGGAGAAACTCCCTGAAATACCCACGAGTACTCTGAGCCTCCTCTCCATAAAACAATTTTTTTCCTCTCTATGCTTACAAGTAAAAATCTGTCAAGATTATACTGCTCCTCCTTTTCAGCTTTCCAATCCTGTGATCAGTAAACTACTTTCCAGGCCAGGATATTCACTCAGACTGTCCCCCTGATGAACTGCAATACTGTTTGCACAATCCTGCTTTGGACTCAGCAACCAACAAATGCCAAATTATGGAATCCCAGGATGGTTTGGGTTGGAAGGGACCTTAAAGCCCATCTTGTTCCCCTTGCCATGGGCAGGGACACCTTCTACTATCCCAGGTTGCTCCAAGCCCTGTCCAACCTGGCCTTGGACACTTCCAGGGATGGAGCAGCCACAGCTTCTCTGGGCACCCTGTGCCAGGGCCTCACCACCCTCACAGGGAAGAAATTCTTCCCAATATTCAATCTAAACCTCTTCTCTTCCTTGTTAAGGAAACACGTACTTCCCACAACATCTACAGCACTGATTTACATCTGACACCTTATTTAGTGTCATACCTAGGGTTTTTTTGTTTGGAATTGGAGTTATATTTAAAAAGTAACATCATTTAAGAGTCCCAGGCTTAAAGAAAGCACGTGTGGAACACACATGGGACATCCCCACTGCCCACCCTGAGCTGCTGCCAAACCCTTCAGAGGCAATGGCTGGACCTGAAAATTCCTGTTGTGTGGTAAGAACAGGCAGCTCTGCCAGCTCCTCACTCCAGGCTTGGTCAGTTCTGCATCTGGGGATTCTCTAGTGATATAGTCCAAATTTGTGTCTGCTTTGTGAAGCCATTACAAGTCCCAAAATTCTTTTACTGGGGGGATTGCCAAAAGCATGCCTGCACTGTTCCATCAGATAAATGGCTGATACAGGGCTTCCCTTCAACTCAATGTGGTTGTTTTCATCTGCTTCCAAGTCTGAGGGTTACTGGATTCAAAAGTAAGTTACTAGCCATATGTAAAATAAAATTTAAGCATCGTTCTGGTGCTTTGCTTTTTCACTTCAATTCTTCTTAGGAACTTTTTGTTCGGAGCTGGTGCTGTGAACTACAGACCACTGACTCCAAACTTCTCAAGCTGCTCATGGAAAATGCAGTTTACTCCTAGAACACCATTCCTACTGACTTCTAGACATTTGGAGGCAATCAGCTGCCAATTCTGTAACAGATCAGCAGTAAAAACATCTTGTTAGGAAGGCAGAGAAACCATAAAAGACAGAGGAGAGGTTTTGCCAGTACACAACCATCTTCTGCCAAGTCCTCCCTACCTATCTCCAAAAGCTGGGGGGTGTGTGGGGAATTGTTCCAGGGGATTACTTCTGCTAAGTACACGCCTCTATTAATAACTGCACAGATAGAGCAAGCATGCAGTGTGCTTTGAAAGAAAACCCTATTTCTGCATCTTGCAGTATATAAAACAAGCAAACAAAGCTCCAAATGGAGAGGGATATGCACAAGGGAGAACGCCCCAAAAAAGCCTGCGAGTGTACTCAACCCATCTGGGGGAAAGTGATGTTATTTACACAGAAGGTTTTGATGGAAAAGCAGGTCAGTACCAGGAACCTTTCCATATTCTTGCCAACTTTTAATGTTTTTTTTGAAGGAGGACAATTTTAAAAATGACAACTTGCTCTTCCAGGTGAAGGTAATGTTTTTCACTGCACAACTGATTTTACAACTAACAGCAGGAAACATGCTGCCACCTCCAGTTCTGGAAATCCATTTAATTCTGCTCTCCCTGAGAGCAAAATTGAACCTCACGAGTTCCTGCTGAAACACGAACTCATGGAACAAGAGAGTTACCTTTGAATGGACAGGAGAAGCAGTACACTTAGTTAAGTCTACTAAAACAAGAAGAGAAGCTAGAAAGGAGGAGGTTAAAGCAGTTTTTCAGAGCCCCTTTTTTGTTACCAGACGTCGGAGTGCGTTGTGAAGACTCCATCTTTCAGCGATTCCGGGGACATCCAGCGCACGGGCAGCAAACCCTTTCCTCCTTTCCGGTAATAATCTGTCTCGTAGATATCTCTTGTCATGCCAAAATCTAGAAGGCAGAAATACTCTGAGTTTGTGTGAGAAAATGACGAACATTCCCCCTTCCCACAGGGCAGAGAATCACACTTGGATGTGAGGAATCTGCGCTGCGTTCCCCCGACACTTGACTTTGCAGACGCTTCAGCTGCTGCCTCGGGGCTGGTGACCCTCCCAACACCAACAGACTGTGCCACTGACTCCAGGGGTGACAAGTCTGAATGGTTTAAATATAGGAATGTGAGAAGTTCCAGCATTTATACTCAGGCTTTGCAGTAAGATGAGTCTTCTGAAGGTCATATAAACTAATTGTTCCCAAAATTCAGTGATTTTTATTTTTTTAAAGGAGTGTAAGGAGCTCCTTTAGTACTTATAACTATTGTGTTTAATAGAAAAATCTCACATGCTGAAGGAAATAATTCTCTTGGTGTTCTTTTTCCTATTTCCAAAGGTAATTCCCAGTTTCTGTACAATATTCCAATTCAAGTGCTACAAAGGATTATGCTGTTCATTTGTGATTAACACGTCCAAATATTAAAGACATACTTCCAGTTTATATCCATGCTTAGCTGTAAATTCATAAGCATTTACAAGACTTGGATCTAAAAATGTTCATCCCCCTGACTGTAACTCAGATTTATTCCAGTGTTTTTTTCTCTACCATCAGCCTGAGACAGAACTGCTGGGTCTCACACTTGCCTACTGAATCCAGTTACTGTGTTCTCAGACACCAACCAAAAAGTTAATAAATTAGAGGTCATCAGTCCTCTGACTGATATTAAATGCTGTCTGATGACACACAGGGCAAAATCCATTTTACCAACACAGACCTGTAATTGCCCCTTTTTTCCCCCCTGGAAAGGTGTACAGAGCTCCCCCAGCTCTCCCAGTTATCACCAGTCTGTGGTGAGTGACCAAGCAGGCGTACCAGGGACACCGGTACCCTCGGTGATTATGACTAAAAAGCCCATCTGTGCAGCTCCTCCATCCCTCCCACACACCAGGGTGACTTTATCCCGGCTGAACGGAAGATTCTTTCAGAATGTAATGCAAATAAGAAACAGACACGCAGTGAGCACAGGGTAGTGTGGCATAAAGCTCTTCCTCTGAGATCTCAACAGTCTGACTTGGTGCATTCCAGCCAAGATGCTCCTAAACTGTTTCAGCATGAGGGGATTTTCAATGCTGCTACATAAACAAGAGCAGTGCAGCACATGTACAAAATGCTTTTGGGGTAACCATGAACACGTTAAAAGGAAGAAATGCACCATATCTTCAGTTTACAGAATTGTAAAACAAGCTGATGGGGGCAGGAGGAGAAAACTGGAATGGGAAGGATTTAGGCTGACTTCCCACGAACCTGCAGAAAATACACAAAATCCCCAAAAGATCTTATTTCCTAATTAACTGACTCAAAATGAAATCATTTTTTCTTTCTCCCAAATGACAGGATTACTTACACAAATTATCAAAATAGCTGAGTTAAGCTCAGAGAAAAAGAATTAGTTTCCTACAGCAGAAGGCTGTTGCTATACATGTTATTTTAATATGCACAACTCAAAAACAGCCAACAGCTTAAAATCACTCTCTCTGGAGAGAAGACTGAAAAAACTCATCTGACACTATTTTGGAGGGATGGTGAAAGGAAAAAAAAAAATTGGTGATCTAACAGCAGAGCAGAAGAAAAGCCATTCAGCTGTCTGGGAAGCAGAACTCCAGTTTAGACTGGAAAGCACCCAGCTGAAGTCATTCCACTTCCAACTCAGATATGATTTAAAGTAATCCTAAAATTCTCATTCTTCAATCAATAAACAGGAGGCAGAATTCTTTTTGTGCATTAACAGAGACATGAATGACACACCAGTGGTAACTACACCATCCACCCAGATGTCTGCAGCACCTGAGCCTAAACCACTGCCTCACCAGCTCTTTCTAAACCCACATGCTGTACTGCTGCCTTGCTGGAACAACAGCAAGCAGAGGTATTCCAGAGGTTTCAACTCAGTCTTAACTGCTCACAGGTCTTAAATCACAGCAAGTCTTCACAAGGAACATATTTCATTGCGCAGATACTTAAACTACAGCTCAGTTAATAATAAATAAATAAACAAATAAATAAAAAGCCTTCTAAGACACTGGTTTTCCAGGATGATTCTATGCTGTGTGCAAGGGTCAGGGCAGCCCACCTCCAATTTTGACTGTGAAGTCCTCGGCCACCATGCAGTTCCTGGCGGCGAGGTCCCTGTGCACGAACTTGTTGGCGTTGAGATAGGCCATGCCGTCGGCGATCTCGCCCGCCATCTGGATCATCTTCTTCAGCGTCGGCGGCGCCTGCCCAGGGTTGTTCTGAGCAACACGAAGATCAAACAATTAACAGACCACATCCATCCTCTTGTGCACATACTGTCCTCGTGTTCTGTTCCTTTAATTTATCCCCACTGGAATTTCTAGATCAAGGGCAAAAGCTGCTGAGCTCATTTTCTACATAGGCTGCTGTGATTTCAGTGGCAAGTGACCTGTGTGTCATCTTTGTCCTTCAGACCCTGTATCATATGTGACAATTTTAGCTGTTAGACTGATGGCCTATGAATGAGAGTTTGCACAGGAGCTAAGATAACAGATATTTACTTTCCAGCAGGGGCAATGGGCAGGACACATAACATGAAACAATTATCCTAACACATTGTGCTGGGGTTTCTTAAACCAGCCAATTTCTGTAACATCTTGATGAGAAAGTAGATCAGACAAGAGACCTAATGCAAATCTGTAAAAGAGGACTCACTGACACAAGAAAGGACCTATTCCATGTGGCACCCTGGGCTGCCTCATGAAAGAGCTGTTGGAGATCACACAACAGCTCTTGTTTTGTCCTTAGACTGCAGGAGAAGGGCAGGAAAGGCTAATTGCCTGCTGCTTCCAACGTGAGGCTGGCTTGTTCAAGATGATTCAAACTGAAGAAATAAACATCCAGCAACTCATGACTCACCTCTGTGTCTGGCCTCAATGATCTCAGGTAACTTTTGAGGTCCCCACGTGTCATCAGCTCCATGATAACCAGTGTAGGCTGGCCCTGAGAAACAACACCAAGCAGCCGAACCTGGCAGAAGAAAAACACGTGTTCAGTACAAGTATACAAGTACAGCTAATTATCATTTATTCATGTTGATATGCAGCCCTGTGGGAAAGGTCTGAATGTAGATTTGGTTACACTTCCTGACCGAGGTTTCACAGTAATATTACAAAGCTGCACAGAGTTGAAGCTAAAATCCCAAGTTCCCACTTCAGTCAGGGCAGACGTGCCCAGAACAGCCTCGTGTCAATGAGCACCAGGGCTGGATGAGTCACAGCCTCGTCACATCTTCAGGACTCACCACATGGTGACAGTTGAACTCCTTCATCACCGAGGCCTCGTTCAGGAACTCGATCCTCTCGCGCATGCTCGCCGACTCATTGACCGTCTTGATGGCCACCCTGGTCTCTGGCTCATCCTTCACCACTCCCTTGGCTATTCCCTCGTACACCATTCCAAAGGAGCCTTGCCCAAGCTCCCGACACATGGTGATCTTCTCCCGGGGCACCTCCCACTCGTCTGGAACATACACTGAGGGGACAGAGAACAGGCAGTGACGTTCCACAGCTGCCTGTGCTGGGATCACTCCCTGCCCCACAACAGCAACTGCCCCAACAGTTCTGGTGTTCAAACCCCACACAGAATGCTCAGAGTCTGCACCATGTGTGCAAACAGGCCAGGGCCTGTCCCACACAGAGGCAGGGGGATGGTGGCATACAACTAAATCTGAAAGAACAGTGGACTTGAAGTGGCTTCACTATGGTACTGACATATTGGGCTAGAAATAAGGAACCTCAAGGCCAAAACCAGGGTGAGAAGAGGCTCAAATCAATGCTTTAGGTTAAATATTTTCTTGGAATCCTTGCTCTCCTAATTCTCCCAGACAGCATCAAACATACTTGATCATCTGTATCGTTTAGTGTCTGCTGTATTCTCTATTAACACTGATTTTATGGCTAGAGGGAAGCAGACTCTGATCCAGCAGTTCTTTGCATGGCACTATTCTGATCCCTTGCACACACACCGTTGCACCAGCAAAGGCAGAACTTGCTGCTGCTGCTGCAGGTCTTTGATCTGAGGCAGAAGAGAGCTCTCAGAAGGTGACTGCCAGGAGGCACGACTGCCTCAGGCAAGAAGACATCCAAGAACTCACTGATGCTGCTGCCTATCAGTCACCAAAGGAGGGGACAGTTGTGTCACATGCTCTGCAAGGGTGAAATGACAGGATGAAAACAGGGGATTATAGCATGAACAGTGACAGACCTTTAACCCTCATGGTGTTGCTATAACAAATAACAGTAAAATAGTCTGCTGCCACTCTGGGTAAACCCATTCGTCTCCTGGGGGCTTTTGGAAATACTATTCCAGCAGCACCAAACCAAGCCATAAACAAAAACTGAGGCCTCAAGGACATCTGTCTGATGTTGGGATTTCTTCAAGTAGTGCATTTGTTTCAATAGGGCAAAACAGAGCTTAAAGGGGCAAACATGAAAGACCACAAATTCATTCATTCTTCCTTCATTCCAGTGAAAACATCACTGGAAGAGTAGATGATAATCTGAAAGTGAAACTAGTGAATCTGAACTTGCCTCAGGTGGATAAAACTACAGGAAAACAATTCACAAACTCCCCATTTTCAACAGACAAATGGCATTTACGTATTAGCAATTGTGGATTCCAGGGCTGTCCTAATAAAACAGGGGAAGTGGCTTTACAGCATGTCTTTTAGAGTTTCATACCTTTCCAAGTCAGACACCAACAGAACACAGGACAGTAAAAGCATCACAAGGTCACACTCACCATCTGAGGCACTGAAGTACTCGGGGTTCACAGAAGCATAAAGTACTCCATTGCCCAGTCTGTCACTGTTCCTGTAGAAATATTGGGGTTTATTTCTTTTATCTTTAAATCTGAGTATATTTCAGACCATCTCTTCTACAGCTTTTCCACTGCTTGCTCAACCACAGAGTATTATTTACTGCATGTGGAGTTTTGCAGACAAAGGGGACAAACTAAGATCTTATCTACCTCACATAGTCAATGGGAACACAGTCCAGAATAGCTTCCCAGGAGTTCTGGAGTCTTCTCTATACCAAATCAGCACCAGGAAAATGTAAACACAAGGTACTTTTAGCTGCTGGGTAAACTTATTTTAAGAAAGGCAGCTATATTTTTATACAACCAGGAGACCCGTGGCTGAGAATGCACTTTACCATCATCAGCTCTGCTGTGGGAGTGAAGTTTTTTAGCAAAAGACAAGACTCTTTTTAGGGGGAGATTCCATTCAACCATTTCCTAAGTGTTTCTAATATTTTATTTGAAAACCACACAATGCCACACCTCCCAATTTTACTGGGGTGATTTTCAGAATAAGACATGTAATAAATGCACTTTGAGAGCTTTTGTAGGAGACAGGATCACTGAGAAAATATTCTTGTGTTAGAACAACAGTTTAAACAAGGAAAAATTATCAGGAATCTCACCTAGGAGAGCCTAAGGAAAGCAAAGCAGGTATTGTAATCACCAGAGACAAAGCCCTTTCTGGAGAGCTTGAGCAGAACTGGTACCACTGTCTGCAGTGCTACCAGTGAATTAGAGCTGGAAATCATGGGATACTCAATGAGCATAATTAATGTGAAAGTAATAAAAAACCTCCAGAGCTAGAAAATTGCAAGACTGAACATTTGTACTGCTATTAAGTTCTCGTTATGTGTTTCAATGAGACAAAAAAACCACATCACTAGTTACAAAAAACAAAACTCAGGAAAACAAATTAACAGAACAGTCCCAATGATGGCTCTTGGCCAGGACGTAATTTTTTAAGTGGATGCAAAGACTTCAAAAAACTCTCTAGAATTCGTAAAACAATCAGATTAACCTAAATGGAACTAACTTCTCATTATTTATATTGACCCATATTTCAGTTACATCTTCTGATTCTACAGGTCCAGTGTGCACCACCATTGCCCCACTGATACGTTCCTCACAAGCCTTCCTCCTCCCACTCAAACATGATACTGCAATAAAAACCCTCCCCATATCTCCAGCAGCAGCAGCCAGATGCTGGTAACTCTAAACCACCTCCTTTTCCATACCAACGAGGCAGAGTCTACCTCAGCCTCTTGACTCCTCTGAATGTAATTTCTCTTTTTAATGTCTAACTCGCTCCATGGGCACAGATTTGAAAATAAACAATTCCCCTCCTGCAGGTTTAAGCACCAGCACATGGAACTCACCTCTTTTTGTTAAAGACGTAGAGCATTATCAGCAATCCCCCAAGGATGAGCAGCAGAGCAATAGGGAGCACAATTACCAAGTGCAGGAAGTTTCCATAGTTTGCTGCTGCAACCAACAAAAAAACAATTGTATCAGGGTTTCTATAAAACCTCTGTTAACAAAGAAACATTCAAAACCCACTCAGTGGATTTCCATACAGGGAAGAAATCAAAGTTCTCATTTTCTTGTCTGATGTGGAAAAATGTACTCGGAAACCCTCCCTGACTGCAGATGAGTGAAACAAGAAAGCAGACACTGAAAGGCATTAATTTTGTACAGAACAGTGTCTGTCTGGGCTTTGTTTTCACAAGTTATACTTAAAGGACTTACATTCCTCAGTGAACAATATCCAATTGTTCACTTGCACATTCACCTTTTTTCCACCTTTTGTTCACCTTGCAGCTGCTTATATTCAGAATATATATGCATCGCTCTTTACTTCAAATTGTTCAAAGTTCAGCAACCAGAAAACCAAAAAGGGATAAAAGATGGAGTTGCAGTTTTCTGGGGATATATCTGCTCTACAACTAAACACAGAAAGTCTTAAAAGAGGGTCTCTGTAGTCATGTTCTTCCAAAATATAAATTATTCCTATTGCCAGGACCAGCATCACCCTTTCATCAGGACACTTTTTTTAATCAAATGTCACTCAGAACAGGTCAACCTGTCAGGCAAAAATCTACACAAATTATTTGTTTCTTCAATTATTTTGCAATTTTAAGCAGGTTTGCCTTGTTGCCACAGGTTTTGTACGTGGCAGCTCCATGTTGTTATAGCTAACACCACATTCCCAACGTAGCTGCACATCCCAGGAAGCCACAGCAGGGTGTTCTCCACACCCACACCCAGCTGCACCTCTCACAGACACCCAAAGCTGCAAGGAAAGGCCCACACCTCACACACCACTCCTGGCTGTCAACACTTGCCAAAAAAAATGGACCAGAGAAGAGTTCCCAAAGAACCATCAGCAAGTAAGAGGAGTGTTCAGAGGCAAGAGGCCCAGATACCCAGTCACATGAACATCAGGAATTATTAAAAAGACAATAAAGCCCCAATTCGACACAGACTATAAACATTTGTCTTACATTTGGGCTGCACATAGAAAGAGATGGGCTCAGTCCAGGACCCATTCCCAGCTAAGGAAGTGGCCTGAACTCTGGCAGAATAGTTTCCAGGGTTCAAGTGAGTTAGTTTAGCTCCTCCAAGCTTCTTGTATTCCTGTCTGGAAACACATTCCCTCTTCTCCTAGAAGAAAAAAGCAATTTGTACATGTTATTATCTCACATTCTGGAGAAAGCAATATAGCTGCAGGATAAGCTCATTTTTATAAATAAAAGCCCCACCTGACCAGTTTTACTTCAAACACCATAAGGAGATAGGTGGAATTTAAGAACTCAGAGGAAATGCAGGAAAGACATGCTGGCAGGTGCTGGGTGTCTGAGATCACAATTTCTGTTTGTGCAGCACTGCACAAAAGCATGTTAACAAAGATCCTTTTTTGTGTATAAATTAAGAGTTATGAGCAGTAATGTCAAATCCTCACCTCGCCATGCTGCCCGTATTTGATTTCATACATCAGGATCAGCCCATTTGGATTTGCAGGCTCCAGCCACTTCAGGTAGACAGTATTTTCCTCTTTTGCTTCCCATGATACTGTTCCTGGAATGTTATCTGCTCCCTCTGTAAAACAGTTACAGGTGATGTGACAAAAACACCTATGACTGAAATATGAACTTCAGCAAGAGTTGAGGAAAATGGAAGGTTCCTGATATTCTTCAGGTGCAGAAGCTCTGCAGCAAGAGCCATTCAAATCGGGGAACAAACTCCACTGGACAAGGGCCTGCTGGAGATTAGATCAGTCTGAGCTACTGGCTCCCAGAAAATCAGTGCAGAGCATGCAGCTCCACCAGGCATGGGCTCTGTGTGCCAAAAAACCCTGGTTATCAGTACCTGATTCTTCCTTCCCAACTCTCCCCAGCACCAAAACAGTGCAGGGAGCTATTCCCACCAAATGGCTGCAAACAGCTGTAAACACACAACATCTGCCCCACCGACAACCTTTTCCTAAAACAGTCATAGGAAATCCATCCCCGTTTAAAACAGTCTCAGCAGCAATTCAGGAACTGCTTTATCTCCTAATAATTTTATGTGGCTTATTAAAACTTAACAGGAATGTGAAGCGCGTTTCAGTCTGGACTGAAAAAATACCACCTTCTCAAAGATAACAAGAAAACAGGATTGTTTAGCCTTTAATTTTCAGAGGCATGTGTTAAAATTCTGGGAACACTTCTTTCCTTTTCCCTGATCTCACAGATTTCCTTATTTCCTTGAAATAAGCAATACTTTTTGCTTTTTTTACTGACACAGCTGGATCTGGATTATGATAGCCTTTCCTCCCAGAAACAAAACAAAATTGCTACCATTCTGCATCCAATATCCCCAGACATCTGCTGGAGTCAGAAGCTCGTTGCTGGATGCATATGAGCTTACACTAAAATCATCTCTATTCTTCTCAGAAGTACAATCTGCAGAAGTCCCAAAGACGAGCACAGCATTCAATGCTTCCTATTTGAAGTAGTCTAGAGGCCAGGGATTAGGCACAAAGAAACACAGTATTCCTCCTGTTCCCAGGCTGGACAAATGCATGGTCGTTCTGTGACAGAAGAAACATTTGGCAAACATTCCCACGAGCAAAACTCCAACATCTGCAAACAGTTCTGAGTGAACGCAGCAACACCAAACATTAGCAGAGAAACGTTGCTGTGGCTCTATTCAGCACACAGGGAGCTGAGGAACAAAACCTTGCAGCCCACCATGTCTGGGGGGTCTCACTTCTATTGCTGGGAAACGGAGTCTCTCCTAATTATCCTGGCAGTCAACTTCTCCCTTTCTCCAGCTCCCAGCACAGACTCAAACACATCACTCAGTACACACAACACACCGGTCAAGGACATGAAACAAAAAATCTATGCAGCTCCAATTTATCCTACTGCATGGAATTTTTTTTTACTATACCCCAACTTAATTCTAACTGGTTTGGGAGAGCTTGTCCCCCCAGGATTGATCTCTGCCCAGTACAGGCAGAGCTGGCCCCAAGTGAGCATACCTGAGGGCATCGTTCTGGCAAACACGAAGTTGGACGCGCTGCAGCCGAGCGTGTCGGCCTCATGGTTGCAGCTGTGAATATCGATGCGGTAAAGAGTGAAGGGCTGGAGATGGGAGATCACGGTTCTCTCCTTGCCATCCACCTTGGTCTCAAAGAAGGGATATTCCACCTCGCTCTCCTCGGTGTCAGAGGCGTTGGTGAAGTGGTCGGTCCCGGTCGCGTTCCTGTTCCGAGTGGCCAAGGTGGCGTTGGCGATTCGGAACACATCCCTCCGCTTCCGGTCGGGCCTGAGGAGCAGACACGGGTACAGAAAAGGGCTCTTTAGAGAAAATCCACTTCTTCTCCAGCTTCGGGAAAACTGTGCCAAACACCCCAGCGAAACAGGCAACAGCTAATAAAAAAGCTAAATAAAGGGAACTGCAAAACAAGAGAAAAACTTTTTCTAAATCTGAACCTGCCACGTGCCATCACATCTCATTTCTCTCTCAGTCAGGAACCAACCAAAAGTCTGAGGCTCACACTGCACCCCAAGATGAATGTGCAAACTTCTGACCTCACACAATAAACCAAGCAGCAAAGAACAGCTTCACCATTACTCAACAAGCATCCTGGATTTGTGTTTCGTGATAACGATGTTGACGCTTAAAATAAAAATCAGATGCTAAAGGTTGAAAAAGTTAGGGGGGGAAAAACTGTTTTGAAGTTTGCTGGATTAGCAAAGGAAGCTGAGCCTACTGAGAGTTAGCTTTGCAGTTGTGATGAAATTAGAATGTATTGCACTGAGAGGAGAAACCTTGGAAGGAAGCTGAAGGCCATGAAGGTTCACCACCACTCAGGTGGTCATCTGTGTATCTCTGCTTCTCTCACCCAAACAAAAGCTCTGCAAAGGAACAACCCTCCTATGTAAGAAAACTCAGCACTAATATTGTGTAGAGGTAAAAGTTCAATGAGAGCAGCTTTGCCCTACAGGCATCTGGGTGAAATTTAAGCAGAGTTAAAAAGTTGAGGCCAAACCATTGTTTTCTCGAGCCCAGGGGAACCCTGTAGTAGACCGCCCCAAATGACAGGACAAGGATCAAGATCCTCTCAGAACCTCATGGATCAGGTAACCAACACCCCGTGGCCATACACTGGACCTGTCCCTTGGTCCTGCCCCAGATCTGAGGCTGTTCTGCACAGGAGCAGAACTGCACGGGGCAGTCTGGCTTTACTGCTCCTGCTCCTTTGTCTCCAAGGGCTGCAGGAATGCTCACACCAGGAAAGCAACGCCCCAGGGGAGGTAAAGCACAAAGTAAGAAGAGTCACACTACAAAACCAATTTGGGCTTGATTCCTGTCCCTGAAATCACTTCACCAGTGCCCATGGAACACCTGGCCAGCGCAACAGGTACCAAGGGCAGGAGGTCCAACAGCTCTACCAGAGAGCAAGTTACAAACCAGGCAAATGAGGCCTCCCTTGAACACACAACAGGAGGGAAGATGACTCAACAGGAGAACTTAATTCACTGTCAAATATATCATCTGAGTACATGCAGCCACAGAGCAGCATGCTGCAGAGACAGCCAAGAACAGGCTCACTCAGTTTTGAAACCTTCTGGCAGAGGCTGGATGAATTTTTTTCTTTAGGAGTTCACTATAAAAATTTCCCAAATCCCTTTACTACGCCGTGAATAGTCGTTTTGACACTCTAACCACCATGTAAACCACGTCACAGAAATACACACAGACAAGAAAGAATTTCCTAAGTCAGCAACAAATTGTTTTAAGCAATGCACAAGTAGATAGGTTGTCAGTTAAGGCAATTGCATAGGACAGAAGCATTTGTGCATCATCTATACTGGTATTTATGGAAGTTACTAAACCTATTCACCCTGCTTACAGTGTGTATTGATTTACTGCTTTAGCTCAGTGGAAAGAACAAACTTCTCATCAGTAAAAAGTTGGGTGCCTAGCCCTGAACTGATGAACATTTGTGTAGATTCTGTGGTTAAAGCAGTGAAAATAAAAAGTTCGTTTTCAATCAACCACAAAAGCATGTGCCAATGCAAGAACCCAAAAGGCCTGGCTTTATCACTGCTTTTATGGGATGCATGGAGCTTCACCTCTCTGTATCTGGGGGTGGAGGGGAGTACAGCCCTACCTTCTCTTTGGAGAAGAAGATAAAGGAACACAAAACTTATTGGTGAAAACTACAGTGGTGTCAGGAAGAGAAAAGAGCTACAGGATAGCCACAAGGCAAACGTAATTAAAACATCATGAGATTTGACACCAGTGCTTTTCGGTCAAGCAGCTTCCTGCATTCATGAAATGCAGAGATAAAGGCAAAAATCAAGCATCCGAGGAAGTAAAGAAAAGTCTAGAGGTAAAAACTTGAAAAATCATTTATTCCATTAAGGGAGAGGAAGAAAAAGAAATGCAAGATAAAAATGAAAACCAACACTATTAGAAATTAAATTTAAAAAAGATTTAAAATAAACTTGGACTATTTAACAGCAAAGCTCACTCTTTTTCTACTTCATGGCAATTTTAATGTTACGGCTCAGACTACACACAGAGCCTGTCCCATCCTGCTCATTAGAGAAACAAAAACCTTGAAGAAGGAGCTCACTCTCCTCTGGTAGTAAGTCTCTCTTCAAAACTAAGCAGAGTCCTGTTTGAAATCCACCACGGCACCGTTACACATGGGGTCATCCAGAAGTTGCACAAGAGATTAGATCAACAGACTTCTTAAACAATCTTAAAACTACCCAGTCAAATCCTTTCATGCTGTATTACATGCTGTAGCTCTTTCATAATAACCTGGAGACAGGTAGAACACTGGAAACAAATACTACTACTAAGGCTTGCATTAACACATTAATTAACTTCCCCCTTGGGAAACGGAGAAAAAAAATGACATCAAGGAACAAGCTGCTTAGATTTGTCCCATGGAGATGTCTCACCAGCTCATAAACTTTAATTTCCCTGACATACAGTCTCTTAAAAGTTGCTTGGCTATGCAGCTATTGCTGAGCATTGTCCCTTATCTGCCCCTGCTGTTACAAAACACCCTAATGGCAGTAATTTAAGAGAAAAGGACAACCTTTCAGGAAATGCTTTGTGAACTGATCAGTTTATTTGTTACTGAGTTCAAGGTTCTATGAGTTTTCTTGGAGGGGGGCAGGACTGCAAGAAAATTTGGGAGAAGACAGCACATTCTGAATTACAAATGTTTGGGGAAATAGAAAAACCTCCTTTGCAACAGACTTTCAAGTAGTTTAGACCTTACACATGGCTTTCAAAACTCCTCTCTGTGCTATTTCATGAAGTCCAACATCAGATCTTGTGATTTCCCGTGGCTCAGGATTTACATCATGATCAGACATGGGGGCTGTAACTCCCCTGTACCTGATCTTGGCTGCTGCTTCTCATCCTCACGGGGGAAACACTGCACAAATGCTCAGTGTGACCCAAACACAGCTCAGATTAGATACTTCACACCTCCCAAGAGAGGCAATATTTAGCTCCTCATTTTTTGGATAAAGCTAAGAAGCATTGCGAATATCAACGTCTCAACCCCAACAAGTCAATCCAACACATCCTTGAATAAAGGTCCAAAAAATCACAGTGGAGAATGATATGAACCAGCATCAATGAGCAGCAATGCCACACTTTAGAGTTCTCAAACACAGGATTTGACCGTGGGCTTCCCCTGCCAGCAGGGAGAATGGGACAAGCTGCACCACTCAGATCTAACAGTGTATTAAAGACTGTAACACAACAGCTGTACACTGTATGTCCTGCTCCAGCATCCAATCACCCAAAGTAACAACAGCTTACCTGAACGATATATTGCAAACTCAAGGATCAAAATCACCAATTAATTCAGTAGGATCTATTCTGTGTTGCAGCACAGAATCATTACAATTCCACTTAACATGTAAGCGGGTGTTTATCGTGGGAGAGTGGAAATATTTAATAGTTCTCTGCAGCACTGACCCAGGAAACACACAAGCCCTTTGCAATTAGTGCAGTGAGAAAAGAAAACCAGTTTCAATTCTGTGAGGCAACTGTGCCCTTAATTTCAAAGATAAATCTTCAGATTAGGAGCACAAGCACTTAAATGGTTATTTAGAGAAAAAACACATCTGAAACCCTCTGTCTGCCTCATGTTGCTCCTCTCTGAAACCCTTACAGACAAAACGAGCTCCTCAAGTGACTCTTGAGTCTGAAAAGAAACCATCACTGAAATCCTTGATCAATACAGGTAAGAACCCTTACTATGGGCTAGAATTGAAAGAAAGAAATGAAAATTGGCAAATAAGAGAAACTGCAAAGTAAGGCTGTGGATTGTCCCACATGAAAGCAAAGGTAATGTTTAGCGTTTCAGGTGTCTCTGTGTGCTTTCATGTCCAGGATATCTCAGTTCTAGGAAATGTTAAAAGATGAACACTTCCAAACAAGTGTTTGGAAAAAATGTTAAAAGATGAACACTTCCAAACAAGTGTTTGGAAAAAATGTTAAAAGATGAACACTTCCAAAGAAGTGTCCAAAACCCATTACCTGGGGACAAAGATGGAGTTATGAAGGAAGTTCTCAAAGACCTTCCGGTACTCTGCTTCCTCCTTCTCTGCTTGCTTTTCTGCCTCTGTCTTGGGACAAGCACAACAAGGTCCTTTTTCTCCCCCACAGCCCTCTGGCTTGGTGGGCTCAGTGGCTTCTTCTGTATCAATGGTCCCATCAGCATATCTTCGAATTGGGACTTTATCTTGAAAGAAAAGAACAGAGCTGGTTTCTTTCTCTCCAGACCATGGATGCAGCAGCAGTCTGTATCTACCCATTCCCTCTACTTGCAGTTACTTAGCTCCTGCCAGTGAAGAGCCCTGGCAGGCAGAGTCCCAGGCAGCTCAGCACAAGAGGTTCTCCTACCTTTGGAGCAGTAATTGTGTCTGTACAGGTAACTGTCCTGAGGCTGCTGCTGCCAGCGCACGATGTAGTAGGAGAGGTTCCCATTGGGAAGAGAGGGAGGATTCCATTTCACAATCAGCTGGGATGAGGAGTTGGATGCTGAAATAACATCCAGGGGAATGGATGGCACTAGAGAAGGAAAAAAGAAAGAAAAAAGAAAGGTATTTAAATCTAGAGTACTCTACAATGTATTTCCATGCAAGCTTTTGAGTGAATCCCAATGCATTTCTATACTGCAAGGAAAAACTTTTCAAAGAAAGGATTTTCTACTTATGCCAACAGTTAAGGGTTCAACTGCAACCAAGTCCCAACCCAAAGTTGTACTTAAATTAATCTTTACAATGGAACAAAGCCTGAAATTCTAACTCCAAGAATTCCCATAGTTCCTAATGAAAGTAATATCTGAAAAAACAGAGTTGTAGTTCAAATTTTAATACTACTTTAATAATTAGTGAAACTGCTAGCACTATGCACATTATCTGCACACAAATTTTATTTCTGTATCAACAACAGAACTTGCACAATAATGCACTAATCACACCATTATCAACCTCTCACCCCAGAGCCCAGCATCTCACCTGCAGCATTGGTTCGAATATATATAATTTCACTTTTTGCTCCATGAATATGATGATTTTCCATCATTGTGAGGGTAACAGCCTTGACATAAATGGCATATTGAGTCCAAGGTTTCAACCCCTGCAGCAGAATTCCAGGATTGTTCTCTTTGTTTGGTGGCAGGTCAACATCAACCATGTTCCAGCTATTGGAGCCACACGCATCTTGCCCATCATACTCTGTCACATTTTTGAATGGTCTGAAGTATTCAAAGAAAAAAGTAGCACAGATATTTATTTTCTCCCAAAGATTATCATATATGTATGAGAGCGCCTTGCTTAAAAGTTGCTCAATGAACCAAATAAAGCTTACTTGCTTTCCACAGCAGAATATACCAGAAAAAAAATAAATCTGTATTTCCAAGCAGTATAAAATTCAGAGTTCAGTTTTAGTCATGAGCAATAAAGCAACATTCTCCAAGAAAACACTGTATTTATCTATTTTTTTTTTTTTACTCAAAACAGGCAGTGAAATGCTTCAGACATATTTAGACTTTAAATAAACATATATCAAACAGAAGCAACTCAAACCAGTTATTGATAGTGGCCAAGCTTTTTACCATAAAGAACCCAAAGTTCCAAGACTGGCCTTGACCAGTCCAATGGGTTTTTTACCCTTTTATTTCTACACAACACAAACACACTTATATAGTTCTGCTTTTCAGAAGTTGTAACACTGGTGCAAGAGCATACAAACTCATTATTAATATCAGTACACTTGCCAGCAGTGGCTTCATTGTAGAACATCACGATGATCTTTTTCAAATGATGCTGGACATGGACTATTAGTGCTTCCATGTCTCACACCTTTGCTCCATGTATCATTACCAGCATTCCAAACCTCCCTTTCACACCTCCAGACTGCTTGGAGAGTTATTTTTGTGCTCATTTGGGTTTTTATTATTTTAAATCTGAGCCATTACAAGGATATGCAAAGGCAGAGGCATCTCCCAAGTAATTTGGATCTCTCCACTAACTGCCCCGTACGTTCATTATCAAGAGATACTAATGCAGGAAATGACCAAAGCTGGAGAGCCTAAATAACCCCAAACCCTGAGCAGACAAGTCATCCAGGTGGCAGGGCAAACTCCTGACCTGGGATGCTCTCTAGTCAGTACTCTGTAGAGAAAGCAAGTATCTCAGTAAACATGATGACTTAGGAGGATCTCCAAATCAGACCCCTGAGAAGAGCCAAGCCATCCACCTTTCTCTTTTTTCAAATTTGAAACTTCCTGATGGATTTGCAATCCATTTGTAGGACTCATTCAAACAAAATGTCTTTTTAAAGGAGGCTTGTGCTCCACCAAGAGAAGAATCAGAACAAAAGCAGGACTTGAGGATGAAGTACACAAACTGGATGAGCAGGAGGGACAGAACTGTCTGCTCTCCCTTGGACTGCCCTGGTTAATCTCTGACAACATCTACTTACGCCTCTTTGTAGTAAACAGTGAAGCTGATGAGGTCTCTGTAATCTGGAGGGCGATACCGCTCCCACGTCAGTTTAATCCGATTCTTGAGCGTCGTGTTGGAAACAAAATGCAGAATTTTGCTTTCACCTGCAATGCAAAAGGACAGGACATGCCAGAGTTGGCATCACATCACCTGTCAGTGTTTTTGTTTCTTAGATATCAGTTTTAGCTAATGAGCCTTTCTAGTAGCACCTCAACACCATAGGACACCAACAGCCTTTGTCTCTGTAGAGCTTCCTCTTTTCCTCCTACTACATTTGAGTGCTTTAGGGTAAGCAGTGACCTTGGCAATCAGTATAAAACATGCTTGAGCTACTTGTTATTAATTTTTTTGAAGCAGATTTTCTTTTAATGCATCATCAGACAGCTCTTGAAAACTACTTCAGACTCTCCCTGAGCGAGGAATGGAAGCCCTGTTTATCCACAGGACTGGTTTTGGAAGCACTGAATTCATCATCCAGCTCCAAAGCACGCGCGGAGCAGTCACCGGCCTCTGTGTGCTCACTCTCCAGGACGACTTTTGACAACTACCATTTGTTTTTCTGGAGACTGAACAGCATGGAAAAGACAAAGGAGGTTACACTCCTATTCATCAGAGGCTGGACCAAGAACTCCAAAACTCAGTTCATATACGGCACAACCATTTGATGGCAGCAGCTTCCAGCTACTCTTCTGAACAGACCTGGATGGAAGCCCACAGCTTTGAAATGAATGGCTTCCCACTACCAACTTGCTGAGCTTTCCAACCCAAAACAAAATAGCATTTTAAAAACTTAATTCTTGGATGAAGAAATTGTGTTCTGTCAACTGTGAGCTAGTTTCTAACGTTCCATAGAAGCTCTGAAAATAAAGAGGTTTTCACCCTCGTGTACACTGGCACTGTTGGTGCTATCTTTGCAAAGGCAGTTGAGCTTTTGTTGATTCTTTTGCCCTTCTCAAGAGTCAGAAAGCTTTCTGTACTGGTTTCTTAAAAAAGCAGGCAGCGGCTGGCACTGGCCTCAGTGGTAGTAAGGCCTGGCTGTGTGTCTGTAACTCCTCCAGGACTGCAAGGCTTTGCTCTATTGAATGTGCAAAGAATGGAGGGTGCTTACAACAAGGATCTGGGCCATCTGCGTGTCTGCATCGCACCCAAAGAGACATTCAGCAGACTACGTGGCCTAGTTTTGTAAGCACCATCCACAACAAGGAGACTTGAGTTATACACAAGATCCATTTTAGTTTACTCAGCTCCAAAAACACTTCAAAGCCACCAGGGGAAAAATGCATTATCAGTTTTAAGGGGTTGAGGTGAAACTCGTAGGCATTCTTAATTCCTAGAAGAGAGGTTGCTTCTAAACCTGCTGTTACACCTGGAGGCCTGATGTGCAGACCACCAAAGCCAAGAGAGGACTTTCTAATAACTCTGACCATTGCAGAATCCAAAATTAAATGCAGATATGCTCAGGCTTAGGAATACTGCGGAACATTACAAAGTGTTCTCAATTCAAAAGCAAGTAATTTGAAAACGAAGCAGAGCAAACTAAGTTTGAAACTAGCATTTCTAGCAACCAGGTACAATATTTGGCAGGAGATTAAATGAAGGTGAATGTAACAGAAAGAGTCTGTTTTGGTGTCTATGGAATTGTTATTCAGCAGCTTATCAAGAAAGAGTATGTATCAGAGAGAGGAAAACCCCTATAATGATGCACAGTTATAAAGGAGACTGAGAAATTGCTCCTTGTTGGCTACACCAAACAACTGGATTTCATTTCTCATTTCCTAGGCATGCTCCTATTGTTATCTGCTGCTGCTGTCACAAAACAGGGGATTTGGGAAGAAGTCATCTTCTACAAGTGAGTTTTACAGACAAGATAGGGACTGTGTAACCACATCATTTTCCACTCATGCAAAGGTGCCTTCACAGCTACAGTTTAGAGCCTGAACAAGCAGAAGGGCTGAAAGCCTCCTGCAAACCATAAACTCTAAATATTGCCATGGTCAGCAACATGTCAGCATGTTGGGTTTGTTCTTGTGACACCCTCCTGGTGCAGTTGGCATTGAGATTTTTTTGTTTGTTTACTTACAAGAGGCTCTCTCCCCATTGTTCCTTGGATTTATGTCTCCTTTGCTCTGTCGTCCCTTGGTTCCTGAAACTTCCTCCATACGGTAAATCTCAGAAACACACAGTTTAGGATTAAATGCAAAGTACATTTTCCCCTCACTGATTGTCAAGTTATGATGGTTCCAGTCCCACAGCTGCTGAAGATTGTGGTTGTCAAGCACATAGAAGGAATAATTCCTAGAAGGAAGTTTTTGAAAAAAAAATACTCATTTTAATTCACAGCCCAAATTCCAACTAATTTCTTCCATTTCAAGAAAACTTTGACACACTGTGTTTGTTCCCCCTTACTTTAAATTGGTGCTCAGAAAAGGGCTTTCTCCTCTCCCATGGAGCAAGTTAACCCTGAATGTTTAGGGGGCAAGGAAATGAGTGTGACACAGGACTCCAAAGGCGACACCCACACCATCTAAACCCCACTCCAACATATTTTAAGAGTTGTATAGGAACTGCTATGAGGAACACATAAATTCATGTCCTCTGAACAGCAGGTCTCTACACTGGATTTTCCATTTGGTGGCAAATGGGAAGCAGTAACCTTAGATACTTTATGGAAGGAAAAGCCTTCTGGAGTTCTGACAATAAAACACAGTCATTAACACAGCTCTTGCTTATGTTTACAAAAGCAACTCTAAGAGTTTGCATAAGTGAGGTTTCCTTGCCTCTCTGTTCTACCTCTTGGCCCAATAAAGATTTCCTACATTGTGCCAAGTACAGTTGCACCTGTACATCGAAACTCAACAGCAAACAGTTGTACTGACTGCACAGGATCCACACTTCAGAGCACAGAACTAAACACAGGCAGCTGTGCTGAGCCCACTCGCTAAGCACAGCCCTGGAATAACTTGCACATCCTTTATTTCCACAGATCCTGTATACAAAGTTGTATGCAAAAGGCCTGTTAAATATTATGAAAGCCCTATTAAATATTATGAAGAAATTCCTGGTACTAATCAATTGGGCTGAATTGGAAAAAAAACAAAAAACCACACATGCAACACAAGCAAGACTGTAGGCTCTACATCAGCTGCAAGGCAACACCTGCAAGGACACTGATACTTTGGGATAGCAGGGACAGGAATGCAGCCCTGGGAAATGAGATAAAGGTCTGTGTGGCTGATGGACCTAAATCAAGATAACCCACCATGACAGCATTTATTTCACTCTGCTGGGAAGTTCCCCCATCATTAACTACAGCAACACAAAATCCACTATTAACACAATGAAGCCCATCTCACACTGCTAAGCCCTTGTCAACAGAGCTACACTGGGCTTTCTACAAACCCTTCCAACTACAGGGTTTCTGCAGGGAAATGTGGCAAACAAACCATAGGGCTCATAAAAAGTTGCCATATTATTCTTTCTTTTTTTCTCATCAATTATTCCATTTAAAATTTAGCATTAATTCCTCCCTCACCCAACCTGAAACAAAAACTGCATTCTCGTTCCAATCTGCACAGATTTGCCATTTCTTATATTGCAGAGCATATTTTCAGGATAATGTGAAAGACAAGTTGTTTCTCCTATTTCCACCTGTCCCCTAATTACCCAAGATTTGATTGCTAATGAAGTTGTTCTACCTGGTACCACTTCACACAGATGCTGAGAAGAATGTGCTCAGTTAACAAGGGAGCAGAGACATGTTTGTGCTTTAAATGCATTCATCCGGTAGAGAACAAGGATGTTGAACTGCCTGTGGGATTTGACAGACATCACCAAATCTTGTGGTCATTTGAAATACTGCACCTTACTAAAGTTGTGTTTTCTTGCCTTGTTTGAAAAGCTAAACTTACGAGCTTCTAAAACCTCCACACAAACCCAGCCTCACACCTCATTGTACAAACTACCCAACTCACTTTTTCAAACTCCACTCACACAAAGGCAGTTGAGAAATCCCCCCAAAATCAGGATCGAGCTGAGCATCCCCATGGGAGCCTGCACTGCAGCCAGGTGTCACCACAGGTCTGGAGGGTGCCATTCATTCCCCACCCACCCTCAGCACAGGGTGCCTGCTCTGCTGGAATGCTGTGGTTAGATCAGGCCTTGCTGCTCTCCTGAAGACTGTCTGAATTCACCACACCCTGACAATAATGATCCCAGGAAAACAAACTGTAAATTCCTCAGTGAGGAACCACACAACTGCTAGAGATCCTGTTCACACCTTCCAACAGGCCTGACAGCTGATGCCTCTGCCTCAAAATGGTGTAGAAAACAGGCAGGAGGTTGTTTTGATTTTATAGGCTGTCCCCTAGTTTGCTGCAGAGGTTGAACCACAACATCAGAGCAGGTCAGTGCCACAGCTGAAACTCCTTCTCAGTCATCATCTCCTTGCTTGCTCCTGAAGGCCACAAACTGCTCATTTTCCAGTACCCAACCTGGGATGCTCTGGGATGTGCTGCCTACACACCATCCATGCACCCAGCAGTGAACACACAGACCCCAGCAGAGGATGGAGGGGCCTGGCAGAGTCAGCATCAGATGAGGGAACAAAACCCTGCAACAGACACTGAGACCCCTCTGGCAGCACATCTCCATCTCCGTTTCCCTATTTGCAAGGAGAAATTATTTTCTTGCTGTGGGAGCACACTCACTACAGACATGGTTCTAAAAAGAGGCAATGAAAACTCTAAAGACAAACAAAGTAGATTCCCTCTAAACTTTCCACTTTCCGTGATAACCAAGGCAAGCAACAGCAACTGAATAAGGAACAAAGAACATCTGCAGGGCTGTTTTGTCACTCCAGTTCAATAAATAAAAGGACAGTGGCTGTGGGGTCAGTCATGTCATGAACAACAACCATAATGGGCCTTAAGTTACCCTCTCTCTCACCCCTCAAGGCACTGCTGGCACAAACAGCTCTTGCCCCAGCAGCCCACTGCTCTCCAGGTTAAGATCCCACTCTGTTGTTCACAGTTCTGCCCAAGTAATTGTTCAGGCTCAGTCCTTCCTTGTCAGGTGCCTACTTCTACCTAAGTATTTCTGGACGTGTTATTTAGACTGTGGTAATGCCTGAATTATGCCAGGTGTTTTCCAAGCAAAGAGACTGCCCCTGCCCCTTAGTATGTAACTGCAGTTACATACTAACATAGGGGAGTTTTAGCACAAGCAGCTCTTTACTATAGATCTGTTTTACCTCCCCACCCAGCTCTGTTTTTTTCTTCAAAGCTGCACCTATTTACTTCTCTATTTGGGAATCTGACTGATAAACCTCCTGTTTCCCCTTGGTTCAGCTCTGTTTGCTGACAGACAAGGTACCATAAACATGATTACTACCTGAGACACAAAGCTGAACTCAAATTCAAAGAGGGAGAGGGGGAGAGGGGAGAGAAGCAAGGCCAAGTCAATAACTGGAGTGTCTGGGAGGGCACAGCCTGCCGGGAGCGGCCGAACCAGCCGGTGCTCAGCACTGACAATCCCATGGGATTTGCAGCTGGAAACAAACTTCTCCACAGAGCCAGTGCTCTTCCTGAGCACACAGCATGCTCTGCAAGGGCAGCAGTGCCCTTGCACTCACTCTGTCAGATGCTGGAATTTTAAGAATTTAAGGCTGACCAAAGATTAGCCTGAGAGAAAGAGGGAGGCTGTGAAGAACCCCTGGTGCTTTAACTTTATACAGTTAGGGCAGATGTCAGACATAAGCAACCTTTCCAATGACCCTCACACTACGTTTTCTTCTACAATTTTCCCCAATTCTTCATTTAATAGTTCTATCTTTATGGAGGGGACTGATTTTTTTCCACAGAACACTAGTTTAAACTTGGGATGGCTACTTGATTTGGGATGAGAAAGAGCAAGACAGTTTGCTGAAGGACCCTCACCACACCTCAGCATCACACACTCTGAAGGGATAAAAACTTTGCCTTGACAAACTTTTACCATCATAGGAAAACAGGAGTTATGTACAGCAATAAGTATCACATGGTGAGAAATTACAGAAGCAATATAATCCACAGCAAACATTTCAAAGGATCAACTTTTCTGACCAGTCTTTTGCATGCTCAGATAATGCTAACATTTCAGGGAGTTGCAAACAATTCCAAGTTGCACTGTGTTTCACTTCCAGTTGCACTCCCTGGCCAGTAAAATTCCAATTTCCTTTCAGCTGACTTTGCCATAAAACTCTTCTAAAACCCAACAGTAAAGAGCTACAAAGAAATCCATTTGTTTCTGAAGATGCTCTTTTCTCAAAGACAGCAAAAAGAACAAACAGAACTGCTTTATTGATGTACAGAATCTACCTAGAAAAACGTGAAGTGAAAAGCAACAGCAAAGGTACCATAAAATACGTGTAATATACTCAATTTAACATGCTGATTTGGACAATAATGCAAATGAGCAATGCTGTGCAGAGATGTTCATGAGGAGAAAAACGCTGCGTATTAGTTGAAGAGGTTACTCTGTAAATGAAAGTGAATGGTTTTTAGGAGGCTTATTCTCCACAGCTTTCTGTTAAAGTGAAATTGCATCCACAAATACCTGAACACTTACCCATCCACCTGTTCCTCTCCCAGAATGTACCGCAGGTTCTTCAGGAAAGACAGGGAGACCAAGGCATGGGAATGACGAATCTTCACATACCCCGTTACTGTCTCAATCAGACCCATAAAATTCTCCAGTTCTGAGGCAATGTTATCTACAGTGAGAAAAAGATAATCATTACCATAACAGAATTCATAGCTTTGACTAATAATCTGCTTCATGCAGTATTAGCTCAGTAAAAGAAAATGTTTGTATACTTGTTGCTTTTGAAAATGAGAGACACTGGTTTTCCTCCCCCAGAACAGCTGCCTGTCCAGCCAGATGATTGAATGGCAAAATAAAGCCACAGAGTAACAGTGGGAAACCAGTCTTGCCTTTCCATACTGGAATACCTGATTTTTCCATGGGCATTGCCCCCTGAAGCCAGCACCAAATGGTGAGCCAGCATTCTGGCAGGGATGAAAAGACCCTTGTGTAAATGTAGACACCATGAGATGGAATTGCTCTTTGGGTATGGAGCAGAGGTCAGGCAGAAAGCTCCACTGGAAAACAGAGAATGAGACTGAAGATGAAGAGGAGAGGGTATGTTCCTGGTCTGCTCTGGGCCACAGAGCATTGCTTTCCATGACCATACAAGCTACAAAACTGAATCGGTCGATGAAACAGCAAAGATAAAACCATCAGGACGTCCTCCTGCCATGGAGCATGTTCCAGACCACTCACTGAAGCTGACTTTCTGTTAGAAATTATTAAAATGACTGCAGAGAAAGCTTTACTCTTAGAACTGCCTCCTCTCTATGAGCTGTCCCTGCCCAGGGCTGCAACACCCCATCCTTCACAAGCTCAAACTTTGCTGTCCCTTACCTCCAGCAACCCCTGGCCCAACCCCATTGCCTGGTGTCACCACCTTGCCAAGTTACGCTGCAGTTCCAAGGAGACATTTTTAAGGACTTAGGAGAAGCTGCTTTGGGGTGTGTTTGCTGCCATAAACACACCAAAGTCCTAACAGATGGCTGGGAAGACTGATTACCAAATAACAAGGATTGGTTCCCATACTGAAAAATCAGATGCACTTTGGCACTCTAAAATAATGCTTAGATAAAATAAAAATACTCTCACACGCTTGCTCTGGGTAACTGGAACATCTCCCATAAGGGAAGATTGTACCTGTAGCAGTGGGACAATAAATTAAAAAATCCACATGCTGCTGTAACTAAACCCTGGAACTTTCATTCAGCATGAGGTAGGGAATCAAACAGATCCCAATCTTTCAACCTTATTCATGAAACCAAAAGGGACCTTCCATAGGGACATACAAGTCCAATAAAAACTAACAGCAATTTTAACTCTGCTTTTAAGAGCTCATCAACTGTCAACACCTCCCTGGCTGATGAATCACTGCTCTGACAAATTTAATCCAGCGCTTGTTCAAGACATGTGACAGAGGTGGCCAGCTCACTAATGCTGACCATCCAGCAGCACAGTGTTAGGCTTTATAAGAGCTCTCAGCACTCTGGATTCCATGTTCCAGCAAAACACCCCACCTTGCCTTAAAAAGTGAGGATCTGCAGTCTTATGGAGCCATGTGATAAGTTATTTACCTACCTAGATGCAAGGATTTTCAACTTTTCCACCTTCTTGGGCCTTTATTACTCCTTTGGGACGACTGCTTGTCTAACTGCCTAATCCTGGTTCCTTGTCCTGCCAAAAAACCTAACAAAAATACCAGCTTTCCCTGGGAGCTGAACAGCTATTCCACCCGCGTGGGGCAGGATGGAGCTGCAGTGGGCCAAATCAAACAGGAGCACTGCTCTGGGCCTGGAAAGCAAACAGCTTGCTGAGTTTTTAATGTTCTTATCGTTGCGCTGACGACAGAAGGAAAAATGTGAAAAGCAGCCTTATCAGGGGTTCAGAAAGAGAGGGTGATCACTTACTTCCACGCCGGATGTTGATCAGCAGATTTCCCTTGAGAATTGTGCATCCCTGCAACATTTGTGCTGATGTGACCGAGTCAATGGTCTTTGTTTTCCCATCCTCACAAATTTTGGGGCAAGGCCCCTCACAAGGGCTGCAGAACATGCTGTGAGGAAAGAGGGGGATATTGAAAATAAACAGTGATATGCAACTCTGAATCTACAGACTGCTTTGAGTTGAATTTTGGAAGATATTTTCCTCTAAAGCTTAGGCAACTCCTCCAGGCCAGAATGAAAGCTGCCATGCTTGTTCAGGATACACTTGCCTGCTGCACTCCAGAGAAGCTGGAGCACTGTACCTCCTACAGTGACTGAATGGACCCCTACCCATGGTCTGCCAGCTTCTGGAAAGCTCTGTGGTCCTTCCAAAGTCAAAGGCACTTCAGGTGAAACACAGTGCCCTTACAACTGTGCATTTACTCCAACTGAATTTTCCCAGGAACCCCTCCCCTCCCATTTACAAGGGCAGCCTCAGAGTGCAGGGAGGTTTCATGCTAATCCAGGCCCAACCTCACAAAATAGGCCAGCCAAGAACTGGAGATGGGAAAATACTGTTCACGTTCTTATAAAGTTGTCTGTGTCCATGTCCATAAACCAATATTTAAAGCTCAGCACTAGGGAATTCCATGCTCCTGGCCATTTAACTCAGAAAGACCACAGTGGGGACACACAGTCAGGAGGGATGTGGAGAAAGTGAGCAGTCAATTAGTCACTACTTCTTACAGCTTAAGAGGCATTAAAGCAGCAAGTTTAAGGAAACAGAAGATTGTGTCTTGATGCAAGGACAACTGATTGGCAACAGAAATTGGGAGAGGAAGGCCAGAAGTCTAAGCTGGTTCAAAACGGGTGATACAGACGGAAACATCAAGAAACACACAGCCCCAAACACAGAGAAACCAGATTGCCAGAAGCTGAGAGGCAACACTGAAACACAGGCTCATTTCTCCTCCTTATACTCACAGGCATTCAGAAGCATTTTTAGCAGCCAAACTCAAGCAACAAGAACTCAAGGCAGACCAGGCTTTGGCTGCAGGAGCTTTTTAAAGGCTCCATGTTATATTCCCTACATATTCATCTCAAAGTTGGACACTTCATGTGTGCACAACACAGGCCCTCTGATCATTCCTCCCAGTAAATGTCTTTCCTGAGTCAAGGTAGTTTTTGTTTTCAAATTTATTCTAGCGTTTTGCTTGGTATTTCATGATTACTTACTCACCTAATACCACGTTAGAGAAGAAAAATAAAAATTAAAAAAACCCAAACCCAGATCCAAAGACAAAGGCTTCTGCTGAGAACACTGATGGACAGAGGCTTACTATTTACTTTTTTAGAAAGAAAGTGAACCCACTTTCCTCTGAGGCTTAAGAAACATGTAAATTGATAACAGTTTTCCATGCATAAACCATGACAGAAAGAAGCTCCTTTTCTAAGTAGTAAGCTCCTATTTCAAAATCCTGCTCTTTAACATGCCACAAACCACTAAAAGCTGCAGACACAAGGAAGAGGCTTCAACTAAATGTACAAAGAATGCTGGAAATGCTTTCCATTTGCAACTATTTGTTAACAGCACCTCTGGGGAACAGAACATTCACTAGCCTTGAGTTACAGCTCCTTTCAATCTCTGCAGAGAGCACAACACCGAGATAAGACAGGATGGCCGAGCACTCCAGCGTAAGCAGCTCAAACAGCTGTTACTACAAGCTCCAGGAGATAACAAAAGCTGCATTTCTCAGGTGAATATCTGGATTTGGGCAAAGGCTGTGTTAAGTTGCTTGTATCCAAATGCCAACTGGAGACTGCCTGGAACAGATGGATGACACGCACGCAGAGACACAACTGCTGCATCACCACAATCACCTTTCCAGAAAACAGCAGCCTACAAAGACATCTTTTTAGCATAATACTGAAGCACTACAAATTTTAGCACACTATCCTTTACTGAAAGTGTGTGACTTCCAAGGGACAGTAGGCAATGAGAGGTGCTTGCTTAAGCCACTGGAAATTACAAAAATCCCAAGCAAACATTGCTCCAACTGTTAGAATTAAATAACAGGAGGAGAGTGACACTCCTACACAAAATTATTCTGTGTGATACTGTTGGCTGCTGCATGATTTTTGTCACCATCTATATGATTACTTCCTTCTAAAACACCATTGTTATCTCCTGGAAATAGTGAAAAAGTGAAATTAAATTAAATACACTGAAGATTACATGTCTGAAGTGCAGGCACACATAAAGCAAATAATGTGCAAGGCAAGGTAACTCCTATGGCTTGTTCTGTGTGATAATGGTCATCAGCCAACTCCAACCTTGGGCTTCACTTTGTTCTAGGGCTTCACTTTTGTTTCGTTACTCTCTACTTGAAGACCTCGTTCTGCACTGCATGACCTCCTCCAGCCCTTCTGAAGAACCAGAGCCCACTGACGCTGCACAGGACTGCGCACACCCATCAGGCGGATTCATCATGGAAAGGTCTAAGTCAGCTTCTACCGGGAAGCCACGTAACCCTCCACTGAAATTTCCCCTCCTATGTCCTCCCCTCCACCCCAAGTAATTTGCAGCCCGAGCTGTCCCTGAACAGGGAGTGGCACACCCACACAGGCCAACCAGACAGAAGCTGCGTTACCTTTGGCTCCCGTTGCGGATGAAGCCCGAGGGACACTCGGCCATGCACTCGTCGTTGTGAATCACGAACTTCTCGTATTCGCTGGCGTCCGTGGCGGGGACTTTGGAGCAGAACTCTCTGGTGACGCAGCGCCAGCCCTCGAACTTGTAGGTGTTGGGGGGGCAGGTGGGCAGGCACACGCCCTCGTAGTAGTAGTTGCGGCAGGCCACGCACGCCGTGTTGTTGTCGGGCGCCGTGCAGCTCCCCAGGCACTCGGGGTGGCAGCACTCGTTTTGGTCTGTGCAGGCTCGCTTCCCACACGAGCTGGGGCACACTGCAGGGCACAAAGCAAGGGAGCATGAGCAACACCTGCTGAGGTGAGTGGCACCAAGGGACAAACCCTGTTCTGTGCAACTCTATGGTAATTCATTCCCTGCGCTCTAGAGCATCTCTGAAAAAAAAAAAAAACAACCCCAAACCCACTACTGTAAAAAAATTCTGGTTTTCTCAGCTTTAGTTGCCCGAAAGTATCTTTTTCTCAGATCAAATTTATGACATGAACCAAGTAAGTAATAAAGAAAACTGCTGAAAGCAAGATGAACATAAGGATAATGGAAACAGGCAGTACTGGAACCTATTCCATAGCCCTAGTATTATGGACATTTTTTTTTTTTTTTTGGCATGCTGACTTATTGTCTTTCTAAGCATTTCTTGCCTTTCCTATCTGTACTTCAAATTGGTCTTTTATTGGCAAGAAAACAACCTTCCTTCAAAACAACTTAATTACACTTGTAGAAGGAAGCACTGCTCTACTGCAGCACACATGGTTGGGCTGACCCCAGTGTAGCATCCCAATGTTGCTTATGTGTGCAAAATGCGGTTTAATAAAGTATCAAATCATCATCCACATCAAATACCGAGGAATTAGGGAGCTACTATTTTCCCCTGAAGAGCATAACAGAATTCTGCCTTATCCTCAAATTCTGGGTTCAGAGAACAAAATATGAAAGGGAGGAAAAAAAAAGGGGTGCAAATTTATGGAGACATTCGTTTTATGTGAAATCATTTCTGCTTGGAAGACATGAACAAAGAGCAGAATCCTCAGCAGCCAAGCTCACCACTGCTAGATCAAAAGAAGTGGCAGCATTATATTTATGTAACAACAGCATTTTGATTACAGCACTCTATGGCCTTTTAGCCACACGAGTCAGAGTGCCAGAGGCTCTGGAAACACACAGATTGCAAATCTGGTTTGCATTAAGTAGCTGTTTGCCACTTTCTAACTTAGCTAAAACACTGTATCAGTAACAACAGCAGAAAACTGGATTTCAGTGGTGCCACTCCAGTGAGATCCAACTGAAGCACCACAGACATTTAAACTGAATTATTTCAGCAGGAAGCAGAGAATCAGGAGAGAAGTTAACATCCCCAAATGACCATGGAAGCAGCTGATGAAACTCCACACAAGTTCTTCATTGTGATTTATCTCTCAGTTTGCAGCTACGGTTATGTTATAATGCAGGACTAAACACCCTAAAATTTTAATGCCCTCCTCTTCCCATAAAGTCCAGACTTTCCAGTTTTTACAGTCCCATTCAGCAGAACTCCACCATCTTGACACAGAACAAAATGCTCAAGACTGCTATTAAGCAATAATAATAACAGTAATAACAACAGCAACAATTCCCCCACAAAAACAAACCAAAAACCACAAAAACCCCCATTGCTCATGGCTCTGCATCCAGGATGTTGACATCTTACACTGACTGATTATAAAGAGCCATTTTCTGACAGCTTTAAGTAGTGCCCACCTTGAAAAGGACTTGTCAAAATGCCACTGAAGAATTTTGCATTTCCTGTCAAAATGATTCTGTATTGACTCATTTTAATCACCTTGTTTTGAAAGAGATGGAGGGGGGAGACTGTGAGAACAAGGTGGTGGGACCATGAGCACTACCGGGGCCTGCTCAGGTACCACAAGTATCACAACTATCACATGAAAACCTAATCAAGAAAATTTTTGCACAGCCTGTAAGACTACAGAGAGCAGGAATGTAGAGGCAATCACTGCTAAATAATTCATTGTCTGAGGATGCTGGATGATTTTTTTTCTTGAAAAGGAAACAAACCACATACACCAAACCCATATACCAAAATAAAACACGCATGCAGGTGTGTGTTCTCTTTTTGACTGTAATCTGCACCAGTGCAAAAGAAGTCTGCCCAGATGCCACCTTAGTAAGGCATCACAAATTGCCTTTCACCTTAAGGTACACAGGACTTGCATCTGGCACTACTAAGGGATTTAAAAAAAAAAAAAAAAAAAAAAAAATCAGTGTCTTGCTAGCAGATGGACTGCTGTGCTGAGTGGGTGCCAGAACCCAGATTCCATGTGGTAGCTACATTTCCAGTTCAAAGCCCTACTAAAAAAAACCACACACACCCTACCCCATGCCTCCACAAAGTTCATTACTGGATGTATTGATTAAATACATGGCTTTTTTGTTTTCATCTGAACAATTTGCTGGAAAACAAACAGTGCTGTACTAAGTATTGGGATAAACACAGATTAAGTTTATTTCATTCCTGGGAAAGACTCCTGTATTCCCTTAATGCCTCTGCCATTCATGAGCAGTCTGCTATAAAAATAGGATTCCCTGCATCTCCTGCTAAATCTGCTGACTCTGGTCTATGGAAATATAAATTGCAGCACAGAAGGATACACAAGTTCACATGGAAAAGGCAATCAGTGAAGCAGGTTTTCAAAACTATAGTAATATTTTAATCACAACCATTTTAACATGAACTCTTGAAAACTTTATAAAGATAATTTTTTAAAAGCTCAGCAACCTTGCTTCTTCCTCAGTCCTATTTTCTGCTTGTTCTTGCTAACGCTGGCAGAGTTTTCAGCCTGGAGACAATACGGGTATCCTGTTTCTTTGAAGAGGCAGAACAAGGACTTCTGTGTGTGTGTGTAGGACACATTATCAACAACAAAAAAGCCTTATCTGCCTTACACGCCAGCTCCCTCAGATATCCCTGTTCTAAAAACCTTACTGAGCAACACAGGCTGACCTCACAGTCCAGATCCCTCTATCCTCCCCCCACCCTCCCAAACTGTGCTACTTGGGCTCCCAGATTTGTACCAAAACACGTAAAATGCAGGTGCCAAAACACTTTGGCCAAAAAAAGCGCCCTGCGTTACACTTGGTAACTTGTTGACTTTATTCTGCAAGAACATTAGAGACACAAACAGGAGCAAACACTGGGCTGACATTTGGGGACAGAATTTATCAGCCAGGTACAACAGCGCCTTGGAACGTGAAGGCTGATGACGATACACAAAAAAAACAACCCCCTGAACAAATCCTTGCTGACAAGCCCAAGGGCAAAAAATGCTTAATTGTCATCACATGGAGATACCAAAATAATGGAAAATTTCAGAGTCCTTGGAGGGCAGCCATGGGAGAAGGAAGTCAAAGCAAGATAGGGATAAGGGCAGACCCTTAAGCACTTTAATAAAGAGATGATGGAGGCCTGACTAGACCAGCATCCATTTACATTTAGGGAGTGAAAGTAGTGTCAGATCTTCGGAAAAAGACAGTACAAGAATATCAGTAGCCACAAATACAATTTCCTGAAGCAAAACCAACAACAGAACTTCCACTGTCCATCCGTACTTCACTTCTTTCTGATTTCATCAAATGAGTTTTCCCTGTCAACAAAAAATTCAGGAGATTTTCCAAATACTATTAAGATACTATGATCACTGATAAAAAAAGAAAAAAAAGGCAAAGTTTTTCGTTCCAAGATGCCTGTTTACTGAGCAAATCAGATTCAGACCTGACATACAGCAAGGAGACACCTTACAGCTAAATGCAAGCAACATCTTAGAAACACAAGGAGCCCCAAGAGAATCTGACTCAGAGACTCATTATCCTCAATTAAAACCCCCAAGATGCTAAACCAGAACTGCAAAGACAAAGCAAGATTTGGAAATCCTCAAACACAGCTCTGGGTAAAAAAAAAATTTAAAAAGCAAGCAACAAATCATCTGCCTGTATTTAGGACAGTTCCCTTCTGGACAGGCTCAGGGTAAGGAGGTGGCAGTAAGTTTGTCTGACATCTAATCCCTCCCTGCTATGTGGAGTGTGCACCACGCCAGGGCTCGCTGCAAACACCCCGCGTTGACATCATGGCTATCGTACAGTTTGGGCAGACAAAGTGTTCTTATCATCTCCAAGACGCCATGACTTCAGCGATGCTGGAGCAGAAAAATCAGGTGAATAAACAATCAGTCACAGGGAGTGAAAATGCAGCCAGAGGAGGAAGACTCCTGGCAAGCAGAGGCGCCAGCCTCGGCCAAGGATGGCACCGCGCCAGTCACATGCGGGCAAGCAAAAGGTTGCCAAGTGTGGGATAAATATTTTTTAAAGATTCTTTCTCTCCTTGTAAAAAGATATTTGATCCTTCTTTGTTTTGGGGGGTTTTTTTGTATACTCTTTCGACTTTTTTAGAGCATCCTTCAGATAAAAAAGTGTTTCAGAAACAAAATAGGGGGGGAAAAGGCGCCTCGTTTGGAGCAGAAACCAGAGGAGGAAGGGAGTGTTTTCTCCTAGCCAACTACTGAAAAAATTAGCTGTCTAAATTTATCCACAAAGACAGAAAAATACAGTCACTTTTGGAATGTTAATCCTTCTACATGACAGAATTTTTAAAATATTGCATTTTAATGGGCTAAACTTTGGTACGGCCTTTCAAACAGCTGACTTCAAATGCTCAAACAGCCTATACAAAACCTGATTTCTTTTGCCCAATATTCTGTGAGAATAGAGAGACTGGAGAGACATTACTCAGAAAATCCAGTTCCAGTGATTCATGGTCAGGGCTGGAATCAAAAAGTACAGAATAAAAGGAAATACACATATTAAATACATGCAGTAGCATGTTCTGATCACAGAAATGTGGGTAAAAGTCATCTCCAAGGCACTGAAGAGGCCACTCAGAGCAGTTGTGTAAATCTTTCTATTACCACAGAAACAGCTATTAGCAGCTTATCAACAGCGGTGTATTTTTTTTCTTTTCTGTTTCCCCATCTCTAAAACTCATTATCTCATATTCAGTGAAAATCCTGAACGAAAAAAATGCTGCCATGTCAAACCACTTTCTAATAGTTAAGGCACAAAGTCTGGCAGCTTTTGACATTAACTGCCAGATCTCAAAAGTTCAGTTCAACCCAGCTCTGATCTAGGACCTGAAAGAGATCATCTCCTCCTTCATGAAACTCCCAATATGTAGAGTCATGTCCACCAGCAAAATACTTGGATAGGTCTATACAAACTTACACCAAGGGGGCATTAAGTCTACAGCCCACAAGCTACATCTGACTCAAGATCAGTCATGCATTTCCATGTTTAAATCCTAGTCACTACCAACCCATTTTTATCCCTGGGACCTTTCCAAGGATCCTGCCATTATACTGAAGTTGTTCAGGGAATTATTTTCTTCCCACTATACCTGGTCAGCCTCCACACAAAGCGTTTTGGTCTCTCGCTTCTCCGTATTTCTGTTTGTCACACATGCTGTATATGCCTTTACCTCTGCATGAAGGAGTGGGTGTGATGAAGCATCCAGAACCTCAAAATAACCTCAGTGGATTTGCCCAGCCTGACACCAGCCCACTAACTGCACAATTTTTCATCATATGAAAGACTGATCAAGGCATCTGTTCTTGCATTCCTCTCCTCAGGATTTTACAGGTGAAAAACAATACACAGCCAGTTGTGCAGCAGCTGGAGTCAACTGCTCACATGGAAGCACCTGTAGATGATTCAGGAGCAAAGGAATTGGAAGAAAGGAGTGGGAGACAGGTTAGGAGAGGAAAGTCCAGCATCATCCAGCACCTGGAGACTCTCAGATTCCACCAGATGCAATGAGAGGAAACGTTCATCATTCAATGAGCTGGATACACTGGAGTCTGATGACCCCACACATCCCTCTTTTGGCCACCTCTCATTCATTCCTTACCCTAGAAGTTATACCAAAACAGCTTCCAGGCTTCCCAGCTGTGATACAAAACAACATGTGTGCCAGATCCATTTTATTCAGAGCAGAGGACTTGGGGACACTCTTTGGCACTGCAAAACTCCCTTCTCTTCACGTTTCTGCAAATGAAGCAATCAGCTAAATGCTCCAGCAGCATTACAGGAACTCCCATCACACCGAAATGAGAGCAAATGGAAACCTGAGTAAAGAAAACAACCACCTTATCCCACAGTCAACAGGAACCCATGGCTAGCACAGGTAGTGCGTGTCTGCTCCCAAGTGCGTAAGGCTACGGCCCAGGAAGGTGCAAGCAAACACAAGTTATTGACAAACCCAGGCAGCACGAATTGCATTCTCTTTCAAAACAGTTTATGTTGCCCAGCACAGCCCAGACTGGCATCATTGCAGCTGGCACTTGGGAGAATGAGGAAAAAAACAAGTCCATTTAGTGCCTTCCACGCCAGTATGAATTCAGCACATAAACAAACCCCACAGAGGCAGATACACAACCATCTCTGGGGATTTGGGGCCAGTTGCACTCTATCTTCAACACTGGCTAAACAAACTGGTCGGGAATGTTTTACCATCAGTACTGCACTGTTCCAGAAACATTTCCTCTACGCACGAGGAAATTTCCCACTGGAAGATGCAAATCAGAACAGCAGTATTGATCAGAGTGGGGATGAAGGCAGGAACACGAGGGTTCCCCCATGGTGGTGAAAGCTGCTTTCCATCAACTGCCATCCCCCAGCACTCACTGTCACAGATTTGTCCACATTCCTAAAGGGACAACTGAAGTTCCTGAACTCTGCAGTAGCAGATAAGGAAAGGAAAGTGCTGCTGAAGAACAGCTCTGAGGCAAATTATTTTTCTTTTTGCTGCAGATTACGAGCGATATATTGGGGTTTTGCTTGTTCTTGCTTAAAGCTAGATTTAATCTGCCTGTCTTCCAAATGCTGCAAGTGTAAGGCAATAAGCTTTACAGGATTTAATTAATATACTGCAAGCAAGGAGTGCTGGTCAGCCATCTCCTGGCAAAAGCCCAGCTGGAGAAGGACTACTATTCACATTCCAGATTTATTCTAAAGGAGGAAGACAGGCTGATAACATTATCACACTGGCCTAAATTATGTAGTTCTCTTAATGCCGAAGGATCACGGCAGTGTAATCCAGGGCAAACAAGAGTCACTGGTTCGGAGGGATTCAGCTCCTGCTCCATTTCAGGAATGCCCTTTGCATTCATGCCTTACACCCATCAACAGCTTAACCATCCTGGCACCAGCAGTGAAACAGAATGTTCATCTTGGAGGCTGAATCAACACTGCTCCAGCCGAGGGCTAATTACACTAACATTAAAGGGAAAAAAAAGCTTCAGGAAAACTGTTCATAATACACACAGTGGGACAAACCTAGAAAGTTTTTGGTCATCTCCAACTCAGATGACAACGATAAATGACAAAACCTGTCGAGTTCTAAACATCAGAAAGATGAAAATTCAAGGAAACAGCCAGAAAGACTGAGAACATTCAAACTGTTTTACTACAGACCAAGATTTTTCAAGCTGTTCACCTGTTGGTGAGATAGGCCACTAAAACCAGGGTTAAGATCTAGATGTTCAGGAGCCCGAGAAAAGAGCAGGGTGATAATGGAAGGGCAGAACAAGTTGCAAGGATGCTGACAGTTTGCAAAATTATCAGAGACACCTGGTGCATCTGTTTTAAATTAAAAACTACTAAATCTGGGAGTATGACATCACTTATGATATTTGTACATTGCAAGTGAAAGGCACCCTGTTAACAACAACAGCAATGATGCTCCAACCAATATTAAGGCAATTATGCTAAAACAATCAAATAAAGTATTTCCTTCAGGATTTCCAGAAATACAGGAGTGTAAGCAAATCTGACAGCAACTGAAGATTGTGCTCTGGAGATCCACAACAATCAAAGGGTGAGCTCTTTCCTCGGTTTTAATAACCATGGAATATATTTTTCATTCTAAATCTTCCTCTATTATAAACGCAGAGGGAATACAGAAAGTTCCAGAATTTCTAAGACCTAAAAGCAGACAGGAAGATTGTACATTAATCCATTTCTTAATGCATTTTAACAAATTTACAGGCAAAACTGACAGTGGGAAGGATACAGCTGACTTTAAAGCTGTATTAGAATTATTTTCCTCTCATACACTACAACCATGGATGGAAGCGTCTCAGAGGGAAATGGCAAAATGTTATCTTTTTAGACTTGATGCAATTGCTTTAATAATCTGTAAACCACCCTGAACTATCTGCACCTAAACTTTTAACTCCATCCTCCATGGTCTGATCTGCAGACAACAGAACTGCTACAACAGTTCCCTGTTTGCTTAGGGGCTCTTGACCAGCTCTGTGTGTGGACAAAAGCTGGAGCTGGGCTGCAGAACTTGCCTTGGGAAGTGCAAGGATGCTCCCAGTCCATTGTGCTACTGGACATGACCACAAACCCAAAGCAGGCCCCAAGTGAACCACTGCAAGTTCAGCAGCTCTGAATCCCCAGACAGCTGAAGCCAAGCAAAGGACTCAAACACCTGAGTCTGAAGGCACTGGGAAAAAGCACCTTGGGTCAGCAAGGAGCAGGGATGGAACAGCAGCAGCTGGGAGTGCTCAGTGCTTCCTGCTAACCCAAGTGAGGGATGACAGTGTCATCCTGCCTGTACTCAGCTCACTATCTTTAAAAACCTCCTCCGTTGTGAGACTGAACTATTTCAGTCTTTCCAACAGTTTGATAAATAAACTGTTTGACTGTGACATCCCCCAGAAACTGCAAACACACAGAATATACTCACGGGACAAACGGCACACACAGCGCTGCCGGCCATGTACCCTCACACAGCTAAGACTTGGATGCTCGAGTTGTCTCTGCTGAGACACTTCCACACGCTTTTGAGGAATTCCTGCTAGCATGACTGGGAAAAAATAATAATGACATTGCTTGGGACTTGCTAAATCCTTCCCTGCAGTAAGGATTTGTGATCAGATTAGGGAGTACCGGAGGTTTATTTATTTATTTGTAGGAAGGACAGCCAAGGTGAGCTGTATCCCTGGATCTGACAGGGCCTCCAGGCTGCAGCAAAGCCAGCTCAGAGACACTGTCTGGCTGCTCTGAAGCTGGAGACGGCATCAGACAGCACTTATTAAAGAAAAAGAGGGGATTCATGTTTTTGATATTGGCACAAAGTGGGAAGCACACTGCTTCCCACTCTGTTTTTGCTCGAGTTTGGCACGTTTGAGCTACGCTTTTCTTCTCTGGTACCTTTTTTTGTCATCTCAAGTCACATTCACATGAACATATAAATACGCAGATCCTTACGCTCTGTGTGTAGCAGATACTTACAAGGATGGTCTCAAAAAAGAATATTCTTTTCACACACTAAAGAAATTATACAGAGTTATTTTAAATTCAGAACTGTTTGTATATTCCTTATAAGTTTATAAAACTCTCACTGTCCTCCCATGACTAACGAAACTGGAATTGAGAGAGTATTCTATATTTATAACTCGTCTGGTTGCTCATGCCTATGGCCCTATTTCCACCCTCCATTACTGTACACAGAGCTATGTGAGGTATTGTGGGTTCCCAAACTTCACCGATTTCCTAACAAGGCAGGCCTGTGTCCCGGAGGAACAAGCTGGGGGCTGTTTCGTTCGAGCATTGGCCGAACGCAGAGGGAGAGGCCTTGAGCACTGTGGTTTTGGCAGCTCATCTTGAAGCTGGTATTAGAGGCCATGTCTGGGCAATGACACGCCGAGCTGGCACCGGGCTGGGGATCGATGCTCTGTCTGCAGCACAAACCCTCTGGGACTCCTGCACACTCACCCCAGTGATTTCAGCTGGGCAGCTCCTCGGTCACCTACAGCACGGACACACCACAGGCACCAGGCAAATCCAAGCCTGACAGACCCACTGGCCTGTCAAAATCCAAAGGAGGCAAAACCCACAAATTTTATCCTAAACTCCCCCGAGAGCATGGTGTGTTCACTGATGTTGGCCCACTACAGACCTCCAGTGGCTGGCAGAGAAAGAGACTCTATCAGGTATCTAAATGCAGCAAAATAAGGAAAAAACTGGATTACATACAAATGAGGGCTGGGTGACATTCCTTATCCATATGAACACCCAAGACTCAGGCAATCATATCCCTTTCTTTTGAACAGAAACACTCTGCTAGCTCAAAAATCCCAGCAAGAAATCTGAGGTTTTGTCATTGCAGAGGTGCCTCCTAATTGATGCATTTTTAACTCTTGCCAGGCACCTGTGGGGCACAAAGCTTTTTTTAATTCACAGCTCCTATATATGCTCAACATAAATAAATATTTATCCAAAAAGCAGAGGGAAAATAGGTACAGATATTTTTTTAAATTCAAAGTATGTTGTTGGTGGCTGGGATTAGGGTCTAACACTCATGGAGGTGGATTCATTACAAGGCCAGGATGGATAAAGTCTTGAGTAAACTGATCTAGTGGAAATTGTCCCTGCCCATGGCAGGGGGTTTGGGACTAGATGAGCTTAAGGTCCCTTGACATTCTAGGCTTCACTGATTCATTAGAGTACTAGAGCTATAAAAAAAACCCACAAAAAGCAAGAAACCCACAACTCTTCCTAAGAAGCTTTGCTGAAAAGCAAGATCAGAAGAATTTATCCAGGGGTCTAAATGCCTCACGTACAAAAGCAAGGCAAGATCTGGACTATGCTTAGAAAGTTGAAAGCTCCAAAAAAACATTACCAGGAAAGCAAGTGGTGAACATGGACAACTTTGTGTAACTGAACTGTTTTCCCCTAGGAAAATAAGTGTTCCCTTGGAATACTGTAGCTGAGAGAGAGTGACAGCTCCTAAATCCTCCTATAAGGCAAACCTAGAACACCTGCCTCTCCTTCCCTTTAATCCCAGGGTCACTGTCTCTGCTGGGGGTAGGCAGTGGTGCTGCAACTTCTTTTTCCCCTGAATTTACTCAGCCGCTTTCTCTGCTTTGCAGTAAAGCTGTCAGGATTAACAGGCAGCTCTGGTGAGTCAGACGTTCAAAGAGAAAACATGATCTGTACCTCTCCCCATCTCTACAGCAGTTCTACTGGTGGAATTGTTTTCCATCACTTGCCACACAAGACAAATTTTTAAGAGCTATTAAACACTCCTCCAGCTTAGCAAGAAGAAAAATTATCTAAATTTATCAAAGGAGCTAAAGTTCACTACACTTTAAGGAAAGGATTTAAATACGGATTATGTTTTCATCCATCTAACACCACTGAGTAAAACCATAAAAAGGTTTTTGAAGAACTAAATAGAGCAAAACTTAGTATTACAATTTAAAATTATTTTCTATAAGTTTCATATTATTTACATACTTTAAAAAATGTTTATGCTGAAGTACAGCAATGATGTTTTTCCACAACATGTGAAAATTTGACAGGCCCTTTTATACAGTTTTTAGAAATTCTCTTTTAATGTTAGAAGTCCACTAAGGAATTCATTAATTCCCTTCATTAATTCAATAGCCCCTACAGAGGGCTAGTATTAGTTACAGAAGAAAACCCAGGTTCCCAAAACAAATAAGCTCTACAATTCAGTAATATCAGTATTTACAGCTTCTTCATGCACAATGTGCACACTTCAGACAGACAGACCATGAAACTTTCCACAACGTCGTTTACCCCAGAAATTACTGGGTTTATAGGACACCCACAAACACCTACAAATGGAAAATGTATTGAATGCTAAGCTTTATTTCTCAATAATACCGTGGTAACAAGGCTGCAATTACCTTTTCTTCCCGTTACGGGTCTCCCTGAGCCAATAACTGCAGATATCTTTGGTTATAGAGGTCAAAGGGGTGAAAGCATCACCACAAGTCCCATTTGCCACCTCCTCATGATGCTACACTGTGTTTTTACTATTCAGAGGTACATCCTCCTCCTTGTACTGATCTATTCTGAGCACACCAGCCATGCCATTCCCTACATTCTCCAATTGTGTATTTACAGAACACAAAGCAGACCAAGAAGAAAATATTTCTGGCCATGCTGCAGATATCAATACTGTATCACCCCCACAAACATTTAATGCTGATGCTGAGAAATGCTGTGACAGTTATGTACCACCTCTGGTCCAGCTGGTCCTCACGATAAAAGGGGACCAGTGGCTGCTTCTGGCCAGCTGGAGGGGGACAGGGCTGTATTGCCATCACTTAATTTGAGATTTAACTTTCCTATTCCATCATTAGAAATGGTATTTCTCTTCCAGTGTTTACAACTGCAACGTGAAACAGCAAATGGATCTGTCTCTATTTCAAGACAGGCAGGCCCTGCTTTCTCTGCAGTTATATGAACCTCAACTTCCATACCCATTAAATGAAGTTTTCTGTAAATTATGCAAACGCTAGCCAGAACACATTGTTTAAAAATCACACTGGCTAAAAAACAAACAAAACCCAGGCAAATCCAGATTTGCAGACAGAACCTTCACTAAAAAACAATGAAAGGGAACAACCAAAAACAGTAGATCCTGCTTGTTGATGGCTCTGAAACAAGAAACAGGGAGGGGAAGAAATAATTAGTATTCCAGGATGTCCCACGCACACACCCAAAACTAAAAGCATTAAATTGGATGGGAATAGAATAGCTGATCTTGCCTGCAGTCAAATACAGAAGTATCATTTAAATTGCAAATTACAGAGCAACAGATTTTTGCACAAAGTTCAAGGCTGTTCTATGGTTTGTTTTTATGAATTAGGAATGACGTGGGGAAAAATTAAGGGGTTGGGCCAGCTACTACCCTTAATACATATTTCAGCTTAAATATTTCTCAGGTTCATTTGATGCACTTTATCCAGGCACCACGGCTCATTAAAGTGATGACAGAAAGTAAAGCAGCTTCCCAGAGATCATCCCCAAGGATGCAGCATCCGCTGGTGGCCACGCTGCCGCTGGAGGATTAACTGCTACAGGAGATCTCCAAACTGACTAATTACTCCCTCCTCCCCACGTCATGTCCTTCCCCACATGGGAAACTTTTAATCCATTTATACCTTTCCTGGGCAGTGCTTTTCGACCAGCAGTTCATCTGACAAAGTTTCCACCTCCCTTTCCCCGGGTTTTGAAGAGCTTGTTCCTACCAACATCAGCGTCTTGGCCTTGGCTCCCACAAATTAAACTTGATGAATGCTTAGTAACAGAAAAATATATACTTCACATTCATACAGTGCTTTTTAATCAGCAGTTCTCAAAATGCTTTACAAAGTATGAAATCTAATCAAGTGGCTGGTTTTGATGCGGGGTTTGGGGGGATAAATGCAATTAAAAAAAAAAAAAGATGAGTTACTCCCTGTTACAGCAAAAGGCAGAAGATTCAGGAACAGAAGCAGCTGTTGCCTTGATATGCAAAAGCCTCTGACACTACATGACCATAATAACTTTCCTTTAAAACACAACCAGTCCTGAATTACAGACTTCAGCACACAACTACTGAACGCTATTCAGAGGACCTGGGGCTCAAGTACCTTCTTGTCAGGCTGTTAGCACATAATAGAGAAAAGACCAAGCAGAAGCCAGAAGATCTTTTAAAAATTATTTTAGAAATCAGCTTGCTTTGGCAGTATTTGGAAAAAAATTCTACTAGTAAATATGTCAGTAGCCACAAAAAAATCAGGTATTTCACTCTAACAGTGGACCCCAGCCTAGTCTAAAATGTAAAATACCTTTGCAATATCCGACTTGGGTCTTTTGGGACAAACACAAAGACACTCTGGTGAAGATTCTGCAGGCTTTAAAGGATGACAACAAATGTCAACATCTTCAGCACGGAAAGAAGTGAGGCTTGTCTGACCGAAGAGTATTGAGCCAAAGGCTTTACAGTGACACATGAGAGATCACAATATCATAAAAAATAAAGGGTGGAAAGGACCTCCAAGATCATCAAATCCAACCTTTGACCAATTACCACCAGTCATTTCTGGAACACCACCAGGGACAGGGACTCCACCACCTCCCTGGGCAGCCCCTTCCAATGCCTGACCAGTCTCTCAGTGAAGAAACTCTTCCTGATGTCCCACCTGAACCTCTCCTGGCACAGCTTGATGCCATTTCTCTTGTCCTGTTGCTGGTTGCCTGAGACGAGCCCGACTCCCTTGTGCCAGGGAGTTGTACAGAGATAAGGCCACCCCTGAGCCTCTTTTTATCCAGCCTGAACACCCCCCAGCTCTCCCAGCTGCTCCTCACAGGACTTATTTGATCCAGACAAGTCAGCACCACATCACTTAACAGTAAAATTCAGCTGAAAGGCTCATTATAAACTACAATAGAATGTAAAGAATGTAAAGCAGAATCTTGGGATTCTTATAAGAAAATGTGCACAAGGTATCTTCTCCAAAGGTTTCTATCTTAGATATTTTAACTCAAGGACTTTTTGATTTTTGAAGGTCTTCTAATTAATAAGCCAAATGGCTTTACATATTAATTTCACTTTTTAAAATACATTGTTTTCTTTGTTTTGTCATTCTGGGTTTTTTAATCACATATGCAGATGGTGCCACCTGGGAAAGTTTACACGCTTACATCATTAAGTGTCTTTGAATTAACTTCATGCCAATAACTGTTTTTTAGACATAACACTGCCAAATTTGTCACTTGAGAAAAGTTAATCTAATTCTTTTCTTGCTCACTGGAGAGAGATGGTGACTTCTTCCATTGAGGGACAGACACATATGGACAGAGCTCAGCCACTTCCAGCCACACAAAACTCCCATCTTCTTACCTCTGGTCCCCACTTGACTGCCCAATGTCTGATGGAGCTCTACTACACAACCAATGTCAATCACAACTGGATTTTCTCAGCCACCAACAGCCCCAGTACCCTGCAGTCACAGCTGGATTTAACAACACACCAGTGGGGATGTGACAGGATTTCACCCACAGCACAAAGATGGAACCTGGAGTCTCCGTGAGCTGCCCACAGCTGCACAGCTTGGGACACAGCCCAAACCATCTGCATCTGAACCTGGGAGATTGCTCCAAACCGCCTTTTTTAAGATTAACAAATGTGTCTGCCTTCAAAATTATCATTTAGAGAATGACATTACCAGGTCAATGTGTTCCTGAGCACTGTCTTTAAGAAAAGACAACTTAAAAAGCATTTTGTGGCTGTTGGTGCAATGGGTAACAAAAACCAAATAGGCTCAGAACAAATAACTTAATAGCAATGTCTGTGGAAACCAAAATCTTTTTAAATGCAGTTTGAAATCTGCCAAGTTACACTTAAAAGAAACTCTAGAAGGCCACAAGCCCCTTTGGCCAGCTTCTCACTCCCTCAGATTTCACCTCACCTGCACGGCAGTGCTCAGCTTTGCTCACGCCTTTCTCATCCCTGTACAGACGAACTCGGCATCCTGCTCACTCTGCCATCTCCTGCTCTACATTAGCTTTTCCCTGCTCCCCTGTTAGCCTAAATTATCCTTCCGGAGCTTGCACACTCTGCAGCCTCTTCCCTGAGCTCTTAAATCACTCCTCAAGCCTCGCTATCCAGACTACTAAAAATGCAACCTCATGAGCTATTACCTACAAAGCATTAAAAAAGTATCCTCATGAACCTGGTACTCCCCAAACGTCCATTCAGCCTACAGGGAACCCTGTCAAGAACCAGAAACTACAAAGTTGATCCACATGTGAATCTAGTTTTTGTTGATTTGAATCAGGGTTACCTTGATAAAACAACAATGTTGATATACATCCAACAAATTACAGCTGAGCCTCCGTATCTAAGGATGAAGATCACAACTAAGAAGTGTTCAGCAGCTCTAAGTCTAATCTCATGATCCAACTTATTTTCTTAGCAAAGTCCTGCAACATGTATTGTTCCATGGACAGCATCCAACTCATTTATAATGTGCATGCTGTCAATCAAAAGACTCAATAATTGAGCTACAATCACATTTAGAGCTAAATTTCAAATCAAGGCTCAGCAGACCAGCCCAAAGAATCACATCACATTCCCGAGCGCTGTGGCTTCCACCAGGTACACAGTGGGTTTAAGTAATTACATTCCAGAAAAATCCATTTTTCATAAAAACTCTATTGGTTAAATGGGAAAAATAAAATGATGCATAGAACAAAATTTTTAAATCCTCAAGTATAGTCATTATTTTTTCTGCACCTCCACACCCTCTCACATGACAGTAAGTGTGTGGTGCCTGCTCGCGTTAGTACATTTTAGTCAACAAAGAAAATCAGGCTGCACTGCAAACACCTGCATTAGAGAGGCTTCTTACAGGTTCAATGACTCTTTGTGCATCCTAAATCCCGCAACTGAAAAGAGACAAAAAATAAACAGGAAAAGGAGGGAAGAGAAAAAAAGCGCCTTGTGTTGTTTCATTCACCACTCATTCCCAAACATTCAAACCAGCCCCGGCTCGGCGGGGAAATCCGACGAGGATAATGCCGGGGCTGTCTGTCCGTGCCCGCAGCCGCTCCGCAGGGCTGCGCACCCACGTGATGGTTTGTTTATGAGTCTGGAGCGGCATCACGAGGCGCTGCCCCACGGGACCCGCTCCCCGGGCAGGGACAGCCGCCGCCCCCGCGCCGCAGCAGCCCCAGCTCCGTAGAAATATCCCTTCCCAGCTCCGCACATGCCCCCCCTGCACGCAGCGTTCCTGCGCCGCAGCATTTCGGCACGCAGCTCCTGACTCCGGGCTTCGAATTCAAGGGAAGCAGGAGCAGCAGCCATTCAAAGTGCAGGAAAAAAGCTCTTTTCAAAGCTCACATGCACAAAACAAAGAAAAATTTGAAGGCAGAGCTGATCATAACCTCAGCCTGATTCTGCAGGTATAGATTTCTCTTCATAAAAATCAATAGAAGATGATTTTAAGCCCTTTGATTTCATTACTGTGTATCAAATCTCTGCTCTGAATGGAACATCTGAATCAATCTGCAAAGCTGCTACAGGCTACACTGTCACAGGCTTTCACGTGCCTTTACCACTCTCACCACAAAGAGAGATAAAAACCTTACACTGGAGGTTATTTGATATTTCTAAACAAGTACCAGCAGCAGATTGGGTTTTTCTCTTTAGCCCTCTGATTTTTCACATTGATATTTCAGGTGGAAAACAACTAAACACGAACTGCACACTGGTTTGCAGTGGTGACTGGAGAACTAAAATGTCCTATTTCCAGTACTGAGAGATGAAAACATGTTGAATTAAACAAATACACATGTACACTCTTCATGCTGAGTCTGTGGGGTTTCACCACAAAAGAAACACATTATAGATCATTTAATGCATTAAAAAAAGATGGCACTGTGGATTTCTATGCTGTGCTCTGAATCATAACAAGAGGCTTGTTAAAACCTGAGCAGACACACAAAAACAAATGCTGTGGCAATAGGATTATTTTTTATATCTGTTTTACTCAATATATCACGATATAAAAATCTGGAGTTTCAATCTCTGGCCTCCTCAGAGCCTCCGCCCCTAAATTATGTCCCTTTAGTGAAATTACTGCCTTCATAATCCAGTCAGCACATCCCAAGCTCCACATTCAGGAAGGTTATGATCCCATTTGTTTCCCACTCGTAAGACTGCCAGCGAGAGGGAGCGAGAGGCACGGCACAGCCTCCCACACGTATCCTGAACGCCCCCAATCCATATGGGAGCCACTCCAACACCCAGCTCTGCACCTCAAAAGCTGCACTGCTCACAACTTCAAACAAATGTCTCATTTCTCCTCTTTGCATCGTTGTCAGAATTACTTAAGAGTGAAAAACAGGAATAATTTGCTTCTTTTGAGCACAGATTACTCCTGACAGGATCAGTATGAACAACTTGCAATTTTGAGAAAGAAACAAAATAATTCAGAAAAAGTAATGTGAATAAAGTATCAGGCTTCGAATCTGTTAAATAACTGCTATGAAACATATTACTGATATTTTTTGCACTTTTTTTTTTTTAAATGGCTATTCTGGATTACTCTAAGACTTCTTTGTTCACTGAATACAGACACTCCTATTACCTGCCTGGTAAGTCAGTGGATGGTACCACACCCCCTCTAAATCCTCCAAATCATGTATCTGCACATGTATTTACAGTTTAGGGGAGGCAGGACTCAGTAGGACCGTGGGGGGGTTATTTGTTTTCTGTATCCAGAATAAGAAAGTGAAAATGAATGCAAATACCTCCTTTCTTGGCAGCAGGCAGCGCATTGTGAGCATCTCAGCCTCCCAGTCTGAGCACTGCAGCTGCCGAGCGGAAGAAATAAATAAATAAGAGCCCAACCCTAACAGTGAGGTATTTCAAAGGACAAAGGATATAAAAAGAAGAGCTGCAATAGAGATTTCAGCACAGCCACAAGTGACACATCCCGAATTCCTGCGCGTTGTAGCTGCTCTCGGATTATTCCTTTATTTTTAAGCTCCTTACAACAAGTCTTACTTATCAGTCATTCACATTCACCCCTCATTTCCTACCCTGTTGTGATTTGCTGCAAAGGCCATCCCCCAATCCATCACCCCTTGGTGATTGTTTCTTTCACTGAACAGACATCCCATCAATTTGAAGATCCAAGTAGCAAATCCCATGGGCTCTACATGCACTCTTACTTTAAATGCACTGAAAAATAATTTATCCTAATGCCTTTCAGAGCTGATCTTGAGGTGGTGGACTTTGGGTGTTTGGCTTTGTTTTTGAAATCACCTGAGCAGCCCAGGTCCCTGTGAGTGATGCAGGAGCATCAGGTACTGTGGCCTCCTGCTCTGGGCCACAAAACCCAAAGAGACACAGGAAGAAGCTACTCCAGTACTCTCAGAGTTTGCATTTGCTTCACTTGGGTTGTCTCACCAGCTAGGAACAAACATCAGCTGGGAGTGATGTGACTTTTCCCCTTTCTGGCACAGTGAAGAAACAACAAACCCGAAGATGCAGGTCACAGCCTGGAGCCTGCACAGGTAAAGGGACTCATTCCCAAGCTCACAAAACCCAAGTCTGCTGAGCTCTGAAGGGAACAGGAAGCCCATTGGCCCACACAGCTCAGTAAGACAAAACAGAAAAAATATTTAAGCTTTTCTTTAACTTTTTTTAAAGCAGCACTCCATTCCTGACTACTCAAAAGTAAAAATTTTAATTTAGAAAGAATGGCAATTAGGATGGTTACCTGGGGGGGGAAATGCTCTGTTTTTACATTTGCAGAGGAAGAGATAATTGAACAGAAATTATTTTCTGCAAAACTTTTGCTGTTGATTTTGAAAGCCAGAAATATGAACACAGAATAACACAGTGCCTCTTCACAATCACTGCAGAAATGTGATACTTTACATACAGGCATCATACACCACAAGAAAACCATTTTTCTGGTGAAAGAAGAAATTACATGCCTGTATTCTTTAATCAGAAGAGAGGAGTTGCGAAGTCAGGAGATTAACCTCAGTGATACAATACTGTGAGCAAAAATTCACTCAGTAGAAATATTAATTGCTACACTTAACTTGTTACAAGTTGGGCCTAAAATTCCTTAGGAGGATTTTATCAGATCCACAATACTCCACACATTGGAAGAGATCTGCTACAAAATATGTTAGAGCACAAGTCAAAGGAATAAACCCTAAAATAATTCTTCAGCTTCTATCTAAGGACCTGTCAGGTTTGCTCCTCCATAAACACGTGAAGGAACTCTTTATACCCTGCCTGCTGCTCTAAGCCACGCGTTTCGCTCCTCACAGAAAAACACGTTTCAAAAGCCACTGGTAAACTGCCACCTTGCACTACCCGTGATTTGAATTTCATTTAAAAAAATTAGTTGAGTACATCTGTCCTAAAAAGGAGAGCTATCACAACAAAGCAAGATTTCTCCATGCACACGTTGCCTCTGGAATCTGCTGCTTCCCCTGGAGCATGTGCATCGTTTCTGCAACACGATGAAATTCAGAGCGAACAAATAATTCCGGCAGGAACTCGTATGAGTTTCACAAAAGGCAAACATTGTTTTTAGAAAAGCAAATCCTAGTTGTGAAGTTAATCTTCACTACAGAAGACTACTGGAAGAGTAAAGCAAGGGAAAAAAGCCCTTACTTGAGCAAATATATATAGAAAGGTGGTTAGCTGTGGGGTTTGGAAACTTGAATGGTCTAAGGATATGGGCAAGGCATTTTTGCAGCAGAAAAATCTTTTAATAGATACTCTTGGAGAAGGAGGGGGGAAGTAAATTTTGGAGCATACATGTAATTTTTCAGGTCAGATGCATCTGTTCCATTAAGTCATTTCACTAGCACTGGTTTTCAACACAGTTTTTCTCTAGCCAGAAGTTAATGCTTGTCCCATTTGACCCTGGAACAGAGCAGACAGTAAAATATTTAGAAGAGTTGACGAAGCTGGTAACAAGAATAAAGTGCTCAAAGTGAGAGAGTGCAATTAAACCACCAATAAACTAGGTCAAATTATTGGAGTGCAGAGTACCCTGAAATACAGCAAAAAGTAACTATTATAATTTTAATTTCCATCCCAGGTCATTTAAGTGATTAATAGCAGGAGTTAGAAAAAATTAATTAATTCCTACAACTAATTCAATTTTGTTGTATTTCCTTGGGTTGTCTGGACTTTTAAGCTTAGTACCAGAAGTCCTTTATGCTTTTATTGCAATAACCTGATGGACTTGTACTTTTACACATTTTGTGGGGGCCTAAATCTCTTTCATAGTATTCGTATTTACCAATACCTGCTCTGAAACTTTACTTCCACCAGGACCTGCACAGAGGTACCTAAAGAACTGAGTTGTTTCTGTTGGAAAAGATACCTAAGGTATCCAACCTAAAAGGTACCTAAGGAGTCCAACCATCCAAAAGGTACCTAAGGAGTCCAACCATTAACGCAGCGATGCCAAGGCCACCAGTAAATTATGTCCCTAAGTAAGGGCAGGATGCAGCCACACTTGGGGATGCTGCCACACCTGGAATTAGTGAGGATCATCAACCACACGGATGATGAGTGGAGGCTCTGCTGGTCACTGCACCAATGCTGGACACGAGCAGCAGCCCAGGCCACCTGGACACGGCAGGCAGAACAAACCACCAGGTCCTCTGGCCCCCTGACCGATACATCCACAGCCAGACGTGACCCACTGCTGCCCACATCCCTGTAACCCTGCCAGACAGAGCTGGCCCACAAACACCTGCAGCTCCCCAGGGAAGGTCTCCAGGCGTGTGACAGGGCCAGCACCAGGCCGTGTCCCAGCACGGAGCACAGCGTGGCAGCCCGGCTGCCTTCGCCGCCCGTTCCCGCGCACGGCTCCACTCCGCGGTTGCCAGCAGCTCCGACACGAGTAATTCCCATCCACTGCTCCTCCATCACACCCACTGCGAGCTCTTCGTGCTGCTGCAATGGGGGAAACCGGTTCAGGTCACGGCGAAAGGTACGAATCCGGTTAATTTAACACGACGCTGCCACGCTTCCTTCTCCACACTCCCCCGAGACGGGGACAAGCACCTCCCTGCAGAAAGCCCGAAGCTGCCTTTGCCTGGGGAAGGGAAATGGAAACACCATCGTCTGGATCCCCCTCCCACGGCAGAGCCACCGTGCCCTCTCCGCAGCCGTGTCCGCCCCAGTGCCCCCCTCAGCAGGCAGAGGAGCTGCCCCCTCCCCAGCCGGCGGGAGGTGAGCGGCGGGCGCGGTGCTCCCACACAAAGGAGCTCAGAGCAGCAGACCCTCCCTCCCCGCCGCCCTCCACCCCTTCCTCCACCTTCCCTCGCCTGCAGCGCTCCGAACAGACCTCGGCCTTTCATAAAGGGTGGAAAAAACCCTCCAGGATAACCCACCCTACAGCAACCCCGTGTTTTTCCCTAGAGGGCGATTGAAACAGCTCCTGTATTAATGAGGAGAAAACCAAATTTAGAAGAGGCGCAGCATGCAAATATAGGCTCCAACACACCTCTCTCTTGAAAAGGGTCTCACTGTTTCCCTCCCGCCCTGAGAGGAGCCACGGGCTGCGCTCACGGTGCCGGGGGCTGTGCCCGCCCCGCAGCTCAGCAGCATCCTGCATCCCACCGCAGCATCCCCACGGGAATGCAGCATCCCGCTGCCCCACGGTCCCCGTGCCCGCATCCCAGCATCCCCGAGGGCCGTATCCCGCCGCCGCCTGGCCCGGCCCAGCACAGAGGTGGTATTTTGGCAGATGCCAACAATCCTGCTCCCCAGGGAGGATCTCCGGGACCGGCCTGTTATTCCAGGCTGAAAGTAGTAAACAACCTTCCAGGGGCTGGAGACAGAGGTAAACCCCAAAGATGCCATGTCCTTGCTGGAGCGAGTGCTATTACAGCACAAAAACAACATGGAGCTTCTCAGGCTGTGCTAAAAAAAATATAAGGCAAAAGTTAAGAATGCTGTTCCTATAAGAGGAAAAAAAAAATGAAATCAAAGTCATATGTTTCTCCAGAGGATTTTATGAGTTTGTTTACGACAAGCTGTGTTCACAAATGCTCTGAAATTCAGAAAATAATTTGACTTCTTTTCTATCCAGGTAGATTTTATAAAGATCTTTCTCCCCCTTTTACAAACATTTACTTTTTTTGCCAAGACAGAAAACAACCTGGGGAGGGAAATATCAATGCACTCAAATCAGCCAGGGGTTTCTCTACACATATAGAAACATTCCAGCAAAACCAAGGCTTGGTATTTAGCTTGATAACATACAGATGAAGGAAGAACATTCCCAATAAATCCGCCCCACAGGGGAGGATTTTAAAATTTGTTTAAAATGCTATTTGACCACATTCTGTTGCTATATTCGAGTGATGTCACGCTTGTTGCAAGACACAAAATGTGCCGCTCAGAGTAACATCTAAGGCAGCTCTAACCAGGATGGGGGGATTAGTTTGGCCTCTTTCAAGAGAATAAATTATTGCTGAAGATGTTTACACAATGCAGCTCCATGAGCTGAAAGGTTGCTTTCAGAAGAGGCCCAGGCCCTGCCGGAGGAATGCGAGCACAGCCCAGGGCAGGCCGAGGCTCAGCAGCTCCATTTCAGCCTCTGTCTTTCCCTTCAGGTGACTATTTTTGGGAGGCACAGAGTTGTCTGTGTTGGGGCTGGAACCAGCCAGCTCTGAAAACATTTGGAGTATTTTAGACACGACCGTCTCAGCATCGTGTTCTAAAAGCAACCTGCTTTGTAGGAAATGTTGAAAGCGAAGAAAGGGAAAAGTGCAGAAGTAGTAAATGAAAACTGAAGTAAATCTACTAATCAGATCACAGTGAAAAGTTGTCCTTCTTGCTATCACTGCACAACTACACTAATCAAAAACCTCACTGTTCTACAGACAACGGAAACACAGAGCATCATAAGAGAGCACAAATTTGGCCTCAATTTACTCCTCTACAACACAGCATTCCCTAATTTTTACACAGCTGTATGCAGGCATCCTTACCACCACTGCCTACATATCACACATCAAGAAACACTAAATTAAACACAAATTTAAATGAAACATCATTGACGTTTTGTTTCCATCTTCTCAAAACAGAGAATAACCAGACTGAACCCTTTGACAACACTCAAAATCTGTGTATTAAAAAAAAAAAGAGAGGGGGTGGTGCAGGGAGGGAGAAAGCGCTCTCAGATGTGTGCCCAGCTCCTCACTACTGATTCTTTTGTCCAAATACACAGTAGAAAATAAAGAGACATGGGGATTGTCAGGGTGCTGAGATTCAAAACAGAAGGGCTTAGGAGGAGGGACAAAAGACCTGCTGTAAAAGCATCTGCAAAGTAAGCAGGAACTGCAATCCACCCAGTACCCACTTTCATGTCTTGCCATTAAATTCCTGATGTAGTGATGACAAGAAAACCCTGGACTGACTTGAAGACTATGAAGAACCTACATTAAATCTCATGGTTTTACCCGTGCTTAAAATTAGGAAGTAACTTCAGGATCTTGACCAACAAAGCCCAAGGCCCCAGGCTGCAGCACTGACCACAGTGGATGCCCCACACCCCCTAGAGCAGGGAATCTGAGCCTGGAATGCAGAGGCTCCAGTGAAAAGCAGTCTTAATAACATAACAACAGCTAGCTAACTGTCAGTAGCCTTAGTAGGGTTTGCACTTCTTCTGTGTTGTGGGGTTTTTGTGTGTGCTTGATTTGATTTTTAAGGAGGACAGTGCCACCAGGAAGGCTGAAGCTATTCCACAGACACTACACAGCAACAGCTGCACTGGGAAAGAAAAACAGATGTCAGCACACCTTGTTTCTATACCTAGTAATAAAATATTTATGGATCATTCTCCTTTCTTCCCTCTCCCAGTTTCCTCTGCTCTGCTGGACACACATTCTCTGAAAACTCACTTTCAGCTGCCTAAGCCTGACTTTTGCTCGACTTGGCAGTGTTTCGTTTATGGCTGGATTCAACGACCCCAAAGCTCTTTGCCAGCCTACAGGACTCCATGATTCAGGTATCTCCTGTTTCCCAGAGACTCTCCTGAGTCCCCACAGCACGCTCTGGGTGAGACATCACCTTCCAATCCCAAAGGCCAAAGCCACGGTAGCCGCTGTCCTAACTGGTTCCTCCACAAGGAGCCTTGGGAAAGCAGGATGACAATTCCTGGGGATCAGGCAAGCTTAGACATGCCGAGTCACTCGGGAGGAGTGACACTGTAGCAAGTAACAAAATACCTGCAAAGCAGTGTTTCCTGCATCCACCTGGTTGCCAGCAACACCCAGCACCTGGCTTTGAGGTGTAACCTTTCATTATGCACCCCACACCGAACAGTGCAGCTCCCTCTCTCATCCCCACACCTCCTTTTTCCCCTTTTAAAGGGGGGAGAAAGTCTCCCTTTGCAAGAGGAAAACTTCTTTAAAAAACTTAAAAAATAAAACCGTCATTTAGGCAAGAGAATATTCAGAATTTATGGCTTAGATTTGCACGCCTGCAGGCAAATCAGAGGCAAGACATCTCTGATCAACTATGCAGTTCTTATCTCCCGTAGACAAAGCAACACCTCCATCAAGCATATGGATCATCAACGTGCCTCTTGGAGGGGACAGGGGAGATTAGGTATCAGCAGTTATACAAGCTGCACTTTACAAATCCCGTGTCAATTAAAAGATGCTGTGTATTCTGAAACTCCCACACTCTCCATGCCTACACATCTTCTGTAGGCTGTATTGGCAGCAAAAGTAGTGGCATTTGGCCCAATAACTGAGAGGATGCTAAAGCTTAATTCAATCCTCTTCCCTGCACTCTGGGTGCAAACAAAACTAACAAACAGAATATGTCAAAGCTGGCCAAAAAGTTTTTTCCAACTACTACATCATTCATGCACAACAAATGCTCCATCCAGCATTTTCTGTCGCATAACAGGAAGCTGCAGCCGAGGCCCCCAGAACACCTCTCCTCATCCTTCCCTCAGTTGCATCCTCCCTTTGGAACCCAGAGGGGTGACCTCACCAAAACCCACCCCAGGGAGGACTTTGAATTGCAGATATTTTGTTGAAATACTTAAAAACAAAAAAAAACCTCATTCTAACCCTGTACAAGTGCAGGTTGCCCACATCTCAAATACACACTGCAACTCTGAGCCCTTCAGCTCGAAAAGGATGGAAGAAAACTAGAAAAGGCACAAAGCAGCATGACAAAGACCCGGAACTATTCACACATGCATGAAAACAAAGACTTGTCTTCAGTTACTTCAGCCTGAAGAAAAAAACAGAATTAAAAACCAGTTACTGTCAGAGTAATTGCAAGTAAAATGCTTAAACCCACATTTAATTCCTACTAATAACTGGACTGCTCCTTCACTTTCCTTCTACTACGCAGAGATACTGTTAATGTACAGAAATTAATTCTGCTTTTGAAGCAAATCAGAGCATTCAGACCCCAAAATCTTGTGGGTTGCCCAAACTGTCCAATATCCTCAAGGTTACACCTCACCTCCTCAGAAATCTCCTCTTTACCCATAAGATTACCTTTTTCTACTGAAGGATCTCTCAAATCCTATTTTCATGTTCTTTTGCAAAACATTCATATGTTTAGTTCAATTATGGTTTTTTATCCTGCTACAGTTAAACTAAATGTTCTCATTAAAAAAGAACACATTCGATTAAGAAATCTGCAATTTTAATTACAATTTTCTATCCCCATCTACTTTGAAACTCAAACCAAACCATGACTGTTGTTTGTTCATGTCTGAACAATGTTTTTATTTACTGTGGATAAATGGAGCCTTATCTAATACCACTTACATGGAGTCATAAATTGATTTTTGATTAATGTTTAATCAAAAACAAAGAGATCCATCTGTGCAAAAAAAGTGGGAAGCAGAAAGCCCTGTCCATGGGAATTTTTTCTATGTCAGCTCTCCCAAGCTCTGTGTATTGACACGAGATCCTTCCTCTTCTGCTGGTATGAGGATGCAGCTCTGTTGACAGAGCACTTTACAATAGCCAGATAACTTCCTCCAGGAAACACTAATTTAAAACAAGATTATTTATTTTAAATACAAAGGCTCTACAATCGACAACATGGAGTAAACATTTTAAATCTCAAACGCTCATAAAAATTAAGAGCATTAATGACAACCTTCCCTACTTCTGGCAGGCAGCCAGCTGACAAAGCTGACAGTGAACAAAGCTCAGGTACCTCCGGGTCCCTCCCTGCCCAGCACTGTCAGCTGGCAGGGCCACAGGTGAAAACAGCATTAAAATCCCATGTCTCACTGAGGATGAAATCACAGTTTTAATGAAAACTGAATATTCAAGTCTTCACTGGAACACATGAGACTCCTCCATCCAGGGGAGCACCAGCATTTAGAAGCAGGCAGCACTTGAGATCAACACATTGTAATAAAATAAAAAAAAAACAAGAAGGATGACCATTTATAGCTGTAATCAAAATAATAAAAGAGGTTATCTAACCTCAGAAGGAGTCTCTCTCTTTCAAAACAGAAGCACATATTCCAGTTTGGTGGTGTAAATGCCCTGACAGCATGTCCTTGGGAGGGATGGAGGGCAGGGAGTGATGCCAGAGCAATCCCAGGATATTTGGGGAGATCAGAAACATCAGGAAGGCAGTAAGTCTTTAACAAGCCAGGGGTGAAGTGGCTGCTTCCTCCTCTGAATGGAGCCTGAGCAACACCTGAGTTAATCCCCAGGATCTTTTCTTTCCTTTCTCAGTGTCTCTCTCTTGCATTCATGTTAAGAGCCCAGAAAAGCAAACACTGCTGCTCTAAAACATTTGGTCCCCAAACCTCTTTCTGACAAATGTAAATACACACTAATTTTTTTCAACAATTAAGAACTCCCAAAGGAAGATGAAATATTAAAAAAAATGACAAGAACAATCTTAATTATAGCTCTGTTAACACATTATGATAATAAGTACTTGTTCTTTATCAGACATTTTAAAAAATTATTATTGTTCTGAACTATACAAAGGCTGGTCTAAAGAACAAGGATCTTTGTCTCTTGCTGCCAGAAGAAACAGCATTTCCTGAGGCCTGTTTCTGCCTTCAACTAACAGTTTTGATTTGGGCTTTAGAAAAATAACTGCATGTCCTCAGCTGGAGGGGAAAAAAAGTTCGCTTCTTCCCTCTCTCCCAGATGTTCACAGAGAGCAGCATCACCAGTGGTAATAACACTGTGTTTCATCAGCCTTCAGGAAAAACAAAACCCAACCTCTGGCTATCCTGGCTCAGGTAAACAACAGGAGTTCATTACAGAGTTAATACTTGGGTTTGTTCATATTCCTCTTCCTCCTTTCCTCCCCTCGGAGCCCCCGGACTAGAATTACAGCCCAACAATAGCCCAATTGTCGCCCCCGGCAGCAACTTCCAGCCCAACAATAGATCTTTCCCTTTTCTCTCCACCCAAAGGAAAATTAATAAGGAAAAATTTCTCTGATTACAGGGCAAAGAAAAACATTTTTAAGGGGGAAGACAGAGAGACCTGTGTATATACCATGAGGTTCTGAGCTTCCTTTGTACAGAAGAATGTGCATTCCCTTTCCCAGGCTGCTTTGTGTCCCACAAACCCTCCTATGCAGGGGAAGAGATGGGGAGGAAGGTTATGTGCTCTGGCACGAATGGCATTTCCTAAGAAGGTCACTTTAACCACCACTTTAAAGGGTCCTTCCTTTAAGAAGTCTCACCTATTCCTACAAATGGGAAGGGGAGAGCTGTGAGCCCCCTTTATTTCAGTGATAACCTGGAAGTGCACGTGCCTGCTCTCTGAAACGGAGCTCACAGGAATTTACACTTGGAGGGGAGAAGCAGGCTGGATTTACAAAGCAAACATTGTTTTTTGTGGGGAAAGAGTATTTACACATAGGAACAAATATGTTTTATTTCCACTTTCCAGATGAAAAAATACATGTTACTGCACTGCAAATATTTTGGTAATGTGTGCCAAAAGCCAAAAACAAAGAGAGAAGCCCTTCCTTTGGAGAGGGAAAAGAATTCCCACCTACTACAGCCATGGCTGCACAAAGTCCAGCATTAGTCCTGATTTGTTTCTGCCTGCTAAGGAGCCTAACATTTATGTCGGCAACAAAGCGATAACAAAGATTCAAAGCTGCTTTCCAAAAAAATTCTGAAGTATTTAAAGAATTTGTTTGTGCTCTGCCAAATATCCCTCTGTTCCTCGCAGGGCTCTACCCCTGCAGCCAGGGCAACATCTGTTGGTTTGGGGTAACAAGAGAAGAAACGGGGTATTTTGTGATTCTGCACTGCAGAAGCTGCCCAACATGTAATTCACATTGATACTAATTTCAGCTTTTTCCTGCACAGTATTTACTCATGCAACAGCTAGTTAAAAGCTCTGTCCAAGTGCCTTTAAGTATTTGAGATTTATCCCCACTAGTCAAGGTTTATTCTCCTTTAGTTTTAAGTACTTGACTAAATCACTGCTCTCTGTAGTTCTGACATCTGACTTCTCCTCACTGAAACTATTAAAAAAGGTTCTATCACTTGGCTATTGCAACGGGGAACATTTACAAAAGCAGATTTGAGTTCTTATTGGTTTCAACAAGAAAAATCTTGTTGATGTTTGGTAAGAATATACACACAGAAAAACCCAACGCTACAAGTATGTCAGCAGAGTTCCCACCTTAGCTGAAGTCCCAGTCCAAGGCCACAGGTTCTTTCCCATGACTAAATTCAAGGTTTGAGTTTTAACACAAACTTGCAGCTCACCAGGACCACGTCCACCTCCAGCTAAGGGAACCTCTAGGACCCACCTGGAGATCAGGCCAGAATTCCTTAGTCTTGCTCAGCAGGAGCCAGGCACTGGCAGCGTGCAGCTCTTGGGCAGCACTGCTCAAATCCTGTTAAAGATTGTCCCTGTTCCACCATCCCAGAGTCCTTTACCTGCTCTCTTCAAGCAATTTCTCCAGTGATAGGTAGGTCCTGAAGCTGTGATTTGGCTCCTAAATTTGACAGAATGTTAAAAATGCAAAAGCCATGCTATTCCAACAACCAGCAAGTATCTCTGTAGGAGATAGGAATTCTATTGCCTTTGAAAAAACTCTGCATTCGCCAGAAAAGCATTTTAACAGGCAGAGATGATTTTTTTTTTTTTAAAGAATTAACACTGACATTGTTACTTACAGTCCTTAAGGAGGATTACTAACATCTCTTTGCTTCATTTCCTTTTCGGTTTATGCTTAAGGACAAATATTTTGTTTATAGTGAACTGAGCACACATCCAGCTGATCTCTGAGTACTTCCTGCAAGTTCACTTTGCAAAACTCTCCAGACTGCCAAAGGCTGCCCCAGAGTCCCTCTGATAACCAGGGTATGGCTGTGGAGTTGGAGGACTGGAAAATGAGACACACCAGCTACTCTTCTTTCTCCATGAAGGCATTTATGAGGTGAGGATGTCATGCAGAAGTCCAATATCTACAACAGCTCGTAAATAACACACCGTTTGACACGTCTGTCACAGACAGTTAAAAGGAGGAACAAAAATGGACCCTCTGTGGTTTGTTTGTGTAGGTAAATTTAAAATTAACTTCAAATTCCATTTCATTTTATGGTTGTGAATAATCCTCGCCTCTGCCTGTCCTTTCCACAGCTGTGATTATAAAGGAACATATGAGAAAACTGCATTCTTACAGCTTTCTAGAGCTTAACCTTCCCTGCCAGCTTCTCTAACCTTCCAGGGAAGGAACACACAGGTGAAGTGAAATGCTGCCACTACACAGTGTCTCTCAAAATAAGAATATTTGTCCACAAGAAAGCGATCTTGCTTATAATTCAGCCCTCTGCTTTCTGGAATAGATTGGAACTAATTTCCAAGCAGAAATGTACAAAAAACAGATTAAATTCAATTGCTATGATGGTTAAAAATGGTATCTCTCCAGAAATTCCAGTTTTTTGGACAGCTGAGGCCATTTCAAGACCATGTAGTGCATCTCTCAACCAGTATCTTGCAATTCTACAGTCAAGTAGAACACATGGATTTCTCCTGTAATTCTTTATAAAGGCAGTTTAAAAAAGAAAATCAAAGCAAAAGCATAGACAGCCTTGCCCAAGATCCCCACAGATGCCAGAGCCTTCCCAACACTCTACACCCATTCCACAAAATCTGTAATAATAATAATAATAATAATATTCTGGAAGGCGATATGGGAGGGTTGCTTTTAAAACTGCTGAAAATAACATGTTGTGATTGCATCTTGCAGCCACTGCATGCTCAGAGTGAAGACATGTCCAGCTCCTCCTGCCTGTCCTGATGGCCCTGTATGTGCACAAGCTCCCTCAGCACCGCAGAGCATCCATCCCCCAGCAGAGAGCTGCTCAGCTCCACAGGCCATGGGAAGTGGGGACGTTTTCCAGCAAAGCTCAGTGGGTGTCAGCCCAGCCAAGCACAGGCTGAGCTGTGGCACAGGTACTGCACCGTGTAAATGAAACCTTCGGCAGGAGGTGCTGCAGGAGGCAAGAAAGGAGAGAGAGCAAAGATAATGAATAAAAATACTCAGCACAGGAATAGCTTTGGCTCACATGCCCCACAGTCTAGGCTCTCCTGTCAAGTTACAGCCACCTTGGTTTCTAGGCTAGGGCACGACCTGCTCCATTCCTCACTCACATCTTTGCTGTACACCTCCAAGAAAAGCAGCACCAAGGAAGAAGTGACCAGGAAACCCAGCCCATCCCCGGGTCCCTGCTCCTGACTGTCCTCCCTGACTCACATGTAGCCACACTCACCATTTTTAGCAGTCTGCTGGGGCAGCTATGATTCCTCACTTCGGTTCATTTAAGGACCTTAATTGTTTGTTTTGGCTCCAACCAGCAACCGTGTTTATGAAAAACAGGTTAAGCTTTTGGCACCAAATTGTTTTCAAAAACCCTCAGCCTTTGAAATAGTGCCTTCTTTAAAAAAATGTTTTTCTACCTTGAGATGCTGCATTTCTCTCCAGAGAGACATTTCACCTCCGCTGCTCGCTACACTGGCGTTACCTTTTTGTGTTCCCATTAATAACTCGTTTTCCTCAACAGTTCACAACTTGATCTAAAAGATTCTAAGCTAAGGCATAACATGTGACATTTCAGAGAAATCTGAAGTTATTATTTCCAAATAAAAAACCACTCCTGCACCATGTAACCACTCATGAATTTCAAATTTTCACGGTAGATTTGCATAAATAAGGTGGACTTGTACACTTTGAGTACCTCTACATGGAAGCTAGATTGTACAATTTATCCCTTTAATTCAAGAAACTCTCCTGATGCCCCACTGCATCCTGTGTACTGCTACTAAGAACTGTACAAGAGTACAGTTCTGCAAGACAAGAATCTCTCCAGTCCAAAACTGGCCACGAGATGCTATACTCCCATTTGAGTTTATAAAAGCATATTTTACTCCACACTCAACAGGCTCCAAAAAATACCCAGAATTCACATCCCAGAGTGAGAATCCATCATTCCAGGGCAGATCATGCTGATGATGGCCCATGTATAAATGCATTAGGAAATTCTGAGTACAGATCACTCGCTTGCTTTTTTAGTTCATTAAAAGGCTGCTTCCATAAACTTTTATTCTAGTTAAATGGTTTTCTACAGTATTTTGTTAGTCTTAGTACTTCAAAGATTAATTTGGATGTAGAAGAAGGGTATCAGCTGTGACTGTTTTCCCCTGAAAGTGCAGTCAGAAATGAAATGGCTAAAAGTCTCAACAGTGCAAAATTACCAAAAGCTCATATTAAAACAAGAAACATCTATTTTTCCACCAAAAAGGGTGGTGAAACCAGAGTATCAACACTGAGCTTCATTGAGCCATGCTAAGATCATAAATGCCCTGATGTCATTTCTTGTCCATTTAAAATGGTTTTGGTCTCCAGCTTGATCATATCCAGGAAAAAATTTCCAATAGACTAATGCCAATACAGCCACCCTCTTTTCAGGTTATAACTGGTACATGTTATAAGGTTTAAAAGCCACAAAATCTTCCAAAACAGCCTGGAGTCACTAGGACGATGCTCTCTTGGGACAAAATCACTCCAATATTCTTCAGTCTACTTCCTAGAGAAACAAACTGAATTAAAGCAGCCATCATCCCTCTACAGGCAAGGATCCCAAAGTGCAACACCAGAATCCTGCTCACTGCTCTTTCCAACTGCTTGGAAACCAGGGAGGCCGAGCCATCCTGCAGCACTCAGGTAAGACACAGCAAGCTTGGGTTGGGCAGCTCCATGGAGACACCTCCAGGGATGTCACTTCAGCCACCAACAACAGAGAAGTGGAAAAGAGGAAAGAGAGAACAAAGAGCACAAACAGATCCAAGCCCTCTGGGTAACTCTGTCTATCAATTTAAACTTAGTATCAGCTTACTCAAAGTGAGTCCAACCTCAGAATGCAGCTTTGGTCAAATAACTGACATATAAAATTAAAGTTCATGCAATAGAAGGCTCTGATGGAAAGGGAAGCATGATTTCAGCTCCTCCAGTAGTGCCAGCCAACATTTTCTAACCAACCACCTACAGTTCGACCCCCAGCTCCTTTATTCAGCCTCTTAAATGCCAGTCTGGGTTTTAAGAGGAGAAAAATCTCACCACTACCTCAGTTCTTCTATCAAAGCATCCTGCTGGCAAAGAAGGGACTGCTCAAGGGGGAGTGCAGAGGGTGGAGAAGGAAGAACGTCCATCTGACGAAACTGGAGTCATCTCCACCACCAGCTGAGTTACCACCACATCCCCCAGGCCTGGTGCTACAGTGGGAAATTTTCACAGATCACCACACTCAACTGCTAGAAGAGAACCAGCCCATCAAACAAGTCAGTACAAGTCAAACACATCAGCAATAGTTCAGAAATTCCTGACATGGGACCCAAAAGGCCAGTCTAGAACTTATTGCAGACTTAGAGCACTGCTGATGCACTACCCAATTCACACGGCTCACAAATCCACCTTAGGAACATAAAAAACTGTATTAAAGGACCTCCACAGTTTGGTACAAGTTCAGCATGTTACTATTCCACCAGGTTTACTTCAGAGACAAGCAACCTCCTATGTCAGGTTATTATTTCTATTACCATAAACAATCCCAACTGTGCCCTGTTTACAACTGCAGAAGGAACAAGGATACACCTACACTTACTGATTACACCTACACTACACACAGGCTGCTGCCTTTTCATATCACACTTGACCAAATAAACTATTCTGTGGTCATTCTGCTGGCAAACTCAGCCGCACAAACATCTTCAGTTTTTGTTACAATACAAAATTTACTATTTTAATGCACTGGGAAATAATGTGAGTGCCAGCTGCAGGTAGGAAAAGGATCCTTATGTCCAGTCATCAGTTTTCAACTCAGCTATGTTTTCCAGAATTAAACAGGCTATTAATGGAAGCACTTAAGTTTTACTGGTTTTGCTTTCAACTAACAAATGCTCCTCTAGGAAACCACGTATGATAGGAGTCCTATAAAATTGAGATTGAAAAAAAAAATTAGTTGCTGCTTTTCAACAGTGGCCTATAACAAGTGGCTGTCCAGTACAGAAAGCTGTAATTTCCCTGTTTAAAGGAGACAAGGATCTGCTTGGGCTTCACCTCCCTTGTTACAGAAGCCCTGAAGCACCAATCCAAGTTGGCCATGAGCACAGGAAACGTGTGAACAGCACAGTGGTGATGGTTCCTCCCAGAGCATCTTCCTCTGCTGATCTCATGTGAAACTCTTCACGTGCCCTTGGCTCATTCCATTTTTATGGAATCCACACTCTGTATCTCTATGCACATACAAGAATCCACACCAACAGGCATCCATCAGCTGAAATATTTTACAGTCTCTTTTGCTGTTTTGGAACACATTGATAGCTGTAAAATATGGGAAACATCTTCCTAAGCTCAGCATCAATGCTGCTAAACCACCCAAGATGAACTTAAATGCGTCATGTTATTTAATTATTTTTCTAAAACATCTTATTTTTATGTCAATGCTTGTCATTACAGCAGGATTCTCTACAAGAGAAGAATAAAACAGTGAGAAGGACTGAAGTCTTGAATCTTTTCTCCTGTTGGCCTAATGGTACAGTTCTCCATACACCTGGCAATGAAGAAAATAAATTCAGAGATGCCTTTTGATTTATAGCTCCAGTGTGGTTTCTCAATAATACAGCTATGTTAGACTGCTGCATGCATTTAAAAAGTATTCCAGCTCCTTCAGAGATGAATTACAGTAGCTACATCTTTAACTGAAGCTCACATAAATTTCTTTTTTTTTTTCCCTCCAAGAAAACAATTACAAAACATTAAATCACTTTTATAACGCACTATGAAAACAAAAACCTTTAATTTGGGTTATGGCCTGAACAGTTTGTACAGGACACTCAGGCTGCTCCTCTGCTTCACTCCCTGCTGCAGCAGCTCCAACTCAGGAGCCCCAGGTCAGGAGGAACCACCTGCTTTAATCTGACCATTTCTCAGTTTATAAAGACAACACACGTATAAAGACAATCTTCTCATGCCCCACAGAAGGGCTCCCAAACACACTTAACACCACCTTGCCCAAGCCTTGTGCTTGGCTCTTATTCCATCAATAGCTTCAGGCACCCCAAATTGGTCCACATGGCTGTCCTTGAAGTTGATCAAACATCTCTTGTACATGTCATGGGAAATCCAGTGTAGCCTAGAATAGGAAAGAAATTCCAGTACCTGGACTGGAGAAGATTATCTATCCCTGAAAAGCTAAAACCATCAGAGCCCTCTGACAGTACTTCTCCTTATCCCAAATCAGATGAAGTCTAACAAAACTTACAGCCTTCCTTCCTCCTTCCATCCTCCTTGTCACCATTATGCTGCTAAAGAAAAACATAAAATAAAAGAAGGAAGCACTACAAATTATAATAGAGGACCTTGTCTATCCTGTAAAACTAGATTTTTGTTCTAGATCTGCTTGCTCATATATTTCTTTCCTGGCATCAACAATGACCTCATAGAATAAAATCATTTATTTCTTTTAAATCTACCTCAAACTGTAGATACAGTCATTGTTTTGAGTAACAGAAAGGGTGCCTCAGCTCTCTGGTTTGAAAACCTATTAAATTTCACTCAGAAATAATAAACAGCTCTAACAGCCTCCAACAGCTTGAACCACCAAGATGCTCAACACAGCCTCTGCTGAGTGAATAGGAGGAGACAGAAACAACATGAGCAATTTAGAGCTGTGGGATTTGCTAATATAAAATAAGACTTAAATGTATAACACAAAATAAATATGGAAATAAGAATGGTGTACAATACACATCAAAAGTAGCAAACACAGCTATCCTACCCAGTACATACAGAGCAGAACAGTAAGTGCTGTAAAGAAAAAACCCAAAGAAAATCGCTTTGCCTGCCTGTCATGTGCTCCATGGAAGAGCTGCAAGAGCTCCCACCCAGCTCTACGAATTTCTGAAACTTGGGAATCTCGGGAATCTCATGAACTGCAGGAGTGATGGATTGTGTTTTATGTGCACTTAACTCTGAAATAATGAGCTTCAGAAGGTGTTCTCCTCAGCAGTTCCCGGTGGTGAGGAAGGGACAAGTGGCGAGAGGGGGCTGCTGGTGCTGTGGGCGCGGGGGCTGCCAGGCGTGTGACATCAGCCCTCCGGATTGGCTGCCAGTGACATCATTTTATTATTCAGCCTCATGTTTGCAATTCAGCTTCCCCCTTTCAGGGACCTCCGGACCTCACACAGCTCCTCGGAGCCGAGAGGAGCCAGGCAGCGTGTCCGAGCGCCGTCCCCACCTCGGACTCCGGAACAACCAGAGGAGAACAGGCCTCTCTGGTTGCTCTGGAGCTGGGAAAGGCGACGGTGCTGGGAGGCCAACCGGGGGTCATGGCTTACAGCAGGAGTTAAAGCAAAATCCATAAGAAATTTGTTGCAGAAAAAGACCTGAAGACTGGCAAATGGAAACCACATGCAACGCAACAGCAGAGTTAACAACACCCATGCACACAGGCGGAACTGCACATGGATATAACAGCGTGTATGGAAACAGTGCAAAGACTGCTCATCAACAGTATCCATTCTTTTGTTAACACCCATAAAGGATCCACCACAAAGCTGTATCATCCCTGTTTACCCCTCCACAACACGAGGCTGCCTTTGTTCCAAGCTCACATCCTGCTTCCCCTTACACACTCGCCCCTTCTGAACTCGGACGCCTGTAATCTGATACACAAGAATGTTAATTTCTCAAGTGATTTTTGTAAAAGCACAGAATGGAAGTAATTGGATATTTTCCCCATCTTGAAAAATATTATTTTATAGCACATACAAGAATAGGAAAATATATCTGGTCTACAACAACGCTTTGGGAAAATAAACTGAAGAAAGAGCTGCTCTGCCTCTGGGTACCTAGTACCCAGTATGTTTTCTGTTCAGCACACACCAGGATGTGTGTGTGTATATCCAAACTCATATCTGTGAATTATTCATGTGCACACAAACACAGATCAATCAGGCAAAAGATCATTTTCCAACAAGTACAAAAACACCTAAGTTAATGCTGAGCTTGAGTGACTGCTCTCAGGCACAGTGTACTGCACCCGCCTGCTCACGGATCCAAAAGTACCTACAGAGCCTGCACCTTAAAAACACGTTATGAGCAATTTACACAAAACCAATTAAACAAACACAATCATGCTCTCGAAACTAGTTCATCTACAGAATGCATTTTCTGCTCACTCCCAGCAGCGTGCATTTGAAGCGTGTATCTCACAACCCACGCCACCCCACAGAGAGAACACATCCCTGAAGGACAGCCGTCCTACAAATCCCGAGCCTCTGACCCACTCCCAGGGATATGGACAGGCACCTTGCCATGCAGGAGTGTAGCTCAGATAGGCTGCACTGCTGTCCCAACACAGCCTACCAAGAAAAGCTCCTTGTGCATGACAGGCACTACCACAAACCACTGTATAAATTCAAGCCGACATAACTTCAAGTTCTACCTTAATTCACGTACAGCATCACTACCCTACATCAATTTTACACTTTATGATGCCACTATTTCTCCTATATTAAGAGAACATCAGTATTTCAGGACACTAAATCAATGTGTTTGGTTTTATTTTAAAAAGCATCCCCCAAACTCCAGAACTACTTTTAAGGCTGCATCTTAATTTAGATTTAATATATACTGCTTCCTTGTCGTGGTGCATCCCGCATCCCGTCACAGCAACCTTAAAACACTCATTCCTACCTTGGCATGTTTTACCAGGACAATAATTCAGCCCTCTTTAGACCCAAGGAAACTGAATGTTTTTATGTGCAAATGAAATAAAAATGCTATAAAACTCTTCTGGCTTCAACTCCTAGACAGCACCAAGATGAGGGAAAACCACTGGTGAAATTAAGGAAATACAGAGAGATTTTCTTTTGTTTACCATGTGTGGTTTGGAATACGGGATTTCACAGGGGTATTTTCCACCGACCATGATGTCAGTGATCAAAGTTTTCTTCCTGCCATGTGAGAAAAGACTTGAAAATGCAGAATTTGGTCTCCTCTACGCGTGTGGATCTGGGTTAACAGGGTGAAGTCCCCATGGATCAGGGACAACACAGGTACAGCTCAGTCTGCTCTGCAGCAGGCACAGAGAGCTGCTGGAAGACAGATCTGCTCTCTGCTACCATCACAAGGGAGCAGGTCATGCTCGGAGCACCACACTGAGCCCTCTGGCTCAGAAAGCTTTCCCTGACTTCAGCAAAACAGGCTGCAGTAAGCAGGACATGTAACAACCTCTTTATTTATCACACACTTTCCAGAATGCTCTAAAACTCCAAGCAATCCGTTTTGCACAAAGCAGTGCATTCTCATCACTCACAAGAACACACATTTCTCCTCCGTACAACTCAGCAAGAGTGCCCAATGCTGCACTTGAGCATACCTTGGAGCAGGGATGGCCCTGGGGAGCCATCCTAGTTTCCAGAGAAATGGCACTCCTTTAGCTCCTTTGGCAAAAGGAAAATGTCTACTGACTGGTCTGATACAGTTTTTTCAAAGAATTACGAAGTTGAGTTTTTCTCACTCTGATTTTGGCTATGAGACTGTGAAAGCTTCCAGACTTTTCCCCCTAACCAGCACAGACCTCAATGAGCCTTCCTAACGTTCCTCCAACCAACCAACCAGAAGTATCAGCCCAAAAATGATCCAAAGAGGAGGACTGGAAGAGTCACCACTGCAAGAGGATTCTTCCATCACAAGCCAGTGGCAAGAACATGCAAGACAAGGCATCACGAGACAGTTTCTATAGATGAATCAAAGGCAGCAAGCATGGAAGTTCCCAAATCCAGTGAAATATCTCCCCAAACATAAAAAGAAAGCAAGCTCCCAGTTGATTGAAACAAGACTGACGAGCATCAGTCTCAGGTGGATTTCTTTCAGAAATCACGTTATAGCAACCACTGGTCACCTAAAACAGAGTTTCTTAAGCTCAATTTAAACAATCGTGGGACAACCTGGCCATTAAGAAAATGGTTCTGAGATTTATTTTGCACAGTACTGCAAAAGGTACTGTGCGAGGTATTACACCTGTTGGGCATTTATTCGTTGCTTTTAGTATTTTTTAGTTTAGTTCTCTTTTGCAAATGTGGAAAGGCTTGTATTTATTAGCAAGAAACCACACTTTCAATGCCTTCTATGTCACCTGCAGAGAGGGCTCAAGCTGAGAAAAACGGGTTCAAGTGATGCCATTTATTTTGAGTGTCTTCATCAGGATCAGCTTCTGGATCCTCCCTAGCTCCTTCCTTCTCTCACTACGCCTACACTTCCAGGGAAAACTAAGGAAAATCTAACACTTCCAAATGCTGCCACATATAAAAAACATACTAGACAAAACGTGAAGGACATGAACCAAATCCCAAGAAGGAGCTTGTGGGTATCTTTTATTTATAACACTGAATGAAATTCTGTAGAATTGGAGGTGGGGGGAAAGGCTGTTTTCGTAGCAGGACTTTCCCTGCAGCACAGACTGCAGGCATGGGCACTCTCTGCTGCTCAGAAAAAATTTGGAACAACTGGACAGGAAGAACAAAAGCAAGAAATACTAAGCTCCAAACAAGAAGAGAGGTAAACTCAGCTTCCCCCACCCACCTTCCACAAAAACATCAAATATTTCCTTTCATAAATAATTGCAATAGGATGCCGTAGACTTTTCCAAGCAGACAATAGCTGGATTGTGTAATGTTTTGCCCCAGGCAGGGCCCGGGGGGAGGGGGACACAAAGGCCGGCTTTCAGGGCTTGGGGCCTCTCGCTGCTGCTCCCACAGCCTCGCTGCCTTCCTACTCCTTCCCTTCCCGTGCTGCCCTCGCTGGGGCCGGGGAGCGGCGGCCTTCGGAGGCTCCTGCTACACACACACAACAACGGGCAGCAAAAGCAAACAAACACAAGTTATGAACCCCCCCTGCCCCTGCCACAGACCTCACACGGAGCAACACCTCTTTTTTTCCCCAGGAGGGGACACTGCGGGAGTGATTTGGGGGTGCCGGTGACAGCCGCGGGTGACCAGTAAGAGCCATGGGCTGCACCCACTGGTCGCGCTGCTCTCCTGGCCCATCGAGTGCCCCCAAGGAGCCCAGCCCCTCGCTGGGTCCTAGGTCAAGCTGTCTGAGGGCAGAGCTGAGCTGGGGATATTAAAAGAAAACAATCAAAAGCCCGTTCCTGCCTATGAGGTGTTTTGAAAGAGTCGCCCATTCGAATTGGGAGAGCCGAGTGCTGTAATTCCCGGACTGATTCAGCTCTGTCCTTCACGTTCAGAACTGGAAACCACCCGCCCTGGCACCATCAAAGCAGCCCCAGTGCTCCCCAGTCCCCAGGCAGGCACTCCTCCCCTTTCATGGGCCAGCCCGGAACCCGAACCAGCGACAGCTTTGCCTGTCCCGGGCTCTGCACAAAACATTTCTTCCAAACAGGTGATTCAAGGTGCCTGCCCCACCTCAGAGATAAGCACACTCAAAAAAATTTTATATATACATATTTTTATCCCCTGCATGAGGAAGTACCCAGGCTGGGAAAAGCCAGAGTAATAGGAGTGCCCAGCCGTGCCTGCCCAAAATATGCATTAATTCTCCTTAGTAGAGCAGCCTGTACTTGTACCACCTCAGCACTGTCATCTCCCCAAAGCCACATGTTTACTGTAATACACTGTTTATATATAACCTAGTATATTATTCTGTGTAAACCAACTATAATAGCATGAAGTCAGCTGTGAGACCAAATAGACTCTTCTTTACAACAGAAACAAGCAGAGGACACGTGGCCAGTTGCAAGAGCACAGGCAGTTGCGCCAAGTTTGCAATAAATCAGGTTGTTTTGTTTGGGTTTTGAAGTGCAGCAAAAAGACGTCAATAAATGCATCAGTGCAGGTAAAATGATCTGAACTGCACTTCAAAACACCCACCACGTCAGGTGCACAGAAAACAAGGGCCAGGTGCTGGCCACAGAAAGTAAACCAAATTTATGACAAATTTATGCAAAACACCTGCTGCAAAACTGGCAGGGGAAAAAAAAAAAACAAACCAGAATACAGAAGGAAAATATATGGTCAAAAAGCTTTCCAAGGTGCATCTACACATGGAGACACTGCTTTCCACAGGCTAAGGCATAAAGAGGCACACAGAAAATGGGGAAAAGCTAATGGAACAAAATCACCTTATCATTGACCTTACCTGGTCATGCTTTTAAAAACATGCTTTGAGACATGAGAGTGCATTTGAACAATATTCTCCTTTTCTACAAAAGGAGAATTTCTTTAAGGTACTCGATAGCCACAGAACACATCTGAACATCCAGAGGCTGAAATGTCCCTCCCTGCCCCAAATGAGAGCTGTGTGACTTCACCTCTGCCAGCGCCAGCCTGGCAGGGCAGCACTGGCTCCTCTGCACTCTGGAGCCTCTTCAGCCTCTGCCTGTCCACCTCAGGGCATCAGCACTTACCAAGTAAACTAACAGAGACTCAACCAAACTTCACTAAGGCATGTAAAAAAGAATAAAATTAATGAAGCACCTGTACTTTTTTTGTCAGAAGTATTTGCCCCACCTCTCTACACATAGGTACCTATTTTTACCTCCAGACTCACTGCTGATAATTTGCAGAGATTTAAGCCACCACCCATCAACTAACATTTCCACAATACATATATGTAAGAGCTTGGTCTGAGGTTACAGTGGTTCTGTGTTTCCTTCTTCTCAGGTAACAGAAGGTTCTGACTAAAGGTAGAACATGTGGAAATGTATTTGAGAGACAGAAACATCATGTATACACTAGAGAGTGAAAATCCTGAGTATAAATCAAACTAGTCCAAAACTGCTTTAGAAGCTCATTCCACAACCTACTTCAACCAACCTCTGTCATGACCATCTCCAGCCTGGGCTCACTAAATCCCTCCGTTCAGACCATGGATGATTTTGTGAGAATGGTGAATCTCTGGTACAGCCACATTTTGGTTTAATGAGGGCTTGGGAGGCCCAGACCTTGTGTGGATCACCAGAAAAGGACATCTATACCTATTCCTACTGCTTTTTTACACATGTATTACACTACAAAAAACAAGGATGAAAAGCATGAGAACTTAAGAACAGCAATTACTTAGCTGACAAAACATTTGTTTCTAATACCAAATTTCGCACTTCCCAAAAACTTTTATCCTGAGAACCAAACTGGAATATTTAGATGTGAGGCACATCTTACACCGCCTCGGTTCAGGACTGGGATTCAGCCCTTTAAATGAAAGGCTAAACCTGTGCTATTCTTGACTAGTGGGAGCCTGGGCTTTACAAGGCACCTTATCGTGAGAACAGGTTCTCTCAAGATTCCCAAACCCAATTTCTAAACCAAAAAAGATTCAGATAAGTATCTGAGCATTTGCAATGCTTATCTGCTAGCTGTTCTTCTCATTTCTGCCTTGATGTTTTGTAGGGCTCCACAATGAATGTTTGCCTAAACTCTAAAGAGAATTTCATGGCTATGCAAGTTAAAATTCCTCCACACATAGAGATAATTTAGAGGGAAATCTCCTGTGTTTTTCTGGAGAATATAGAAACTACATTTGCCTTCTTTACATGTGGTGCAGTCTTTGACAACAGTGACAAGAGCCTCCTACATACCCACATAACCATTGTTGGGGTCTCCATGAAGTTTGCCCTTAAGTCACATGCACAAATTGCCAGGAAAAGAGGTGATTTTCCTCTGTAACTTCATTTTTTAGTTCGCCTTTCAAAAAGCTTATTTGTTGGTGTAACTTATTTCTGTGATCTTGTAGGATAAGCCATTAACTTAACAAAGCAAGGAGTTTCTCAACATCCTCAGTCAAGCACAGCCCCTTATGCAGTGTTGTTTGACCTGGGGTAGCTCATCTCATGGTCCTTACTGTTTTTTTTTCCCAGTCCATCCCATTTTGCTTTACTAAAACACCTTCCAACAAGAAGATATACTATTATCCTAGGTTAGGATCATGCGTTTAGGCTCATCTGAATGTGGAAATCCTGCTTTGCAATGCAAGGTAGCATTCTGTAATTACACAGCGAGGCAGGTACCTTGCTAGTAAAAATACCCAGGGTACAAAACCAGAAAGGCAGCGCAGGAGCTCCCACCCGATCTGCAACACGAGCTCCGTTCTGTGCAAGCCTGGCAACCCAAGGATTTCAAAACCACCTCAGACCCACAAATTCAGTGCCAGCTGGGAGAGGGCAGATCGCATGTTGAAGCTTTATAACAAAGTGAGAAGGTAAGATACAGCAACTTCTGCAAAACACCTCCTAATGACAGCCCACACAGCCATTACAGAGGCCAAACATATCAGCTTCCCACTCAGCAAAGCTGCCAGAACTCAACTCAAAGCAAAATTTATACAAACGGAACAAACAGTATCATATTCAGCTATTGCTTGTGACTGCCTTCATTTTGAGAGCGAGAAAACCAAAGGATTCTGAGTTACTGAAAGAAGGGGGAAAGGCCTTTCCCACCCTCACAAACAGAACAATCCTTCTGTTACCCTGTTTTGAAACTTCTCAATACTCCAAAGCAGCTCTGCAGCCATAAGGACTTGCAGCATTTCAAGATAGTAGTTTTCTTATCCTAAAAAAAATCCAAGCACATAACCAGAAGCTCTTCACATACACTCTCCTTGCTTTCACACCCCAAATGCCATAAACATCATTAGCATCTTATTGCCCATTTTCCTTTTATTCCCCCTTATTCATTACATCAGAAGACTTTAGTGTGAGAATATTAAAACACTGAGGAACATCAGTATCACACACAGAAAAAATCCTTGGGAACCCACAGTGACCTTCCAAATGTGAACTAAATCCCTGCAACAACACTAAACATAAGGTATTACGTGTAGCAGTAGCTCACTCTCAGGGTTTCTAAAATTTGAGACTGGGAAGGAAAAGCTTCTGTGAGTATGAAAATAAATTGCTTATACACTGGGTATTTGTCAGATTCAAAAGGCATTTAATACTATTTAGTTTTTACTTCAAGGGACAAGCTTACAGAACTTAGGATTTCCAGTGCTTCCTTCTTAAATTACATGACATGATATTACTGGAATCAACAAGTAAGATCACTAGTCTTGCACATCAAAATACATAAAAAGATACCGGGATGAAATAAAGAGGGTGGTGCAAACAATAACAAATACTCTATGAATAAAAGCATTACCTAAGAGCCAGCTTCCCCTCTCAGTATTTTCAAGAAAATTCTAAGAGGATTTGCAGAGTTAAAGATAAGGACCAGAAGAGAGATAACAGATGGCAATGGAAAGAAAGCAGCATGTAATAACTTGATAGGGTACATTCAGTACTCCAGTACGTTAGAAGAAACCCAGAGACAGCTTCCACGTGCATGTTACTTGGTTCCCTATTTATGAACAGCAGCATCACCAAGGGCTCAACACATACTATTTACTTTTGTATTTACTGGTCTCTGTTTCAGCAGGCCAGACCAGTAAAGAGAGACTTTGAACATGACCTGGGCACCAGCCTGGGCTCCTCACCCTGCACAGAATCCAGGGGAGCAAGCCTGCAGCAGGTCAGCCCTGCAGTGCTAACAGCGCCTGAAAACACCCAAGGCTGAACAAAGGTTGCTTCTGTGGTGGGGCTGGTTGGCTGGGGGATTTTGCTGGCTTGTTTTCCAAGGCTGCACTTCAGAGCTCTGTGTTTTCTGAGAAGCAGCAGTCACGGTCTCCCAGTCCTGCCAAGCAACTGAAATATTGCTGGTCAATAACCTTCTCTGCTATCACCACAATCACTGCTTTTTTGTTTTGCTTAAATTTCCCAGGCTACAAGCCAAGCCTTTCAGAGGCAATGCATTGTCTTTAAGGTAAAGGTTGGTGATCCTGCATTTTTCTTTACATTCCCAGCCTCACAGGCCTGGTAGAAGCACTGCTGACAAACACTGTCTAACCTGTTTGTCCCATTCCACCCAGGGAGGAGGTCAGTCTCCCATAGCTTCTATGCCTGGACCCCCATGGTTGTCAGCTCCAGAGCTGGAGGTACATCAGTAGCTACCTGAAAAATGGCAAGTGAGCAAAGGCAAGAGAAAAAAAGCATGTCTTGATCCAGAGGTCAGAATTACTACATAAGAAAAACTGAATAGGTCTGAACCTGTACCTGGAGAACTGAAATGTGAAGGTATTTTGCATCCCCATGGCAGGGACAGCAACACACACAGAGGCAAAGCTGCCCAGCTGTGAGCTGCATGTGCTTAGACTGTGGGGGAAGGAGACATACAAGGGACACAAAACTGCCATGAACTGCTGAAAAAAAGAAAATCCATTTATTGCTAGACAGGACTCCTTCAAAACCACCTTACAGGAGAAAACACCTAAAACAGTACTGAAAAACTACGTAAACTGTACGACCCAAGGCTGCCAAGGCACTTTGTAGCACCCTTCCCCTGAGTGTGCTTTGTGGAGTTTCATCTTTCAATGAAGTCAGGGTGCTCAAATTATGATAAAAGACTTTCATCTCTGGCCATGAGATGTCAAGTCCCCAGTACACAGTTATGATTTGAGAAGGACAAACTGCAAGGTTATCATAGATGGGGCCAGTTTCAAAGCAAGTCACCCTCAATGGTAAGGAATTACAGTTCTGACCTACATCCAAGCCCATCTTTTTATTTGTTGGAGACAACACAGGGGCACAGAGTCAAGCTACAGTAGTCTAAAAAATAGAAACAAAACAAAGAGCTAAATATAATAAAAAGAAACAAAACACACAAGCAAATTATAACCCACCCCACTGCACCTCCCTTGGCAAGTACAACACGGTCTGTACATCTGCATGGCCAGAGGACAGAGATGTACCAGCCAAACCTGCACCCCTTAACTGCACCTGCCCTTCCCAAGGTCACTTCAAAAAGCTCTCCAGGCTACTCTGTATAACTCAAGCTGCTCTGCAGGATCTGCTCTTAAATAAATATATAACACACACATATTTAAAAACCTAAGTACAAACCAGCCATTTCTCGTGTTTGTTGTGTTTCTGTTCAACCAGCTGCACGCAGACTTGCTTGGTAAAAAATACAGCTGTGTAGAAATCCCATTAAGGAGAACAGCTATATTTTTAATTACCTCCAAGGCAAAGATTCCAGCACACAAAAACACAGAAGGGCAATGTTTTGCTTTGGTGGTGGGGTTGGAGTTTGTTTTTTAATTTGTTTAAAAAGTGCTCAGGTCAGTGGCAATTAAAAAATTCCTGCAGTAGCTTCGAATCAACTAAAGCCCAGAACAATCTGTAACAACATCACACAGTATCACCTTATTTATCAGCCCATTGCTCATGAACCACAGATAAAAAGTTTCTGCCCCAGACATAAATAAGCAAAGGCAAATTTACGTCATGCAAGAAAAGCTCTGCAAGGAAAGAAATCAGTGAGACAAGCAGAGATAGAGATAACATGTTCTTTGGGTTCAAAACACCCCCCTGGTCTGGAAGCACTGCAGTAAGGGTGTATCCTACAGGAAAAGAATTCCCATGGAGATCACAGGGATGTTTTAAAACCAGATGCAGCCAAGATGCAGGAGGACAGAGTTTCTTCTCAAATGTGTGAGCTGAAAAGTATATCCAAGCCTGTAGTTTGTGCAGGATTTTAATCTGCAGCACGGTCACAGCTCCATGTACCTACAGAGAATTCTGCATGCAGCCAGCCTCGGCTCTCTCCACGTGGCTTCTCTTAGAAGAACAGGAATAAGTCCATCAGTTTACCCCACGGGCTCACTTTAAATCTTTAATTTTGTTATGTTCAAGCTGCTCAAATGGAAATCACCTAACAAGCACAGAACAGAGGCTTAGCTCATGCTAGATATAAAGATTTAAATATCCGGGATTTCCCCATCTACTTTCAGCCTAACGTTGGCAACAAATGAATTTAATTTCAAGAAAAGATAACCACAAAATACAATAATATATATTTTCCACATACTAAAAATAACTGACAATTGTTTTGGGTTTGTTTGTTTAATAATATATTAATATGAGGAAACTAAGAGGTATTTTCCTTCTTTGTTTCAGCTCAGTTTCACTAAATAGCTTATAAAACCCCCAAAGAACATGTCTGAAACTGCAAAGCCACAAACACATCCCTCCCCACTTCCCTTCCCAAGTCCTAGTCCCTAATGTGCAACTAGGTGAAGCTCAGGGAAGGAGAAAGGAGTTTTATTAGCAGAGGGCTCAGAATTGGAGGGCAACCACTGAACGTTGCCTGGAGCTAAACCTCTAAAGTTCCTCGCTGGCGAAGTGCGTCTGCCTTTGATCCGCCGAGTTCAGAGTCCACTTATTTAACCTCCACAGGAAGAGCTCACTTAGGTGGTGCAAGATGAGCTCTTTCCTACACTTTCTTCCACAGTTCTAAAAAACTGGCACACTGACAGGCTTTGCACATTTCCAAATATAAAAAAGAAAACAGCTCGGCAAGAATTTACAAGTAGCGATATCGCTGACGACAACCCACAAACCATCTACCTCCCAAAATGCCATTTTTTTTATGAGCCAGGTCCACAAGAGATCACAAGTTCCAGCATCAAGGATATCTCCTGAACTAAACATGATAAGCCAACAATCTCACAAAATATTTTAGTGCGTACTTCGTTGAGCATCCTACTACAACAGTTGATATGGAATTGCAGAGAGACACTGACAAGGTCCTTCCAGAAGAGATACCCAAAGTATTCCAGTATCTTTCTTGTTTATTGAAAACTTAATCAAAACTGTCCCAAACACATTTCCCAACACATTTAGAGCAGGATTTTGCACCACTTTGGTGGGGTTATACTAAACATGTCTGCAGCCTGTACTCACACAGAAACAACATGTTGGTTTGGTTGACTCTCAGGAAAAACAAGAATAAGATTGTGCAGTCTGGGTAGAAGAACACCCAAGCCTGCCTGGTTCTACTGCTCGAAAGCTTTCTATCAGCTGGGTCTTGAAGGTGCAACTCCTATGCCCAAGCTATGCCCCAAGTACTCAACTCTTCACATGAAAACTTATTTCTGCACTATAGTCCATTATCTGTGTATTGCTCATCATCAAAAAACCAACATCATCTGCAGACATCTTTTGTAGCAACCTGAAGCCTCATCCAGTTGCTGTGAGCCAGTCTTTTGTAGCCCACAAGCCTCTCAAGTCATCTCAGCTTACTCATCCCTCAAGGCTTTTCTTCAGAGAGGAGTCTGCACTAATGGATACGAGTCACAAAGTGGCCCTTAACCTGCCAACACTAAAAAGGAGATGGATCAGAAGGAACCAGATTTTATATCATTAGAAGTTTATCACTGCTTGCTTTGATATCACCAGAATGCAAACTAGTCTGGCTAGAATTTGCTTTGAGGAGGTGAGCAAAGCTCTGCTCAACTCTGCCTGCCCACACATGGGGAGTGGAATGTAAATGCAAAGGTAAAGTGCCCACCCAGTTAAAAATTATTACAGAATCCCAATATTAACAGGAAATAAACAGGATGACCCTGCCTCCCCCACCCCTGAGACAATTCTGCTGCATCCAAATAATGACCCATAGTGGAAGTGACTTGCAATGTTTCCCATCTAGGCTAGGAAAATTAATTTACAAATAGGGTATTTCTGGCAGTTCTGATGAGACTGATTACAGAAAAATGATGCACTCATGTGAATGAAGTGGGAAATGAGTAATTATCGTGGAATCCCAGAATAGTTTGGGTTGGAAGGGATGTTGAAGCTCTTCTTATTCCATCCCCCCTGCCATGAGCAGGGACACCTTCCACTATCCCAAGTTGCTCCATCCAACCTGGCCTTGAACACTTCCAGGGATGGGGCAGCCACAGCTTCTCTGGGCAGTTATTTTTGAGACTTCCAAAGACAGGAGGAACAAGTGCTAACACCAGAACTTCACTGGGGAAAGTGAAAACTGCAGGAGAATATAAACTCAATCCAGCACATGCTGCTGAAAAGCTTTTTGAAACTTCTGGCTTAGCTGAGGATCTATTCTTGATGCTGGAACTTGTTATCTCTTGTGGACCTGGTCTGGGTTACCAAAAATAAACCAAATTTGGGAAGCAGGTGTTTTGTGAGGTGTCATCAGAAATATCATGACTTGTAAATTACAGTCAATATCTTAAAAAGAGGCATTAACTTGCACACCTTAAATTCAAAAGCAATGCTGCCCTGGCTTTAGAAAGGTTACTGTTGGTAATTAAGTTTCTAGTCCTAAACTGCCTCTACTGTTACAGCTCAAAGCAGCAGCTTTAACTGAGCTGCCCGTCTCTTTGTGGGTTTGTTTTGAAAGAAGCTCAATTATGCTCAGGACAATGGCCTGTCTCTTCATTTTGGGTGAATAGGAAGCAAGGGTGCCATTGTCACCCGGCTTCAATGCAGTCACAACAAAGGGCTCTGAAGTGCCGAAAATAATGGGCTACCTAAAGTATCCGGGAGGAGGAAGGAGAGGGAGCTCCGCACTAGCCACGGTCCCCCTTCTCCTGGCCCTCCAACCGGGCTGTGTGTGCCAAGGGCCGTGCCAGGGGCTGGGAGGCAGCACAGGGAGCTGCCACCACGGCCGCACCGAGCCGAGGACACGCAGGGGACACAGCTCTGCCCACGGGGCAGAAGGGACGGGGCGGCCGGGTTGGTTTAGAGAAAAGGCAAAACCAGGAGCCACGAGCTTTAGTGTACGGGTGGGCTTCAGAGGGGCAAGGGGAAGAGGGGCAGGAAGGCAACAGCATGGAAGCGAAGAGAGCCACACGGCGGATTCAGCGAGAAAAAAGAAGGGATGTAATTTGTTTTTTGAAAAATAGGACATAGTACTGCTGAAAGGCAGCGGGTGAATGAAAGGCAGCGCAGGCTGCTATTGTAGCTGCAGTCCCTCCTCCCCTTCTGGTGCCTCATTCATAAATGGCTGCTGGGGCTGGCGGCGCAGCCCGGCCTGCCAGCGCCTCGCCGCTCCTCCAGAGACACCCAGCCGCTGTCCCTGCTCCAAACCTCCCCCAGCCTGGAACCGGGGGCGGCAGGAAGGCTTTGGGGGGGCTTGTTGGGCAGCAGTGGCCGTCCCGCCATGGAGGTGGCTGCCCCCCGGCGCAGAGCGGCTCCAGAGGCTCGGCACCTCTCCTGCCAGCCGGGCTGCTCAAAGCTCGCCTTTGTGCTCCCTCTGCGCAGGAGGCTGCCGAGGAAAGAATCTCCACATCACTGAGTCAGAACGTGCCGAGCTGCAAGGCACCCATCGGGATCATCGAGCCCAACTAGATGTATGTGCACAGAGAAACAAACAAACAAGGCAAGATATCGAGAAGAAATCATCACCCCAATCTTGTTAAAAGCAATGAAACCGCTTTCCTTCGCGTGCCCAGCTTAGGTGAATGTAGGTAACTCTGGTGTTCCCTGTATTTGCAGCTAAGAATTCCTTCACTACATTTTAATTAGGAAGAACAAGACTCAAACGTGCCATAACAATATCAGTACTAATAAATCATGGGCTACACAGTATCCTACTGTTTGTAGCTACAAAGGGGAATTTCCAAAATGCTTTTTCAAAAAAAAAATAAAAAAAGAAAGAAAGAAAGAAAAGGAAGAAAAATGAAAGAAAATGTGCACAGAAGTGAGGCAGATGCATGAAGGAAGGTAAAGAACCCACCTGTTATGCTCAGGACTTGCACAGATGCAGGAATAGCAAGAAAACTGTTTCTAAGCATTGCCCAAAAACTGAATAATTAATGATAGATGGTGAAGGAAGCCAAGGCCTGACCAAGGACCTTATTTCATTATAAGAAAATAAATTAACTTACTGAAATTGTCACCATCAGTCTGAGTTACTTATTTCTGATTCTCCTGGTAAACAAACATAAATTCATGCTGAAAAATGAGCAATTCCCCTGCTAAACAATAAATCAGGAGTTTAATCCACTTCTTACAAAGCCATTTAATAACAGACTTACTTCTACAGCCAACTTTCCAAGAAGATAAGTAATTCCCTTAAGAAAGCAGTTCCTTCTTCCAAAATTAGAATAATTTGACAATGTAAAAGATGACAAATAACATCTCTCTTCCGTTCTGCTAACCCTCCAGAGGGGCCCCAGCCCAAACAGCAGGCAAGTGGGAGCAGGCGTCTGCCCAGCTCACCAGCAGGAAAAGGCAGCCTGCCCTCCTCCTTTTCATTTCACACTGGATAGGAAGAAAAAAAGGATCACATTTACACTAGTGAAAAGATAAAGGTCTTGCAGAACTAACTCAAGATCCCAGCTACATCTTTTATCACCAAAACAGTTTTCTCGCTAGACCAGAAAAAAAAAAAAAAAAAAGGCCTTGGATTAACACAGGCTCAAACTTGAATCAAACAGATTAAAGATGAAGATATTTCCATGTCAACGTTTCAGAGAAGTGTCCACAGAATACTGTGAGATGGTGCAAGATCCTCAGCACTGATCCATCCTCTCACAGGCATTTCAAAAGAGAATTTCCAAACTCCCAACCAGGTAACCATTACCACACCTGACTCACCTGGATGCCTGCAGTTACCAAAAGGAGTTTACTCCACACATGCATCAATCATCTAAGATTCAGAAAGCACTCAAAAAATGCAGACAGTGTCCACCCTGCTCCCACCCCACATCACCCCTCAGGTTCCATCTCCTCTTGTCACACATCTGTGCAACTTTTAAGTCATTTTTTTAATCCATACTGTGGCTTCTGAAGAACAGGTACTTTTACCAGAGCCAAAGGCAAACCACAGCTGGCACCTCTCCCCTGAAGAGCTATTTGTGAAATATTTTGCAAGTTGTCTAAGTCTAAAGCATACTTCTGGAGAGAAATTCCCACTGGCATTTGATGAATATGTTGCTCCCTACAGGTGTGATCATCAGAGATTTTCTACTCCCAAAGAAAGAGCTGAACCCACAGGCCCTGCAGGAGAGCATGAACACATCAGCACCAATTTTCTGCAGGCGTCATTTCCATTAACACTGGTGGAACCATTTTCACTAAAACTGCTCTAGCAAGGACAGAAAACTTTCACAGCAGATCTGTAACACCAAACTCTTGTGTTCATCATCTGGGCCTCCTGCAGGACAGGTAAATCAAAGGGCAGCACCAATTCAGCTGCTTGTTTGGCCCAAATCATCTAGGAGGATTTTCTGTTTGGCCAAGACACACACCAAACAGTTCCACATGCCCTGAGCCACTGTGCACTGACCACATTTCAAAAGTACCATCTACCATGAGCGTTCATGTTTATATTTATGTATGTACAGATACATGTAAAACACATACATATATAGACATTATATATTTATATTAGCCTTCTTCATAGCACAGCATCCCAGGAAACAACCCGGGGGGAAGGAAGTTCCTCAATTTCCCTTAAATTTTGTGGCTGTACCCTTAAAGTACATCTTTTGCAGAGGTATTATGTGATGACAGAAAGTCCCTGGACAGCTTCAGAAGGGAAATAGCCCCTCCAGGTACCCCCCAAACAAACAATAAAAAAACCCAAAACCCAATCCAGACTTTGGATTAGGATATCCTTTAAAGCTCTGCAATACCCTGCTGTTTCGTATCAAAAGCAGATCAAGTTTTGCAGATAAACAGCAGATTTGGTTGTTTTTGCAGCCTATAAACCACAGCTCTTCCTCCTGTTTGTGAATCAGATCATCTCATATAGCAAATACGAGCAGCTAAACGAGGTGTTCTCTGTCTTAACCTCCATCCTCCATGACCTCAAGCAGCCGAGATATGCTTTTTGTCCACAAATATCCATGTCACCTGTATCCAAACACTGTAACCCATGAGACACACCCCAACACTCTACAGCTGAAGTAGAGCTTCTGGGACAAAACCAGAAGCCACAAACTGCAAGTGCCAGCGATCGTATCTTGCAAGAGGAAACCTGGTCTCACATCTCACCAATCTACCAAGACCTAAGACAACATTAGGTGATGGAAATAACTTGTTCACCTTAAATGAGAAACCCTGGAGGAGACAGCTTAGTACTTAATATATATCAAAACCATTACTTTTGCAGCAGCCAGAAAGCCCACATATTTTTCTATTTTTTTCCTGGGGGTGTCAGCTCGAAGTCTCTTACATAGGCTGAACACTGGCTTACAACTAGTAAAACAGCTTTTATACATTCCTCTTCCACTTAAACATCATTAAGTACTTTCCTGCAACTTCACCATGATCAAAGTCCTCACAAAACAGCAAAACAAAGTGACAAACAGGATGTATACTTAGAACTTCAGTTGTGCTGGCAAAACACACAGTATCATTTATGTTCCATTTCAGATCAGTTTGTCCAAAAAATAACCAGTACAAATCATATTATGTTCATACCAGCAGGAAAAAAAAGATAAGATACACAAAAACAAGCAGAGCAAATGAGTTTCCATCTCTGTCACCAAACAAGAAGAGACTATTTCTGTTAGCAAAGATAAAGCAATTGGAGACAAAAGTAAGAAATTAACATTTCCTCTACACTAGCAACCACCATCAGGAGGTGTATGGCTTGGAGCCAGGCTGTCCTGCAAAACACTGGAGAGATCACATGCAAGAGTCAAGCCAGTATCAACTATCCCCTGTGTCCCAACCCCAGAGAACAGTCCTTGAGTTGCCACTGGAACAGGAACTTCACTTATCTCCATTTTATTGCTGTGTGGACACTAATATTCTTGTACTTCCCATTTTTTCACTCACCTGTCAGTCCACTCCTCATCACCTCTAGCCCATATTTCAGCACAGTAATTGGGACTGCAGGTGTCACTACATGATCTCAAAGCATCTCTGTGTGGCTCAGTTAGAAATGCAAGAGTGTCCCAGTACTTTCCACAGTTGATACTGGAAAGAGCAGCAGGACACCTTACAGAGCACACATTTATTCTCATATGGAAAGAACTGGTGCTGACTTAAGTTAGTTCTCACTTCCCTGGAGTACCCAACCAGTATCAACAGGACTATTCACAAATTTGAAGTATAGTCTTAAAGCATTTGCTCAAGACAAACATTCATCAGTTATTTTGTTTCTTAATTGAGGTTCTCCACAAATGGTTTTGCTGTGTATGACACAGAGGCCAAACACAACAGCAGGGGTTCATCTCTCTGTGCAGTTTTCTAATACTGTCAGAGAGCTGCTTCGTAGCATGATGACATTCACCTATCAACTTCCATATTACTTATTTTGTGCTGTCAGATTCCTACAGGAACTCCTTGGATATCCTTTGATCTGCTCTTCTACCAGATGCTCACTTCTGCCTCCCCAGTTAGCTTCTAATCTTAGCAAGTCCTCTTCCAGACCCTCTTTTTCCACAGTGCCCACAAGTCATCCAATGTGATGCACATAGCACGCGTGCAGACAGTTCACCCCTGATGTTCTACCCAGATCTGGATGCACCTACAGGAGGGAGATCATAATCTGGTGTCATATTTACTCCTAACGTGGATTTGTACCTCAGTGTGCTGTGGTAACAACAGCCACCAAAATGGAAACCTCACCAGGGCATGGAACCTGTTTTCCTGTTTAGCTCAAGAATTACCCAATGCACAGAATAGTTTTAATAATTATCATAAACCAGTTTTACTCTAAGCTGTCAGCTCTAGCAAGAGTCTGTCCAAGGCGGGGGAACCTCCCCAAACTTATTTGGGTACAGTATTTAGCTGACTTAATTTGAAGCTACTTTTCCCTTCCAAACATGCACGCCTACTCAGCAAACGGTAACCACAGCTGACTCAGAGGAGGAGGACAGGCTCCTCAGCTTTTTTCTTCCTGTACAAGAGAAAAACAAGAGGGCACAACACTCACTGCCTCCCTCCTTCCTCCCAATCACAGCCAGCTCAAACAGCACTGCCTGTAAACAGAGCCAGGAGAAACCTCTTTCTGGGATACAAGCAACAATAAAACCTCTGGTCTCAAGGCAAACAAGCATCCTCAGTTGAAGCCTGGGGAGGCTGTGGGTTTAAAAAGCCGTGTGGAAAGCCAAACTCAGTATCATTCCTCTTCCCACACACACGGACTCAAAGGGCAGAACCAGGCCACCCTCTCCTCTCCCCTTTCCAGGCGCCTCACGCTCCCTCAGACGAGGCTGCAGTGCCTGGAGCAGCTTAAAACAGACACGGGCCTCAAAAAGACGGGAGGAGGAGGCACCGAGCTGCCTCCCTCATCCGGCACTCCGTGTCTGCTCAGCCCTTCCTCTGCTTCACCCCTCCTGTTGTTGCTGCTTGTTTTCCTGACTTGGAGTACAGAAAGCGCCAGCCTGCTACAACCGCACCCTGGAATAAAAAAATCATAAACACAGGCTGATTTACATGCATGCATTACTTGGATAAACACATCCCTGGCACCGAAAAATCCTCTGGTACGGCAGAGCACCACCTCTGCCCAGAGAGCTGCTGCACAGACAGCACAACATCTCAGTCAGGCACCTGAGCAGAAAAGGCACTTCCAGATTCCCGGGGACAAGGAGCAAGAATCTGCCCCTTGTACACGTGAAAGCAGCAACTCTGGAGAAGCATTACAAGACCTTTAGAGGCAACACTTGTCAATCTTTATGCAAAAGAAATGTTGATGTTTTCCAAAAGTGCAAGAAAATACCGTACAAACCCCACAACCACAGAAACCTGTTGTCCAAAGCATTAAAGACTTTCAGTCAACAACATCATCTCTTTCCTTTCTAAGGAATCGAGACTGCAAAATAAAGCACAGACCACAGCTTTCTCTGAGGACTTTTCAGTGTTTTCTGTGTGCAAGATTTCAAAACACTCTGAGATGGCCAATTTCATTTTATAAAGGGCAAAGTGGAAAGACAAATTTCCAGGTGTTTGTTTAATTATTGATTAGACTGAGGAAAAGCACCTTACAAAGCTTTGATGCCCTGTCACACCAGCCTCATTCCTCAGAGCAGCTGGTCATTCCCTGCAATGCTGCATGCTGGACACACAAGCTTCAGAACAGAGCCTCTCAAGACAGGACATATTTTCAAAACTTAGTTATTCAAACTTACTCACATACATTCAATACTTTTATAAACTCACTAGAAACTTACTTTTCCTTGCGTTTTGCCTTTGCAGTGCTTTAAAACCCACACAGCAAGTACAACAGAAGCACAGCATTCCTGTATGGGGTGCAAATCCATTTCAACCCCACTTGGCTACTCTTCTAAAGGATTCTTGGATTTTAATATCCACTGAAAAAATGTACAGCTACGCTCAGGTCCCTGTACAGAGAAGGGTGAGCAGCAGAGCCCGCTGCTCAGGGGCTACACGAGGAGGATTTTCATAGAGGAACTCGTCATTTGCCCCTGCAACACAACGAGACACTGCCAGGCTGCAACAAACCATCCCCTGGGACCATCCCTTGGTCATCCTGATCTCCAAGTTTGCTAACTCACTGACTGTCCCCACCAGAGCACAGACTAAATGACAGGCAATACACCACCTTCCTCCAGCTTTGGAAGCAGCAAAACCTTTCCAGCTATTCTCAGGAATCCTCCAGCAGAGCACAGAGTGGTGCATGCCAGGGATGGAATGCTGAGGAAGGATCTGCAGCAATGTGACGTGGAAATTGTCCTGAAACTGTAGGATGTTTGTATCAAACATTCCTCTGCAATGAACTTTGATTTCTCTGAACTTCCCTTTGTTTTTCAACACATGGATTTAGAGCTGTCCCTACCCAACAGGACCCACTCCTGACTGCTCTCCTGCATGACAGGCTTTCTGGATTTTTGTGTTTAAGGTAGGAGGAGATGTTTGAGTTAATATGACCTTAATTACGCTATGAGCTGCTCATCATTATCAGCTCAGTTTCTGGCAGCAGCAGGTCCCCACTGAGCAGACGCTCCCAGCTGTTGGCTTTGCTGCTCCTCACCAAGCCGAGATTATGAAAAACAGTTTCACTTCCCCCCCCAAATGAATACAATACTACTAGGGAAAAAAACTAATTTAACTGACAAGCTGCCATTACAGCGCTCATCTTCCCCTCTTCTTCTGCCACAAGTTAGTACCAGTAAGGACTTGTTTGAACTACAGAAAGTCAAAGAAAATGGTGTCATCACCAGATAATATAAACTATCAGACTACCTGTTCATTTCAGCTCCAGAAAGAACTTGCTCATGGGAAAGGGAACTAATACAGAGCAATACAAGTTTACAGCAGCCAGTGGCTCTAAGATGCACAGCCACGTGTTCAAGCTTTTCAAAAGCCAAAACCGTCCCGAGCTCAGGTCTCAGCCTTTCAAAGGCACAAAGAGATGGGAATCAGTAACTTGCCTAACAGGTAGGAAACATATTGATCCCATATCTGAAGTACCAGCACTGCTGGCTCATCACACACTGCCTGTGCGAGTTTCACACGTAGTGAAACACAGGTTGTACCATCAATGATCCCTAAGCTAAATTAAAAGGATTTATTAGCCCACTGCCAGCTCTGCAAGGATGGCATTCTTAACACAGGCTTGTGCAAGGGTGGGTATGGAAAAGGAACTGCTCTCAGTAAGTGGAAACAAAGCAGCTTGGCAATCAGAGCTTCCAGTCCTGCACGCAAATCAAGTCTGAGACAGCCAAAATTGAAGGTTATTATTGGTTGTTTTAGCCAATTAGGCTAAAGATGCAGTTAAAGGTCTTGCTTAAAGTGCAAGGTGTGGTAGTCCATTCTTGAACTACCACCATCTAGACTGTTGTAAGCTGTGACACTCTTTTTAAGATTTATTCACAAATAACAGATTTGACTGTCCTGAATTTTTTTTTTCCACATGCTACACTTTATTATTCTTCACTTCAAAGCTCTGGAAATTCAGAAGCCTGAAATACACTGCAGTTAATAGCACTTGGAGTTTCTTAGATCTAATTACAACCTGAGCTACCACTGCAAGTTAAGTTCTAGTCAGTTCTGGCTCTTCTCCCATCCAAAACAATGTTTACGTTTGCATTGTTAGTTCCCTGACTACATTTGCCTATTTTAAAGTAGCAGAAATTATTTTTATTGTTAAAAATAACTACCATAAATCAGTTGGGAGTTGCAGTTAAAATACTTGACTGTATGATAACTAGACAATAAGAAAGCGATGACAGACTGCAACTAAACCCAGAAAAAAAAACATGTATCTATCCACTTCCTTCTCTTTTCTCTTTTTTTTTACCTCCTTTCTGAAGGAGCCAGAAACAAACTACTAACAGAGAACAAATGCATTATTCATTTATATATAACATTGCACATATACACAGAATATACTATACACACTCATACATGATCACAATATATTCAATCTGCAAATTAAATTAATGCAGTAAGTTTTATTTTGAACTAGTCAGCAACACACAAAGTGCAGCAATGAGACCACCAAAGGTGAGGTTATTTTCACTCAGTTGAGGGGAAAGCTCTGATCACAAATTATCAGAGAACCTACCAAATGCAACAGAAAATGTGTACGTTTAAAAATTAGAAAAGTACTAAGGTTAAAGGCTGAAGAGTGAAAATGCCATCTACTCTTTTAGCACTGAGAGAGATCCCAGAGAGAAATATGCTCTGAGGAGGGAAAAACCCAAACAGAAAAACCCCTTCCCTGGATGGCAGAAGTTGGAATGGTTCCTACAAAATAGCTTACCAGACAGATTCAAGATCAGCAAAAATTTCCCACCTGCAGCATTGATTTGCAATGGCAGGAAAGGACTCACAGTTCTGTGTTTGACCCCAGTTTGCAGCGTGTGCGAGTAATCCCGTGGCCATCAGAGGTTTGGCAAAATTCAAACAGCTCATTTTAAACTGTCTGGATGAGGAAAAAACAATGAAACTAACACAAGAAAGGTAAAACAGGGTTACAGCTAAAGGATGGACAAACCAACATCCCATAACTGTGACTGGCCAGTCAGGTGGGTGGGGAAGAAAAACTTCCCCCCACCTTAGAAACAGGAAAAGTTGTACTGCAGAGCAGTCATCAGGAAACCCTAAAGGAAACGAGCAGGTTTATCTCACTGAGCCCCTACAGACTTTTCAGGAAGTACTCCAGGAAGTAATGAAAGGCTTCCCTGGCCAGCCGTGGCTGCCAGCAGAGATCCAGCAGCCAAGTGAGGTCTAAGCAGCAAGGGGCAGGGGTCCAGGTGGTAGATCTGAAGCCTTTTTCCCTCCAGGGAGCAATAAAGAGGCTTCACCATGTGGGATGCACTCCATCCCCTCTCAACAGGCTGATTTGGCCAAGGGCAAAAACCTGCCACTGATTACAACAACGATCTTAGCCAACATACAAAGGAATTAAACTTGAGGGGGAAAAAGAAAATACCACATTTACAGTCTATTTCCATCTCTTTTGGTAACATGAGACGCAGTCTATTCCAACAGTGAGCAAAAGCTTTCAGTAGAGTGCACAAAACATTAATATTTTCTATTGTGTGGGTTTCACAAGCCTACTGTGGCCTTAAGGGAAATTCAAAACCACTGCTCAGGTACTGCACAGCTTTTGAGCCATCCAAACCCTGCACTCACCTCTCCAGCAGCACTGACAAAAACACAGCGTTGGGATGACCAAAGCCATCAGGTGATGCTTCCAAGCATCACCAACTGTTGCTCCAACTGTTGCTCTGGCAAAGGGTTGAGATGGCATCTGACACATTCAGAGACGTTTATCAGTTCTGGGAATAAAACAAACCAACCTCGATACTCTAAAAGCAGAGCACTGGATTTCACACACACAAGTTTTGGGTGGAATCAAGACACCAGTCAACAAAGCATGAAGGCAACTGAACTGTCTCAGCAGCATTTCGCAGGCAAGAGACCTGCAGCACAGCTCTTTAAACCTGAAAACCACTAAGAAATTGCATCAACACCTTTCTTTTTAAAACATTCAAGCCAATTTTCAGAATTATTTGTTGCTGATGTGTATATATACATCACTGATTCATTAAAAAATTTAGGAAGACCAGAATGTGTAGTTACATATTAAAACCCTGTCCTGGGCTGATCCACAGCAGGTTGAGCACGGGGATTTTCATCCTCTGCTCTGGTGAGATCCCACCTGCTGTGCTGCCTCCAGCTCTGGGGTCCCAAACATCAGGAAAATGTGGAGCTGCTGGAACAAGTCCAGAAGAGGCCACATAGATGCTCCAAGGGAGGGAGATGCTCTGCTATGGAAACAGGCTGAGAGCTGGGTGTGTTTTTGAAGAAATCACGCATTTTTGGTCTACCCTGGCAATGAATCAGTATTACAATGCACTATGTTGGTGCTTGTTGTGTCGGGATTTGAAGAAATTTAAAGGACAGTCTATCAAAATTAGTGTAACTCAGCAATACAAGCCTGGAAGGCAAGCACTGAGATCATTATATAGCTCAATAAATGTGACAAAGGATCTGCTTCTACTACAGCCACAAAGCAAACTCCAGTTCTTGGGGAAAACTCCAGATGCAAAAGCTCCCAGGAAGCTGCACAATCCACACATCCCAGCCTCTGAACCACGGCACCTTACAGAACTCCATGGGGTTACCAGGCTGCCTAAAGTACCAGCATTTCTGTGACCCCCTAAAATCAGAGCTGAATCCCTCCTACTCCGTTGCTCTCACTGCATCCCTTTCCCAAAATGAACTGCAAATCTTCTGTACACTCAGTGAGGGGGGGAAAAAATAAAGAAAAAAGGTTTATATTCATCTCATGCATTAGTTTTTCATGACCTGTGTTACAAGCTGTCCATATAGCAATGAAAATTTACTCTTTAACCTTAACTCCTAGCAACATTTTCAAATTCTGGTAGCAGCATCTTTGATGCCTAGAGACTAGGCTGACTTTGGGAGTCAGTAAAAAACATATCTATGCATTGCAAATAAATGCTTTGCCACTTCTTCTATTCAAATGGTGAAAATTATTTTGGAAGTTGCAGATTTTAGTTTTAGGCAAGCAAAGAGGAAAAAAAACGGTTTGCAACACCATAATGAGAAAAACCAGTAGACAGACTACCAGACAACCAGACACCAGAATAAGTCCTTGATAAAGTCTATGTTTGTTCAAGTAATTCATCAAGAACTGAAGGAATTTGAGGAATACCTGCTTGACAGATCAAAAAGTCAAGGAAAATGATAACAGAAATATTTAACTGTTTACATTCACTTTGTTTTCAGCCATTTTTTAAGAAAAACCCTGCTGCACTGCATGAAGCAAACTGACTCTTTTAATGTCAGCCATGCTCTCTGCAGATATCCTGTAATTCCCGTGCCTTCCCCTGACTGCACGCTGCCTCCTTGCACTCAGATCATACTCTGTGTGTGCAGAAAGTAAACCCAGGGCTGGTGAAACCTCAGCTGTTACTCCTCCAGAGCCCTGTCGTGCTCTCAGGTTCGGAGCAGCCACAGCTCCAGGATGCACTTGGGGAGAGGGTGTCTGGTGGTTATGTCAGAGGTCAGCAACTCTGGCATCACACTTCTGTTTCAAGCGATGCCAGGGACTGTGACCTTGAACAAGTCACTTCCCCAGCTGCTAAGGTACAGACTTCCCTGTGCAAGGAGGAGCTGTGATGCTTTAATCCTTTCAGAGAAACAAGGGGTTATTCAGCAGAAAGGCATGTTGTCAAGTACTGGATTAATCATTCTCTAGATTACTTTTTTTCTTATCTCAAATAGATGCTTTATCCTAGGACAATGAAAATTCACAAGGCTCATTGCTGTAAAATACTGCATTCATAAATGCTAGTGTTAAAAACTCTTGCGTGTAATTATTTACCTATTTTTAATCAATCATCACAACTGACATCGACTCAAAATGCATTTTGTGGCTTTGCTTCATGACTGCTTTTTCCTCCTGCCTTTCAGTGAAGTGAAACTTTCCCCACCCCAAAAAATCACACTTCTCGGTTTTCCCTTTCAGTGGCAAAAGCTGATCCTTCTAGGGATGAGGAGATAAACCAACCATTTTTTGTTAAAATAGAAAACATTCTTATTCATATCAGGCCATTCCACTACCTTGTTTCTTTTCTTAAAATTAAGTAAACAGAACTTAAATTTAGAGCTAAAACGAAGTTGACAGTGACCCTGTTATAGCAACAGTACTTCAAGTGCTTTACAGTCCAGTGCCAGTTCAAAGTTTAGATTCTGGCCAACTGACCGTTGGAGAAATAAATTAATATTTCACTACAAAAATAAATTCCAATAAACTGTTCTGGTTTGAACTCCACATCTTTATCGGGAACACGAGGTAAAGCAAACACTCTTTTTCCAGAAAAAGAACATCCATAAATTCAAAAGGAAACAGTAGGTTTCAATAATGGAAAAATATTATTCAGCATCTCAGTTAACCACGGAATGTCACTGCTGATCTGCTGGCAGCACACTGGCAGACAGGTACTTAATTCTTAGAGGGGTTTGCCTCAGCCCCTTTACACTATGTACATTGGAGCTGTCAAATCATTAGAAACAAGTTTAAAGATCGTTTATCCAACATGCAATTTTATTTGATCCCCCCAATCAATCCACAACTTTAATTTCATTTTAACCACAAAAACGCAGTGAACACTCGTCTTAACAACAGGGCTGTGCTCACACACCTCTGACAGCACACAGACTTGGGTGGGTTCACCTGTCATTCCAGACAAGGCTCCTTTCTTTATTTACCAAATTTGCATGGCGGGACACAGCTTCCCTCCAGGATTATTTTCTATTTCCAGGTAGCAAAGCTGTCCCTGAACAAACTGCGCTGTTTCACAGCTATCTATAGCACATACCAGGCAGCAAGTAATTTTAATCCCAAATCCTCTTCCCCCTTCATGACACCAACAGCTTTTAGATACAGCATCTCTGGCTGAGAAACTCTGATGAAACAGCGTCTTTGGATAAAAACCACTGGATTATTCCCTGCAGTAGAACATTAACCATCTCAGCTCCGTCAGGCTCTCCTTGTGCTCTCACAGGAGAGTCACAGTGAGGAAGGGTTCACCTCCAGAAGCAGCACCTTTTGTTTGCAGCTGGAAACCCAAATCACCGAGCCCCAGAAGCCCAGCTCTGCACAAACGTATCCGGCCAGTGACACACACCCTGAAATCCAGTCTGAAATCCAGCTCCACCTGTTCACCTCAAACCCCCAGCACACCCCAGCACCCTCAGCAGCCCCTTTGAGATTTCAGGTTTTACACAGCCCTGCAGGGAACAAGTGCCAGCAGCAGCTCAGTCTCAGTTTTGGTGGGTGATCTGGCAACGTCTGTGACTTCCCCACAAGTTCCACATCTTCCTTTCTTGCTTTCATACCACCTCTCTCCCAGCAAATCTCCCAGAAGGAAAATAAGGTGTGGACAGATTTATTTGCCAAGTTAAGTATCCATAACTTGTTCCACGCTCCTAATCCCTGCTCAGAAAACAGAACCTTCATAAGTGAGAGCGAAATATATGCAAGAACATGAACCAATGCAGAACACCTCTAATTTTAGATGTTCAGCTCACATTAAACTAATCAAGCTTATTAATCTTTTAAAATGATTTCAGTCACTTCATTTTAAAAGGGCTTTTTGCAGTAAGTACGGTTAAATTTTGTTAAAGTTTTGCCCTACTTAGTCAAAGCTTAATAGAGAGTATTTTCATTTTTTTAATTTAGTAACAACATTTACAGAGCTGAGAGGTGCCCCAAGAATGAGACTGCCAGAATGAAGAGAGTGATGCCATTTATAGATTTTTTTTTTTCTTATTTTGAGGAGTTCTGTAACTGCGTTTATTGACTAGCCAGTGAGTGCAGTTCTGCAGTGGTCTTTTCCTGTACCAATTACTAAGAAATTTGAAAGTGAGAACTGAGCTTTACATCACAAGTTCTCACACTCCCACTGAGCAACTACTACAACTGAAAAAACTGCAGAATCCCAGTATTCCAGAACAAGCAGGGGAAGAGAGAGGGGAGAGAAGAAAATGTGAAGACAGACCACACACAAGCTCCTCTGTCCACAGAGTGGCAGAAGCTACACTGAAATCAGTGCCATGAATCTTAACCTGTGTTACTAAAATTTACAGCTGATTGGGGAGGAAGATCAGTTTGGAGAGGGGAAAAGTATTAAAAATCTAAATTTTTCTCAAGTTTTCCTCCATTACTCAGAAAAATATTCAGTATTCCAAGAGATTTCTGACTAATACTTCTAGCTTTATGCCCCCTTCTCATCCCAGCAGAACCTGGAGTATTTCATGACTAATACAGAGGGATGGATAGAGAGATGCTCCAAGGACGGCTGTTTTCAGTAACAAAAGCACAAATTTGGATCACTTTCTCAGTTTAAAACTATTTCCAGGCTCCCAGGTTACGTTCAGGACAAGTCTATTCCATGTTCCCTTACGACCCAGCCAACTCTAACTGAATGCAGACTTAGAGACTTCACTCGAGGCAAGAAAGTCACATACAAAGAGCTTAAGACCTCCAGACATTCAGAGCTGCAGACCAGGTTTCAGCCCTGCCTCTCATTTCCCTGTGTTTCAAAGTGAATCATAACAATCCTCTAAATACTTACGAGTTTCCCAAGGCTGTGTTTGTTAAAAATCAGACCACTGAAAGAACTTTCTAGGGATTTTGTTGTGTACTTTGACTACCTCCAAGTTAATAAAAACATTCTGTCTTCACAAAGACCCCACTAGAAGATTTCTACTGAATCAGAGGGACAAAATGACTGAAAAGGAAAAACTGGCATTTTAGCCCATGACAAATAATGCGTGGGAAGAGTAGATCACCTTTTTCCTTGTTCTTTGAAAAAGAAGCCTAAATACATCCTCTATCTTACCAATCCTGAGTTGAATACAGAAATCATGGCTGAGATTATGGACTGATGTCTACAATGCCCCAGTCATCCTCCTCTATAGATATGATGAGACAGAGAACTTTAACCTGGATGGTACAGGCGGCATAAAAAAGGAGATCAGAAACCCCAAATGTCTTTCCTCTTTTCTGGAAATTCGCACCCTCTAGGAAAACACATGTTTAATCTCCTACTCTTTTACTATCAACAGTCTTCCTACGAGTACATGCAAAGGCCCTGTTTCCCATAGATTTAAACATTACCATGACATTCTTGTCCCTTACTGCCTCCAGGAAATCTGAGCAATTTGTAGAAAGCATTCCTACAGCTTCCCTCCTCCTCCTCTACTCCAACAAGCTGCTGCAGCACTAGAATCGGCGCAACCCAGCGTATACAAAAGATAAATGTTCCCAAGGATATCAAAATCACTTCTCCAAATGCAGTTAAAGGCAAAGGCAGAAGTCACTACCACCCCAAGTGCACAGATGAAGGAGGAGCTGCAGCAGCACTCCCAATCCACTGAAGAAGCCTGAGCCAGCCCCGCTCTTCCCATCACTTGGGAGGTTTAGGCAAACTTGACAGACTTTGCCTGGAGGAAGTTAGCACTCCAATTATTCCACCAGCTCTTGAGAGGAGGTGGAGCAACTGCTGGCACAGGAGCAATAGAAAACAGCTGGGAATCAGCAAAGTCTCAACAAGCACAGGATGTAGATGGACAACAGCTAAATTCATTTACTGAAATGACTTAAGCTCTTTTGTAAGCTTTAGCCCTGGCCTCAGATATGCCAGACGATACCCTGGTTACTCAATCTCAAGCATTCAAGCCAAGGGAGAAGCAAAACATCCAATACCCTCCCCTTCTACAGCTCCTCCCACCCAACCCCCCAAAAATCCCTCTTACAGACTCAAGGCAAGTTTAGGGTTTCTCCAAGGGGGAAGAGGGGGAATAAAAAATAAACAAACAAATAAATAAATAGCGTTGGCAATTCCCTCCATAATACTTCCTAAGAAGCACTTATTTAAAAGCCTTTAAAAACCCCATAAACTAATAAATTATTACATCAGGGAGCAGTAACTCATTATCTTGCTTAGCCAAGTCAGAAGTAGCCAATTTAGGCAGCCCAAATTTCCACTGATAGTTAACCCTCACTTCCACAGCCTTTGGAGGGAAACAGTATCTGTGCCAGACAGCAGGAGCTGCAGAGGTAATCCAAGCTGGGCGTGCAGTCCATCTCAGTGAGAACAAGCTGAGACAACTTGAATTTCCTCCAGCTCAGCTGCAACCTGTCATCCTTTTCACCAACACACCTCCTTGACCCCCACAATACAATCATCATTTTAACATGCTGCAGAAAGACTTAAAGTGACAGCTTCATTTGCTGTATGTAAGCGATTTTTCATGTGAACAAAATGTTTTACTGGTTATAAGAGACAATAATAATCCCACCTCCATATGATTTAGAAGCTTCCAGTATTGGAGTATTGTTCTGCCTTCCACAGTTCAAACTCTGAAATGCCCTGTTCAAGGCAGACTTGTGCTTGGGAAGTTTTACAAGAAGATTACTCCTAGATGGTATTTCAGTAACAGCAGCATTTTTGCTACACTTATGTCCTACTTCTGCCTGACATGTCTTAACTAAATTTAACCCACTAATCCCAGCACACCTGAGACAGACAGCTAACACTATCACTCCTACCTTAAACAGGAACACCAGCCACAAAGTAAGATTACTCAGATTAAGTGATTGACTCCAGGTCAGAGGAAGTATATTGCCTGTCCGAATGTGAGCTCTGCACGAGGTAACCTCCAGCCCTGAGCTTGAGCCAGCAGACCCCTCTGGCTTTCTGCACGCTGCTGCACCAAAGCACATCTCCCCCTCTGTTTCCTCTCCCAGCACTGTGCATGCTTGCTCCTGCATTTCAGCGGGGCAGCTTTAGGGCCTGTGGCTGCCTCTGTTCCTGTTCCTTGGGCCAACACGAGCTCTGAGGAAGCATCTCACAGCTGCACATTTGCCCTCAACACTCACCACAGAGCCAAGGTTAGCTCTAACACTGCACAGCCCCACAGTAATTGGCTTTCCACAGCCAGGGAGACGTCGTGTCTCCTTCTCAAAGCACATCTTTTAGCCATGCACCAGCCTGAGGCACCAAGCCCTCGCTGCCAGGCTCCCTGTTCCAACCAGCAGCCGCCCAGGACCCAAGGAGGGAAACAAGGGAACACTTAACGTGGCATGAAGGAGCTCACTGGCAATTCCACCAAGCAAGCAGATTTAATGAGCCTTTTAAACCATTAGGAAAAACAAGTATTGGCAACATCTTCCAGCACATCAGCTTGTTGTCCAAAAGGGCAAAGCAAACCCATTTATTTCCAGTTGCATGGAGGAGGAAAGAGCTCACAGTCCGGAGCAGCCCTTGGTGTAAAGTGACTGAATCCACAACCAGCATTCCCAGTCACCTTGGAAAAGACAAGAGACCTCCACATCCACCACAGTATTTCAACATATTGACCACTGCAAATGAACAACATCTGGGCATTGTGGGCTGCCCTGAGAAGTCTCTGGTTAAGACAGAGATGAGGTATAAGCAACAATTCAAACAGAGTAATATCAGACAAGACTGATGACTACTAGCCTGGAACCCCTCAGCCCTCTAAATTGGTAGTCTGTAGGGTGAGAGAGGGTAATTAAAATATAGACGATTCACTAGATTAATTACCTTGCACACAGTATAAAAATATTTGTGTGCATATGTCTATTTCTTTCTGAATATGCAAAAATCCCTGCATACATTATCCCCTCCAAGCAAACGGCCCCTACACGGAGCATGGGACATCCAAGAACACGAGTGTAAGTCTGTGGAGTGCTCTTCAGGATATGTCAAAATGAACATGTCAGGTGAGCCCCATTCCTCAGCTACAGGTGCAACTGGGGACGTACCCTGAAGCCCCTGTTCAAAGGCAGTACTGGAATATGACAACCACATGGCAAATGAAGCACCTGGATATGCAGGAAACAAACATATGTCCTGCTGGACAAGATTCGTAATGAAACCAGAATTTTAAAAGACCCTTCTTATTTCTGCTTGAACTCACTGGAATGAAGACTTCAAAAACCTTTCTCTGTGAAACAGACCATGTATGTTGTATTCCTAAAGGAAAAGGCCATATATTTTATTCACTACCCACCCTTTTTGTCTCATCTCTTTTTCATTCTATTTCCTGCCAAAGCATCAAAATCACAGGAAAAATAGGTCCCTAATACTGAGTTCATCAAGTATCTGCACAACACCACCATGCCAGATGCTTTTGATACTGTGCTCTCTACAAGCAATAATTGAAATTACCAAGATTGGTCAAAGTAATAAACCATGGCTCTGAAAGTCACCAGAGAGATAAATATTTTCTCATCTTATTAGTTGTTCCCATTTTGCTTTTCACAGAACACTACAAATATGGCATTTTTAAAAAATCACTGATTTTAGTACTGTCTCATTTGTAGTTGCCATGGATGCAGTATTTTGTTCTATTCTGCATTAATAGTTTGACTGTTAACTCTCGACTCACGCATCCTAAAAACGTGGAGCTGCTGGAAACTCTGGAATTAGGCATAAGGGAAGGTGGGGCCATACAGGATTCAGCACTAATTCTGAAAATTCATGGTTCATCTTCAACAGATTATTGTGGTGCAGACACTCTTAGCAGAGAATCTTAAATATGAGGAAGGAATACATTTCAGTATTAAAAATTCAAGGGCCTAACCCTTTTCCACATACTTTTTATTCAAATCTGCCGGAAGAACCAAAGGAAAAAAGTACAAACAGCTTTTCTCTGGCCTGATGCATCTTGGTCCAACAGCTTCCTACTGATTTCTGTAGTTAAACGGTTGACCCTTGCCAGGAATGGGACCCAAAGTGAAAAGAGTCAGAGTTTGCCAAGTGAAGCAGAATCCACAAACAAGCACCTCACACTGGCTACAGACTGTTTCCTTTGAGAGATTTAACAGGGAGAAGGGAAGGAAGGCATACAGGGGTAGGACTGGTGTTGTCTGAAATGCATTATCTACAAATCAGAAATTAATGCACAGAAATGTGCATTAAGAGAGGGAGACACAGAACTTACTTTCCAAAGCCTGATATATTATTCCATTTCATCTCCCCCTAGTTTCACAAACACACGTTGGCCTAATGAAATAAGTTTGCCTAATTTGTGCATTTCCAACCAGAGAAAGTTGCCACAGAAATAATGAAACTTCTCAAGATGAAGTCTTTTCTGTGTGTACACACTGTTGAGCTGTACAAGTTCACCAGAAAATAATGTGCATTATTTATTATATGTAACACTAGGAAATCTGTAACACTTACAAAGACCATTATGATGCCATTAAAAAGATTTCATGTTCAGCTTTCTAGGCATTTCGGGCACACAGCCATTGCTACAATAATTATTATATTTATCACTATGTAAACTAACTGTAATGCTTCATTAAGATAGAGAAAAATGGTATCACTGAGGTCCCTGCAAGAGCCAGTAACAGTCTCCTCAGTGAGATGGAGGTTTCCTGTCTGCAACTGCTTACTAGGATGCTCTGGGAGATTTTATTCTGGTAGGGCAGTACAGCAACACGTGTTAAGGAGGGTCCTGAGCTACCACATATGGCCTGCAAAGGCATTTATGGAGTAACTGCACATGCTGGACTCTGCTGAAGACCATGATATAAGGGTTTTAGCTTGCATGGTGAACTGCTCCTACAAAACTACATGTCTTTCAAAACCAAAAATCCTCGAGAGATGCCTTTTAAGGTCATCCAGGAAGCAAGGGAAGTCTCTGTCCTCTGAATACATGCTGGATGTCCACACCGTGCTGGGAAGGGAAGACAACGGGTCTGGACCCCAATGGATTAAAAATTAAACAATGGGCATGGAAAGCCAGAGTTCCCTGCTATCTGTTTGACCTAACAGCCTGGCAGGCACAGGCAGCTTTTGTCCTCACACTTGCATCTCCTTTGAATCAGTGGGATCCTTCTAACATGGAAAAATACTGACGTGACTTCGACGTAAGCTATAAGCCTTGGAGAGATTTCAAACATGTTTGACACTGATATGGGACTAATTGCACAAAACTCCAGAGATCCACAGGGACAAAGAGTTGCCGGCAAAGCCTCGCTCTCCCTTTTGAGTTTGTGCAACCAGAGCCTTCCAACGGAGACACTTTCCAACAAAAAAAACCCACCAACACCACACTGGTGTGTTCTCCATTCTCCCTCTGCCTCCCCAGAAGATTCTGGTGTAGGTCAAAGAGCAGACTGAGCTCTTTGCTGCTGGATTTTCAAAACCACTTAACACTGGGTCTCTTTCATTCTAAGTGATGGGGACAGTCACCCAACCCAGCTGCAGGAGACCACAGCCTCAGTGCCTGACCTTACAGGATGGACATTGTCCACACTGGTTCCACCTGTTCTATTAAATCCATCAACTGAAAAAAAAAAAAAAAAACCCAAACCAAAAACAAACAAACAAACAAAAAAAAAAAAACAACGAAAAAACCACTGCCTTTAGAATTTTGTGTGATTAAGAGGAAGTGGTGAACAAAGCTACCAGAGGCAGCTGCCTGAATGACACCAGCATCAGTTGACTGTGCCCTCTGCACTGACTAAGACAATTTAAGTCAGCACAGCCACCACAGGATACTGGATATGCTGGAATTTACATTGCTGCTAATGGCAGAGCTGTTTACCAGTCCCACATTCAACCATCAGAAAGGCACAGCCTCAAAAACCCAAATCTTTTTTACTTTTCTACTTTTTTCAAGGGTTCTTATCTAAAAACTCTTATCCAGCTTCTAAAGCAGGATTCAAACTGCCAGAGAGTCAGCAAGAACTGCAGTAATTTCCATTTATGACCAGCAGAATTTGCTCTCAAAATAAAGTCAATGTGGCAAGATAAGACAGAGTGGCCACCCAGATCCAGATCGACTGGTCACTAAAGCCCTGTCACTACAGATAAGGGTCATTTAGGAAGCACAAGCACACCAGAGAAATGGGGATTTGCAGCATGAGGAATTCCTGAGGAGTGACAGTTTTAAGCTTCTAGAGACAGGAAAAACAGGAGGGGTGATAAGTGCTGCAGCTCTTCTCTGCCACACACAGTAAACATTGAGGTCCGCATTGATTAAGCTTTTCCAAGCTGCCTGGATTATCAGAGAAGGATAGGAAGATGCTTCCTGCCTCGTCAACCCCCCTTGTTACTGTCAGATGGGAGAAAGGATCAACCTCAGTGCATTTCTTACAGAGAGCATTACACTGCAGAACGCTGAGCCTCCACCTCAGAGGATAAAAATCCCAGATTTACCTCCTTTAATTCTGCATGGAAAGAGTAAGGACAGGGGGGTGTTTCTTTTCCAGAGGAAAGACAATATGAATCTCAAGCACTTTAGCAAATAGCTAAAGTACAGCCTCACAAACTGACCCCACAGCCTGTTCTCCCTGCTCAGAAGGCACAGACTGAGAGCATCCCGACTGCATTTGGGCCTCTCATGCATTTCCTTACTCAAACCCCAAATGGCATTTTACAGTCAAATCCTGTTATTTACTGAGGAATGCAAGACCTAAAGAATACGACCAAGATTCCATCAACATTCTTGCTTTCAAGGGCAGGATTAGAGCAGCAGCAACATTATGGGTATTTCTACAGCCTCTCCATCAACACTTGGGCATTTGCACAGTGCCTGACCTGCAGCCCCACAGCAGCACATGCCACATGCTGAGTGCACTTCTGTACAGAAAAGGGCCACTGCAATGTCGACTACAGGCATGGCAGTCCTGCAAGAAAGCAGTGATCAGTTCTTATAAATGAGGGGAAAAAATAAAAAACAAACCACAGGCTCAGGTCACAGGTAAAATTGTGATGTTTCAGCCGAGAGCAGCACACACAACAAGCTCATCCTCCACTCCAAGACAGAAAATTCCACGTGTCTCTGCTCTAATCCTGCTGTCTTGGGCAACTGCAACACCCTATTTTCTGAGCAAAGTACTTGATGCCAATACCATATGACAGGGTTTTTCCATCCCTTTATTATAAGTAAAGAAGAAAAGTACTGGAAGCTTTAGAAAACTTTTCTTATTGCAGTCCCAGGGATGGGGACATGCGAATACACACACACATTACACAGCTCTCCAACCACGCTGCTTTCTTCAAGGTACAAGGATATCACAGTGACCCGTGTTACTGCAGATGTGCTGCTAACCACAGACACATTTCTTGTGAGTGATTATCAGGGCTGAAGTAGCCCTGTGTCTCACAGGGCTTCTGCTGTCTCACAGTTCACTCTAACACTGAACTTGATGGAGTCCCCTCCCCACCACCAGATCTCAGCGATGCTGCAGAGCAGGGACATCTCTACCTTTGCAGCAGCACGATCTGAGATGGAAAGGAAGCCCAGAGTAATCAATAATTCATAAAATTATGAGAAAAACTACTCCTCCATCTGTAAAAATGTATGAGTGGGAAAGCAATTTGCTTCAATTCTTCATAAAATTACACCACTGGATTAATTGGTGCGCAGTCTAACCCTATAAATCCAGGCTGGGGAAGGAAAGGCAGAGCAGGCAGGACAAGCAGCCCTGGAGCACAGGATGGGCAGCAAGGCTCCTTCCCTGGCTGGCATGTGGCAGGTGGCACTGGGCACTGCAGGAGAGCAGGCAAAGCCCTGCAGTGTCCTCCACCTTCCCTGCCTGCCACACGGGGAGCTCTGCCTCCTCCCGGGAGCAAAGTCCCACGTCCCCTGTGCCTGGAAGAGGGAGTTGGGTGCCAAAGATCCGCTCAGCACCTTGGGCTGTGGTTGTCTGCCTCGGCAGCATTCAAAGGAGCTTCTGAGGCCTGGGTGACTCCAGGGGAGATTACAAGGGTCATGCACAGCAGGAAAAGGCAGTGATCAGCAGTTGAAGCCAATGAAGGGGAAGAAGTTGCTGCACAAAACAAAGTCACACATACCTGAACATGCTATGCCCTCAAAACATCCCCAGAGTTCACAGATTCTGGCTTTACTCGTAAGCTAAAATAAGCCTTTATCTGAGTGCTCTACCTTCCATCTGCAATGCCAATTCCACTCAATTCCTGACATAAAATATGTTTCTCCTAACATAAAATACCTGCCACAACTGAGAAAGTCTGGGATTAGTCCCAATTCTCTGATGGGGCAAGCTGATGCTGACCTCAGAATGCAGGACAAAGGAAATGGAATTCAACCTGAGCTTGCATCTACTGCCTTTTCTCTTTTCATGGCAGACATAGTACCAGAAACACTAAACCTGGGATAATTCCCACCCACTGGAACAGAATGATTAAGAAGAAATTTTCTCCTTTGTTACTGGTAACCAAAGTTACAACCATCAGTTGTAGAGAAAGGAAAAAAAAAACCCTACTTAGAACAAAATACAAAAAAATTTCTCACGCATCCTTATCATAAACCCACACAGGTCAATCTCCAGCGGTCCCCAAGGAATCATGCTAATTAAAAAGACACACACAAAACTACACCAAAGGAGGACTTTATTTACTCTGATACTATCATAATAAATTTCTTCTCCAGGGTGCACTGATCTTCAAACAAACATTATTGTCCCCACCTCCTCCACTCCTGCCACTGTGAAGTCTTTTGTCAAACATCTTAGTGTCCGATAGCCAACTCATTTTCATTCAGCAGCTGACATCCACAAATAGTTTGGATTTTTATACATGAGAATTTTCAGGAATTGGAATTTATTTCTTCTCACCAGTAAAATCCAAAGGGAGTGTGAAATAGGGATATCTCTGAAAATCACACACACCTCCCAAGCTAGACGATTAAGTCAGCACTTCTGACAGGCAATTCTTTAAACTTATACTCATGACAGGCAAAAAAGGTATCTTTTTACTATAGCAAAATAGAAAATATTTCTTTACAAGATAAAGAAAAAAAAATCAGACATAGAAAAACATGGTAATTATGTAAAAAAAAATTAAAACCCTGAAGAGCTTCAGGCATGATCTTCAGGCACTGGCACAGAGAAGCTCTCTTAGAAGGTCCCTCACTTGGAGCATTCTCATAGCTATGAGCACAGATAAACCTGCTGTAAAATCCATCTTCTCACTTCTCACCCTAAAACCAGTGAATTCCAGGCTCAGAACACATCACAGAGCTCCTAGCTAAGTGCTGCCAGGAAAGCTCCTCATGGCCCCAGATAGTATCACTTCAAACCCTGTCCACTTGGAGCCCCTGACTACTGTGTTATTCCAGACCACAGACTGGAAAGGCCTCTAAAATAACCAGGGCCAGTTCCACAAGAGCTTTGCAGATTACAACCCAGACCTAAAAACACGTCTGATAACATATAGGAAGCAGATGTAGTATCTGCCATATTAGGAACCAAGGCATCCCACTGCTAGATCCCTCATTAAAGTAGGTTGACCATGCTGGAGCAGTTTTCTGAAGTGACAGAAAACAAACAAACAAACAAACAAACAAAAAAAAAACACCAAAAGAAAGGTGGTTGCACTCCATTTCCTAACACTTCTAAATCATGTTCTAAAAAAAAATATGAAAACAAACAACAACCCACATACCAACTTTCCCCCCAACCCCACATCATATATGGATCCATTGTTCTCAAAACACTGATGTCCCAGCTGTGATCCTCACTTCTCCATTGTGATACTCAGGCAGAAGCAAAGTCCCAAGAAGGCAGAAGACTGACCCAAGGCACACTCAGTTGTCTCAACCAGATGCACAGTCAAGATCAAAATCCCCAGGCCCAGGGGTGCATGCCACCCTCCTCCCCACACCCAATTTTTTGCTGTCCTGAGGAGAAGCCTGAAATTAAGATCCACATTCAGGAGACTGAGCCTTCTGGCAAACTTCACACACGAAAAGCAGGATGTTCTCATTCCTTAGCAACTGCATGTTCATTTCTGTCCATGTGCAAGGCACACAGGGCTTTGCTTTTTGCTAGAACTGAAAAAAGGAATGGTTTTGCTTCAGAAATATTCCAATTTTTACCTGCTAAAAGCAAGTCCCAAAGACCTGGGTTGTTTCTATGACACTGCTGGGACTAGAAGATTGCTCAGTACGTTTTTCTAGGCAGTGGAAGACATGTGAGGAAGAGGCCACTGAGAGAGGGTGACAGGAGACAATAGACAGACAAGTCGTGAACTGGCACATCCCATCAGGTGCATGACACACACTTGTACCAAAGGTCTCCCTGAGTGCCACGTGGATCCCTGGCAGCCCCTGGATGTCTCTAAAAGGTATGGATGACATTCTGTCCCCACGTGACAAACCTCCAGTGCCATCCTACCTTTGCAGCTGAGCCCCACCAAGTGCCCAGGAGGACAGAACCTGCAGAACTACACTGTGTGAGCCTCCAGAGTTCACCATTTCTCCCTCCTGTCACACAGCACATGCTCCCCAAGCCATTCCACTAAAATACTTCAGTATTAAATGATGGATGTTTTTTTAACTAGTTGAAATTTTTCTTAGTTGAAAATTAGGCCTGATTGGTTACTTGACCAAAAAAAAAAAAAAAAAAGCTGTTTTGTTAACACAATACTTAACTCAAAAAGGCCCCAAACACCCACAAAACACATTCCTGCACTGCAAGCTTGGGATACAGCTTAAAATGGTTCCCATGTCTCTTTGCAAGGCTTACTACAAATGGAATATAACAAAAAACCTGGCTTAAAGTGCCTCAGTTGCCCCAAGGACCAGGGCAGCACCTTCCTTGTGTCACTGCAAGTGTTTGCAGGGCTGTACAGTGTTCTGGACCAGGAAACTTGATCCAAGTTAAAAATACAGTTTATTTTCTGGGACCAAGTTATTTTTAACCCAGATGGAGTTCTCTGCTCCCAGTCACTGCTCGAGTCCATAAACAATTGTACCAAGGAAGCATTTAAGCCAGCCATGCTATGGAGGGGGGGAAATAAAAAATTAAAAAATAGAAAAAGAAAAGCATAGTTTTGCTTGGGATTGATGACTGGCATCTTCAAGGTATTTTTCCTTTAAAACCTATAAAATACCAATTTCATTGCCACTACAGCAATCCACAAAAAATCCTTACATTCCCAGATACTTCTAAAGAGCAATCCGAGGTTCCCCCAACCCTATACTCCCATCCACTCCTCTCCCATCATCAGTAATACCTGTGGCTCTATTTAAGGTGAGATTCCTAGAATTCAAACTGGGACCCAAGACAGGAAAAAACACAACCAAAAAACTCCCCCAAAACTTCAAACATACACAGAAAAAATCCCCACCCACTCATCAAGACTTATTTCTGACTCCACAGGTTTTCATTTCCCCACCACCTGAAGGTTTCCTTCACAGTGGTAACAGCTGAAGGATTTTTTGTGTGTCAGCCTCACTCTGCACAACAGATGGGAAACCCATCCCAGCCCCACGCTGGGAATCACCAGCTCATGTCCTCCAGCCCAGCTATGGAGAGGAAAATCAGCTTCAGCAAGGAGGTACCAATGCAAGTATGGCCTTTACTTGATACCAAAGTAATCAGCCACGGGCTTAAAGTATTTTCAGTTTCAAACCTAGACCTAGCAGAGAAATATGTCAGCAAGAATGTAAATTACCGAGTGCCTCCAATCAGCCTTTTTCATGGAGATTATTTTTGTTTTAAAGGAAATAAGGGCCATCTTTTTGCAGGTGCTGATGTTGAGCACACAAGGAAAGTGTATTTTCCTTCTTCATTTGATACTTATAAATAAGATTAGATCATGGTTCTCCAAATAGAGACGTAACACTACACATCTTCACTCTTACAAACGCCAAGTGCTTTGCCTTACTTTTTAAATATTTCTAATCTTGTGCCTCACTGCACTGGTACTTACAGAGTAGATTTGTGTGTAGCAAGAGAGGCTTGCAGCTTTCAGTAATTCAGCACGTTACAGCTAAAGATAATTCCCAGATGAAGTTTTCTTACTTCCAACACAATCCCAAAAATCCACATTCAACCCTGACTTACGTAGGTGTGGTCACAAACAGCAGCTGAACACACGCAGCTGCTGGAGCACCATTCCCTGTGATTACCCTGCAACCCGGCACAAAATTAAGGAATTTATCTTGTGGTGGGTGTGGCAGAATTGAAAAAACAATGGTGAGGGTTTTTAAATTTTTTTTAATAAAATTGCTCCCAAATACAAGGATGAAATTTATTTGTGCATTTCAAAGAACAAGAAATTTTAGAGGCAATGATGGGTAGATGAATTAGAAAAATTAATGTGGATTAGAGCTGAAACAACAGACTTTTTTAGCTCAGTAAATGCTTTTATGGTTACTTCAAAAAATTGCCAGTTTAAGTGTGACTAATTTGCAAAATATTTAATTGTCTGAAAAAATGTATTGGTCTTGTGCAAATATGAAACCCAAATACTTCACACATCTACTTAAATGCATGTAAGCATGGCTAGTTTTCTTCCTTTTACTTGCTTGATTTGCAATGACTTTTTTAAATTTAAAAAAAACAACTTCACAGATTCAACATCAAGCATTTCAGGGTTTCAGATCAGGCAAAATGCAAAGGTAATCTCTTGCAGAATTTTAACAAGATCCTAACATAAAAGCACAGTCCAACATTAAATCGTTGAGTATTATGTGATGTGGATAATACTTTTTTTTAATGCAAAACTGTCTCGTCTCAGAGCATCGTCCTGTAGCACAGGGCTCAAATACTTAACAAAAAGTTTGTCTGATCTAAAAAATGTTGATTAAGTGCTTTTTATTTCAAATCATCCCACCATGCTTTGCAATCTGTATCCTGTTTTCACTCACTTCTTGGGAGCAGCTGCTCTGAAAGTGATGAATAGCGCATCACACTTAAGTCCACAAAGCCACGATGACAATATCAAATTGAAAAGCAAGGCAAACACCAAACAGTTGTGTACTTTGAACTACTGACACAGCTCCTGTAATTCTGGAGAAAATGTACCTTTGCTAAGTGCTGATTCAAGCAGTGAAGATCTGCACTGAACTCTGAAAAACCACTGTTTGGAACACAACAATGCTTCCAGTATTAAACTGCAGCATCGGTAATTAAAAATAGAATCCTAATGCCAATCAGCCAAGCTCTTACAAGATTTAAGTTTTCTTTTGAAGTTCTCCCTTCCAGGACTGAGTAGTCCTGACCCTCCTGTGTGTACCAGATCTGACAAGGCAGCAGCCCAGGGTAGCCTGCAGGACGACAACACAAATATGTCCACAGTGCATCTAAAATGGGGCTCTAAAAATGCAGAAACTTTGTAGTTCAGCACGCTGGTACTTACGAGCTTTGGAATGCTTTGCATGTTTTTCAAGGTTTACTACTTTTGGCAGGGAAATGAGGGGAATTTAATAGTCTTACATACAATTCTGCAAGTGTTGCCTAAAGAAGTTTGCCACTTTTGCATTGCTGGTGCATGAAAATGGTAACACCACCCTACCTGCTTTAGAGCAAGGAGGAACAACTGAAACAGTAATTTCTTCCTCACTATCTGAAGTCTTCCTTTCATGTAAGTCTCATCCAAAAAGCAAAACAAGCCAAATATAATGAATAAATTCACAAAACTCTGCCAGTAACTCTCAAATTGGCCCAGTTTTACTACAACTTGACTGCTTTCAACAACCAGCCACCTCCAGCCCCTCTTTTTTCCCTTGGGCATTTCCAGGAGAATCTTCAATGTAAAACAGGGACATGGAAGATTACTAAGTAAACTTTTGCAGGTCACAGTTCAATACTGTCCAGCCCTAGACTTTGGCAGAGCAGGCTAGACAAAGAGCTTAGTCCATGTGTGTGAGCCAAGAAGAAAACACCAAGCTACAACCCAGGAACAGTGATCCCGACTCCTCATCCACAGCAAACAGAGCTGTTTGCCACCTACGAGCTACAAAAAATCCCATTGTTCCTCTGCTTGCTTGGGTTCACTGGATAAAAGCACATTGATAAAAATGCTGCTGGCTGAGCTCCTCTGCGGCACAGCTTCCGCCGGCTCTCTCTGCGCTGAGCTGAGGACGATGCTCAGACAGAGGATTACGAGCCACACAAAAGCCATGTGCTCTCCAGCCATACACCCCAGCTACAGGGGATCCAAAGAGAGCACAGAGAGCACTGACAGCGCCCCAGCTGGCTCCCAGGGACAAGGGCCTCTAAAAACAGCCACTCGGAATTGTAACGAGGGGCTTGGGAAAACATGTTTGTTTCTACAAATGTAACCTGACCAAGTCAATGCTTCTCAGTCAATGCAGTTCACAGGGATGACTCCCTGGAGGATTTCTTTGAAAAGCTTGAGCTTCTTCAGAATTAAAGTTTGCTCCATCTTTCTTCTAACTGCAACAAATTAAATGCTCACTATCCATCCACACTCCAGTAAATCCCCAACTCCAACAGGTGGATAAAAGAGTGAGAAAAACAAACCCATGCCACCGTCTCATGTTAGTTCGTGGGCTGTGGTTACAGATGCACAAAAGGGGTTTTTTAGTTTAAAAATCCACAGGCATAGCAATTCACGGAGGGAACTCCCACTGAACATCTCGTCCTTGCCATGGCCACTAAGCCGGCGAGGCACAACCTCCTCGGTGGATTAGCAGGCAAGCAGCACGTGATCCTCCTTCCGCTCCCACCCTCTCAGGCACGTGCATCTGGTCAAGCCATTTACGTGTCCTGCATCTCATTTTCCCCATACATGAGCATATCTTGGCCCTGTCCCTCCAACAGCATTATCCCACAGCCAAAGCTGCTGAGGATCGGGATGTTCTCCCTCATGAGCAGACCTAAGCCTCTCCCACTGGAGCTGACTTGACCTTTACCTTTCCAAGCCATGCCTCACCTTCTGAGAAAGGATCCTCCAGGAAGAGCTTTTGGTTGACTCACAGAAATGGGCATAAACTTCTGTCTTTCCAACATTCTCCTGCCACAACATTCAAGTTTCTGTATTTGCTACCCACAAACCAGTTATTCCTGAGGGAAATTGTTCCATTTAAAACAAACAAAATCTCCTCCTTGTAAAATTTCTGCTTGCTAAAGGTTTATTTTATTACAGGAAAACCTTTCCAATTTCTTTTATGTCCTAAAGAACAGTCATGCTCCTAGAAGGCTCAAAAGAACATTCCAGGTGACTTGAGCTGACTAGAAAAAGACACATGAGCATTGGTTTGCTCCTTGAAAATGACAATAAATATGCAGCAAAACCTTATACATAATATATTGCTGAGTGATACCTGGACCAGCTAACCTGAGCAGAGTCGTCACTTCACGTGCAGTGATGCTTTCTTTGTGCTGTCTGGAGTGGCCTCAAGAGAGGCCAGATCAGCCAGGCAGGCAGGGCTGTGCCATGGCTGACATGTTTATCAATCAACAAAACGAAGTCACTCTTCCTTTCTGCACGCTACCCACTAACTACCACTTACACACACACTTAAGTACAGAACTGACCTATTTTCCTAGGCCAAATTTACATTATTCCTTCGTAACTGAACTTGGCTGCAGAAAGATGCTAAAAGGAGATGAACAGTTTTTACACCACTGTAAACAGTAGTCAAAAAAAACCCATGAGACATTTCAACTACAAATTCAAAAAGAGGGCTCATTTACATGGGTTTTCAGGCTGTCATGGCAGATGTTATTTTTGAAATGACTATTCTCCCTCACGAGGAGGAAACGCAGTGTCAGGATGCACACACACTGCAGGCTTCTCAGCAAATATCAGCGCAGCAGTTCATGTTTCCAAAGACATACCTGCACCAGCATTTCAGCAGATAATGGATTTCACCTTCCCATTCACCTTGACTACACAATTCTAGATTCTCAGTGCTTACACTTCTTTTATGCCTAACTAAACTGGGCTTGGAGATGAGAAAAGGGTTTGAAACATGTCTTGTTCTTAATGCAGATACAATTAAGTACAACAAGTAAGTTCCTAATAGAACTGAATCATGAACAAATCATAAAATAAAGTATTTCATTTATTTTCAATCTTTTACAAAAGCCAGAGTTTGAGTGTTTCATTCAAGCTGCTAATAGGTAACATTGGCTTCTCACACTGAGATGCATTTTAAAACACTTTTAAAAACCAGGCCTTCCAGAGCCCATAAAATTAATTCTCATTAGCTACTTCTCAATCAATAGTGACAGAACAATATCAATTAATATGGTAACAACCAAGATATTCAGAATATTATCTAGACAGACTGTTCCCTTACTTAAGAAAAAACTTAAAGCATTTTGTTCTTGCCTTACATATATGAGCAGAGACATAAAAGAGGGAGTTAAAAATTAACAGAGAAGCGGGTATTCCTTCTTGTATAAGTTTCCTTCCTCTATAACACCTCAACTCCCTAGGCAGCAAGCTGGAAGAAAAATCTGTAAGCTGTCCTGTTGGATATTTATACTCAAGTGATGAATTTAAATCTGTTTTGCTTAATGTGCTTTACATGTGCTTCCAAAACAACTCCAGCATAGCCACCCAAACAGATTTCTTTTCCAGAAGCAGCAAGCTGAAATATGTAATATATAGTCCTATACATCACTAATATATAGTCCTATACATCACCTATACATCCTATACATCATCCCTATACATCCAGGGAAATACAAGAAAAGGTTACATCGTAATAAAAAATGCCTTGAACAACAAGATTTCCAAGCAAAATGTTCATTTATTCTTATGTTGCAGATAAAAGGTACCTGCAGCCACTCACAAACACTGGTGTGCCACAACACTCATGTTAAATAAGATTATCCTCCTTATGGGACAGATGGGACACTGCAACTTAAGTGACTGTCCCATAAACCAAGCCCAATCTCACACCTTAAAATGCAAAACCCATTTTAAAGAGCTGCCCACGCAGAGACGTAACACAGGGAGACATTGACACAAAGCATCAGGTAAAGTCCTTCAAAATACAGACATGTGAGAGATCATAAAGATTTAAAAGTACTGGAAAAGAGAACAAAAAAACAATTTAAGGATTTTTTCATTGTATTTTACAAGGAGAGCAGTAGTAATAAATTACCTTACTTCTCTTACTAGGGTTAGTCAGGACAATTTTAAACCCATAACCACATAAATTTCTGTATACAGGAAACATTCAACTGACATGTTTCCCATCATTATCAACAGTGTTTAGCATGTAAATTGACAAAGACAAAAGTGTCTACAAACATTTATTTTTAAACTGTTTGGAACACAGTAAATAATTAAATGTTTTTTCTCTTTGCCCAAAGGAAAAGGAGAATTACAGAGCATAAGAAGCACTGCTCAGCATCTTCCTAAAACTAATATATTTAATACATGTCAAATGTGCTGGGAGAAATGGCTTCATCTTGCAGAAAAGTGACTTAAAAAAAAACAAACCCAAATTAAACAACCCAATAAAAAATACAGCAAGGCAAGACAAGACATTCATCATTTGTCTGTTGATATTTTAATGATACCAATGATCTAACGATTGAGCTTTTGAAAGATACAACAAGATAAAACTAAGTTATTCTTTGAAGAAAGATATGTAAGACTTCTTTCACAAGCTTCACAATCACCCATTCCAGCTTTCTACACTTTTGTTTTAGATGCTAAAAGCAGGCAGCATTATATTCCCCCTTCTGAAATCCAAACTTTCCAAATGGAGCATGACAAAAGCTGAAGTCCTGAGTTAACTTCCACAGCAAGCTACAGGCATGCAGGGCAATCTGGTGTGCCAGAGCAGTTCTCAACAACATTGTTATCAGAGGAACGCTGACATCCAGCATTTAATCTACCAGCAAAACTGGAGTCTGCATTCTCTCTCACCAGAACCTCCAAAGCTCATCTGCAGCACAGACTGATCCATGCTTTAACAAGACATATTAGAAAGTAATTAAATTTATTTTCTGGTTGATTTCTGGATTCAAATAAAACATGTCCCTAGGCCATAACCAGCAAGAAGTTCTTCACTTACAATTAAATTACTGGTTACTTTTCTGCACTCCTTGTTGGGGTTAAATAAAAAAAAAATAACAAAGTGCCTGGGGGTCCAGAAGGCCTTTCTCCTACCATAAAACAATCAAAGCTCCATGGCCATTTTCCCACCCAAACAATAAAAGTAATAAACACTATTCAGACATTCCCAAAACTGATGGATTAACAAAAGAGGATGAAGGGTGTGGGGGGTAAAATGAGGTCTGACAACAACAAACCCTGGGGAACACACAGGACTGTGGAGATTCCACCAGCCCAATTAGAGCCACGTGACCCACGTGGGGTGGAATTGCTCCTGTGCCCACAAAATCCGAGGGGATTCACACAGAGGAAGAGACAGCACCAGCCTGGCACTTCCACCCCCTCTTTGTCAATGGAGCACCAGACAGACACAGCCCAGGTGCTGCTCTGTCCCCAGCCAGGCTGATGTGGGACGTGGAAGGAAAGGACACTGCCCCATGAGCGACACACCTGCAGCACCTCTCCCATCTCTCTGTGCTTCCAGGGCAGCTCATGGAGATGCAGGTGCTGGGTTTGGAGCTTCTGCCATGAAGCACAGTGAAATCACAAGGAGTGCCCACCACGGGCTCCAAAAGGAGTGGAATGGAACCCAACTCCACAATTACACTGGGGATTTTTTTTCTAGCTACCTACAAAAATAGCTGCAATAATCAAAGGCTCTCTGACTTCCAGGCTTAAAAAAAGGAAAAAAAGCAATGGAAAGACCCAGCGAAACTGCTGTCAAAGCCAACTAGAAGATTAATTATAAGGTGCCTGCTTAAATAAATAAATCCAGTGTAATTGCAGAATCTAGAAATTACTACTATGGATTATAAAAGCCACTTCTGGTTGGCCTGCTCTAAACCAACCAATTTAAAAACCCATCAGATATATGAATGGCATAAAAGCCTGGGTATAAACAGCCATGTCAAGTGCATTGTCTGTCTTCAAGTAAATTATATTAATGAACCAAAATTGTTTGGTTGTTTTTCACACCATGAGACAATGTTTACACTTGGCAAAATCCTCTGGCCTAGATTTTCAAGTAGGACTGCTGGTTTCAGGCACCTTACGTTTGATTTGCCAGACCACCCACCAGAGAGCTCTGGACCAGAACACTTCTTACGAGAAATAAAATCTGTTAATCAATCAGGGTATCTCACTGACAAACCAAATTTCACCTTTTTTTCTTTTTCGTTCACAGAAAATGTTGATAACGCACGTCAATCGTTAAAACGAGAATCCAAATATTGTGTTAGAGTATGATGCCACTGCTTCATAGAAAAACCACACTGAAGACATGAGGAGTAGGGAACGAGGTAAGAAATCAGTGGCAAGACTGCAGCAGTTCTGTCAGTGACAGAAAGCTGATATATACAAAAATCCTTCCTCTAAATTGAAGGATTCTTTATTTTATCCATATTGCCTTAGGATGGAGAGTGATGCATTCACAGAGAAATACCCAGCATTAATTTAGAAGCCCTGGTTTGCAAACCCATTTTGGCAGAATGTCCAGAGAGTAAGAATATGAGATGCTTCCTTAATTAAAGTTCACTTGATGAAGACAGGCCTCTAAAACACACCCCAGTCTAGGATTTACCTGAAGCTGCTGATACCTGCACCACCGTGTCTCAGGCTAGCGAAGAGTTTCCCCACCCAAGGCACAGCCCAGAGTAGCAGAAATAAAAGATGTAAGAAATCAAGCAGCCCTCTATACTCCACGCTACAAAGCAAACCATCTGGCCCAGAATACTTCTCTCCACAATTACTATGTTCTTGCCTAGTCCTACACGATAGGTAGTGAGGAAACAGACTAAAGCATGTCAATAGAAGCCTTCCAAAGGAAATGCACTTAGAACAGACCCTCAGGAATACTTTCCTCACCTGGAGACAAGACTGCTACAGATGTAAGAGTCATTCAAGTACAGATAATGATTTATCTGGAAGTCGTTTTGAGAAGCAATTCCCTTGTATAATTAAGGCAGCTTGGCTCAGGGAGCACGGAGGCAAAGGCAAACAAACAAGTTTGCAATCAGAGTGTAACTTGCATTCATGTTTGTGCTCAGAAGAGAAGGGCTTGCTAAACCAGAGTTCCTGGTCCCTGTTTAACTGGTTCATCTCTTGCCTCTGGCTGTCCCATTAGCTCTCACATCTGCAGCAGCACAAACACCATGTTTTTATTATTTCTGCTAATCTTATTTTCCATGTATTACATACAACACTAAGTGTTTATTACTCCAGCATGTGGGTAGGTTAAACCACACCTGCTTCACAAGAATGGAAAAAAAATTACTAGCGCAACAAAGCACTTAACAAGAAAATTAAAAAATAGTTGAATACCTCCTTCACCTAATTCTACTCAAGAATGCCTTACTATAATCACATTTCTAGACTCTTCCTCTGTTGGTATTGCAGTTACTACACTTCAGCTGTCACATCCTGGAAAGTTCCTGTTTCCAGACTGTCTTTCCAGCAGTACAATGACAAAATCAACCTTCTGTACCTGCAACTCCAGGTTAATACAGTTCAAGGTCTCTCTCCAGATACTTCAAATGCTTAAGCTACCCAAGAGTTGGAAATGGCTCAAGCTACCCCAAGAGATCACCTCTCACTGCTGGGAGTGCAGCCTCCAACAGCAGCAGCATTTCACTAGCTAATCACTGAGAACCAAAAAAACCCACCAAAATAAACAAAAAAAACCCCACCAAAATAAACTTAAAAGCATAGAAAGCTGAACCTTCATGTAAACTGACTCCAGAAAGCAAAATGACCAAAGACCTTACAGCTTCCAAACTAAGGTACAAACACATTCCCAAACATATTCAAGCTCTCTCACAATTAATTTTTCATGCACAAGACACACCCACTCACCCCCACAAAGCAAAACAAGCCCAGCACAAACACTACAAAATTAATCAAGGAAGGAAGAGTACGCATGAGATGTTTATTTCTATTTTTAAATACTTGGGAGGTGCCCCAATACTCCCTGCCTAGATAGATAACTAAGAAGGTGCTCCAGAACTGTGAGATCCAGTGCACGATCTGGCACGAGCAGGCACATCCAAGCAGCAAAACATGAGAGAAGCTCAAAAGGCGATTAAGAAAGCTATTAAGAAAGGCTTTTGAAATAATTGTTTCCTCTAAGCCAGGATAGACACTAACCCAGGGTGTTGCTGCAGAGAAGAAAAAAAATATATATACATATATATGTCTGTATTCAAGCACACCAAAATGCTCTAAGCAGACTATGGTGTATAAAGAACAAGACAGTCTCCTCCTTGTTCCCACAGTTCGTTTCTGCCTCAAGCAAAGTTGGTTGCCACTCTGGTTGCTCTCTCTCTCACCCAAATGGTTTGCATAGCAGATATGCTGAACAATCAAGTTTGAACCAGGCCCTAATCCTGCTGACTTTTCTCGCAAAACTGCTGGAAAGGAATTCCTCCTGGCAGCTGCAGTGCCTCTGCTCATTAGTTTACCAAGCAGCAGCAGAATGGACTGGACAGGCACATCATTTCTGTGCTGCCTTAGAGAACAGCGACATGGGCCAGGCAGGCAAAGGGAAGGCTCCCAGCTTCCCAAACACATATTGGGAAGGAGAACAGAAAAAACAGAGGTCTGAGAAGAAAGACAGCTTTCAAGAACCCAGGCAAGTTACGGCCACACTTGCTGCTGTTGTGGGAACACAAGCTGGGAGGAAACTCCTTTCCCTCTGCTCTAAGATTTGGGGGTGGGGATGTCATCCTTTTAGGGTTTTTTTTAGACCCTTCTTTAGGGCATTGTGTTTAACCAGACATGGCACAGTTATTCACACCAATTCCAGTGTCTCCTGGATACTAGAAGAATGAGTAGGATAACATTGCAAAATAGCTGGCCACTTGATCATGACATTCTTAGTCCAGACAGCACCCTCACATACAGGTCAGATCATGCAGCCCACTCAGCACACACAGAAAAGCAAATGTTTTTGCTTCTTGCTATGCAATTTCCTTGAAGTAACCCCATTACAGCACACTTAATGTAAATAGAGCTTTGCACCATTTATGGCAAAGGTGAGCCCCGTGTTGTTGAAAAACATTTCCTCCTCCTCCCTCATCCCAGGCCAGCTACCATTTCAATAAATATTTAATAAGTAGACAAGAAAACCAAGAAAGCTTCACAGCTTGAGATTTTCAGGTACTACTCGCATGATGTTGAATTTATCTACTGGAAAGCATTTGGACACTGTATCCAGAATCCAGAGCATGAACAGCACGGGACAGGTACAGCACACTGATCTGAGTGCCATTAAAACAATGCCACGATTAAAACAGCAATGCTGGTTCACAGAGCAAAATGTTCCTTTTAGACCAGGCAAGAAGCTGGAGCTGGGACCTGTGATCACCACAGACTTCAGGGGCCTCCCACTGTCACCAGAGACCTCCTGAAAGGCTTCCACTGCATTCTCCACTCCAAAAATGCCCTCTTTGCTCGCTCACACCTCTTCTCCTAAAAAGATCATCTGACAGGTGCAGATAACTCTAACCATTTAAAGAAGCATCCTAAGGGTAGAAAATAATAAAATTTTTGCCTAGGAAGACTATGATTTTTTTCATCTGTAAGATGATTTCCAATTACTTATATTCTCCTGTAAACCACTTGATCCTAAAGCAGCCCTTGAATTTAAAACCTCTCTACAGCTGGTTTGCTGGAAGGGGTGTTTGTTTTCACTGCCACCACTTTCTTCATCTCCTGGTGCAAGGTATTACTGATTATTTTAATTTCTTTTCTACAGAAGAGAAATGGATGCACACAGACAAACAACTGCAGTGAGCAGAAGAGGAAGAAGGCTTCATCTCTGAATTAGGGATTTGCATACTGGTTTTATCTGTAACACCCACTGCAGTACTTTATCCCAGACTTTCAGATCACAAAAGACAGAGCAGACAGTGACTCACTGCAATTTCGGTTCTGCATGTAGCGCTTCACGTGGACCAGTCAATTCTGATTCTGCCAAACAGCCTTCACAGGCACTCAAAGTAAACCAGCTTCTCTAAGAAGTTCCTATTCATGTGCTGCCTTCATGAGGAAAGCTCCAGAGATGGAAGGGAATTTAGTCAATGTTTCCCCTTTGTGCTGTAATGATTTAAGATTCAATTAATACAACACAGGGAGGCACTAATTCCAAAACACCTGCCTTCGTGATAACTGGATTAAGACCTCCAAACTTGCTGCACTCCTACCAGTGCCAGCCTGCCAAACGACAGCAGTTGTCAATATCGACCAACTGGAGGCTGGGTTTTCTGCTAAAACCTAGAGCACTCTTTAAAGAGGATTCCCCACAAAACAGGAAGGGAAAAAAACAGAAAAAACACCCGACTTGACAGCTCTGAATTTGTTTAGCCAGAAGTCACAGCTCCTCCCCTGCACACTTTGAAGGCTGGAGACTGGAAATGCTCCTATCAGATCCTTTCAAATCCCTCAAAGGGAAGAGATAAAACCAAATAAAGGGATAGAGCATCCTCAGAGACAGAGCTACTCCCTCACTGATCAGTATACTCTGGGCTCTAGAGAGAACGGCTTCAAGAAAGATTTTGGGGCAAAAGGCTGGCAGGATGGAGAAGAAAAGAGAAGAGCCAACAGGTTTGGGGCTTAGTGCAGGGTTTTTCTCCTTGTCCCCCTCAAAACAGGGGTTTCTTTGGATTAGTTTGGGTAGCACGAAAAAAAGCGCCTCAGAATTAAGACCATGCTGGTCTGAAATCTAGGGAGAAACTTTTGAGGCTGGTGTGCCAGCACAGTAATTAACAAAATGAAACACTTTCTTACCTTTTCAACACCACAGAAACTATTTCAACCACACAAGAAGGAGCTGATTTTTTTTTTTTTTTTGCTTTACACCCCTTCATCACCCTGACCTATTGGAACCACACTTAAAAGCTGGATCTGAGCGCTCAGTGATACATAACTTCCATTTTAGTGAAACAATCCATCTGCTCCATGTGACTCAGAGCCTGCTTTAAGAATGCAATACTGTTTAGGCCAACGGTTGCACCGCACAAAGTGTTTTGTTCACATGCATTCCTTTGGGATGACAGAGCCTATCCACGGCTGTAACGGTTGGGGCCTGTGGTTTTTTTCCCTCATCCGCTGAATGCTGCAGTGACTAAGCTGACAAAAATTCCTAGCCAATTATAAACCCACTTAAAGAGACAGGCAACCCCCCTGCAACCTTCCCTTGCTATCCTATACGGGAAGTTTCTATACATAGAAAAACATGTCCTCCTCCCAAGGCCTGCGTTGATATAAAAGACTTTCTCTGCGCGCCCAACACTTCAAACATGCTTCCTAAATGGCATCATTTCCCAAAACTATAACCTTTAATCATCCATCTATATCCCTCGCATATCAACTGGAAAAAAAATTTTAAAAAAACAAATTATGACAAACTGATCCCATAATTGATTGAAAAGTTAGAGAAGCCATTAATGGGGGAAGATGAGCGCGCTGGGGAGAGATGAACCTGGACAGCTACGGAGCAGTGTTTATTAAGGAGGGAACAGTTAAGTGCCTATAAACCCAGTATGTTGCAACCACAAAAAAACACATCAGGAGGGTCACACTTGGTGTACAAAGTAGAAGTTTGATCCACCTAAGAGCATAAGCTGAACTTTAACTAGCAACAACTGAGAACTTTTGAGTTGCCCTCAAATCCCTCTCAGTAACCAAATTCCAAAAAAAACACTAGCCTTTCCCAAGAGTCATGTGCTGAATTCATTCTCGCCTACACTGTCAAGGGCTACACAAATACATTTAATAATTAGCCCGGGCATACAGAACTGTGCTTTGGGCAGGTAACTACACGTTCAGCCCAGCAAGAAACAGTAAACAAAAAAAATATGGAGAGAATGGCACATGGTTTCCAGCTTTAAAAAGCCAGGCTCTGGGGCACCTCAGACTCTCCCCATTCTATGGTGGGCAAACTCGTTGCTAAATCATTTTTAGCGCTCGGCTCATAGCACATGCACATTCCATTCCCTACACTCAAAAGGAGGGGGAGGAAGAGACAGTCGACAACTGAACCAGGCTGAGTTCACCTCAGAAGAAAAAGGCAATTCAACAACCTGTATTAACATATCATTATCCGAGCATCTTTTTATTAGAAATTAATTCTCAGAGTCATAGACAGACTTGAGAAGGAAATCCCACTATTAGTGGGAAAGAAGGCTAAACAAAGGCTTCTTCAGGACTGCTATACACTGAAAAACTTGTTTGCCACATAAAAACTATTTATGAAAATGCTTAAGGACAACTAATTCCTACATTCATGTGTGCTGGGGAAGGAAAAATAGGAAAATGGTTCCTCCTACACAAGGTTTTTAGAGAACATCATTCCTATCCAGGATTGAGCCTAAGTTTCCTTTTCCTTCAGCCCATTTCAAATTTAATGGCAGATCAGTCATCATAAAAGATGTATTTCTATGCATTCCATGAAAATGGGACAACTGGGCAGCTGGAGGACAGATCACTTTAGGGCCCCCCACCAAGATGGTAAGACTGCAGCTCAAGTTCACCCCTTGTCTGACATCCATACAAGCATTACCTGCCAAAACTGAAATCCCTAGGAAAACTCGCAACCCACTGCAAGCTGGACTCATTGCGTGGATAAGAGCCACAGAGAACTGCAGAAAATGCTAAGCCAGGCTGAGTTTGCCTTGTCCCTGTGACATCTGCAAGAACACAGCAAAAACACAGCTTTCTTTTAGTTTTACACTTGACATTTCCCTGACATTTTCCCTATAACCCTGCTAGCTATTCCCAGCTCCCAGTTGTTTTGCAAATACATCATAAAATTAAAGCCTTACATTACGTCTAATTAACTATCCAATACAATTGTCTATTCTATTAACAAACATTTGTCTTATCTATATCAATGGGGCCTGGAAATGCATGTTAAGCACATTAATGAAAGATTTGGTTCAAGTTTAGATTTGTATTTCATTGTGTAGATTTAATGTGGCACTGCTGCACAGGAAAGTAAGCCAAAAATTCTCTAAACAGGGGATCAACTCTCAGTCTGCTCCAGGATGATAACAAATCATTTAGAACAGCAAAGTGCTGCAAGTAAAACCAAAAGCATTCTGTTTCCAACCCTAGCTAGGCACCAGATTATCAAATTTCTGAAACATCACTAACACACACTACTTCTAAAAGTATATTTAGGATGTGACTGAAGTTTTAAAGCACTTTTATTTTTCTTATTTTAAGTTCAAAATAAATCAACATCATCTTAGAAATCCTCACTGAATGTGATCACAGCCATCATTTATTTCCCTCTCCCCCTCAGGCCCCTTGGGCTGCAAAGTCATTCCCTTCTCCCAGGAGCTTCCACACAACTTGAGGTTAGACCAGGACTTCTTTTCAAGCACTCCCTGTTAGAAGGTTGTCAGACACCCAGTGTGCAATCTGGTGATGCTTTTGTATCCTCCTGTAAAGAAGAACTGGCACTCTTTTCTTCCCCAGCCTTTACCACACAGCACCAGAGAAACTGAACTGAGGAATGAACACAAAAACAACTCAGAAAACCAAAGAATTATTTCCTATCAGTGACCTCCCAACTGCATTTCTACAGGGCTTTTTTCTGACAGTGAAACAGTTTCTTGGCACAAGACAATTCAAGTAAATCCATTAGAATGGTCTCTATGTAAAACAGAGTTTGTATTACTCAGACTAACTGGGCATTTAATCACCCAACCACCTATAAGGAACTGTAGTGCCACTAAAATCATGGCCTCATTTACTGTCTCGTTCCACAACACATGGATTACCCCTTCCCATCATCTCAAACAACACTAAGAAAAATTAGTTTCTCCAACAGCATGGATGGCCACTAAAATGTGGCTACACATCACCTGGTGACCATAAACACACCTCTGGACTGACAAAGCAAGTTGAAGCAAGTGTAAAATGTGATGTCTTCAGAAGATGAATGTGTGTGTGTGTATATATGTGTAAATGCGAGTAGAAAAGACACAAGGTATTTTCAAAAAATTCATTTTTTTCATTCTTTATTCCAAAATGTGGGGAAAAGTTCTAAATCTTTTCAAAATATTTTTAAAAGTTCCTTGTTCTCTTTTTTTTTTTTCTTTTTTTGGGAACACGTAGCAAAGCTGTGGACTGAGCTCACTGCATCATCTTTTCATACTGGAAAATGAAACTCCCAAATTTAAAGACTTCTCAAAACAAACAGTCCTCTACAAATCTTTGTGCCAAAAGAAACTAGGAAGCCACGATGAGTACTTAACATTATCACATAGGCTTTGGTGGCTAGTGCAGGCTGCAAGATTCTTCCCAGGTTATGCCATTTTATAACAGAACAAAGAAAAATGGCAAGTATACATTTGTTTAATTTTAGCCCTTTTCTCAGAATATAAACCACTGCTACAGTAATTAACTGCAGATTGGCCTAAACTGCTCTGCGGCCATTCCAGCTTACTAATTAAATATGCTCTCACAGCCATAATAAAAATTCTGGGAAACCTCTGGCTGGAGAGCAAACTTCTCAGGAGGGGAGCGAAAGTCAGCAAAAAACTTCATTCAGAAGGAAAACACTAACAAATTTTTTTTAACATACTCCAGATTTTTCTAACTCAGTGACACCAACTGTGCCTTTTACAATTATTATCTTTTTGTCTGTTTAGTCCTTTCAGAAGATGTTTATTTGCTAGAGAGTTTGCATACCAACCAAATACAACCAACAAACAGCCTGTCCATTTCAAAATATGGTCAGGTTTATATGATACTTATTTTTTTTTAAACCAACAAAGGTAGGATTAGTGTTAGATAGACCAGTTTCACTTATTATTATACCACATCTTATTTGCTTGCTGAAAGAGTAGAACTTAAAAACATGTTGTCCTCTGCTGACATATATAATATCTACTATATTTCAGTGTTTGAGGAAAAAAAAAAAGCAGTAGCAAACAGATAAAAAAAAAAAAAAGCATGCAAACATAATTTTAAGCAAAATAAGAATAATTTGATTCATCAGCTCTGGCTCCCAACTTCTTCCCCTCTCTTCCTGGCTATACAGTTCACATATGTTCACTATTTCTAAAGGACAGGGGAATACAGTGAATATTCCTCAGAGATGGGAAGACAAGGAGAGAAAGGGGGGCAGGGGGAAAAGTGTAGCACATGGTTTTCAGCACTACTCTGCTGAATCAACAGGGAGCAGATTCCCAGCTGGTGCACACTGTAAGCACTGCACAAGTCAATGGAGCCATGTCAAACGACACCACTCAACTGCATTATCTTCTGAGCTCCGTGTAAACAAACAGGAGCAGATTCCGAATATTTGTGAGAATACATCATGTTACTGTCTCCATATGTTTAAACATTTTAGTAGAAGGCACATATGGACCACTCTTCCCACTCACTGTCATTCTCTCCCTCCTGCTCCTCATACACCGTATCTTCTCGGGCCATTGTCAAACCAATTCAAAAATGAATAAGGATGCATTTTCATTAAAAACATTTTGTGCTTAGCTGCCATCTGCTTCATCGGCCTCCAAATCCTCACATGCCTTTTCCATGGTCCTCAGTTTCACACGTTCAGAAGCTCAAAAGTTTTCTCCTGTTGTATTGTGCAGTGGGGTCTAGATGAGCTATTGCTTCATGTCAAATTCACCTCTTTTGAACCAAGTGCTTAATGCTTACAGCCCTAATCCCTGTCCTCTCCACAATGCCAGCTTACACATCCTTTTTTTAATGTCTAAACTCTAATCTTAAAGCTCCCTCACACACTTCAGATACTCCCCATCACTGTTTTTATGGGAAGCATGGCTCTTCCACCCTCTCTGGGAAATATGGGAGCTCCAATTTACTCTCTCACAAGGGGGGAACCCAGACCCCTCTCATCCTGTCCCACAGAAGCAGCAGCTGAAGCCAACAACCCTTTCCTCACAGACATAACAGCCTGTCTCCCCCATAACCAGATCCCTTGTCTTTTCTCTGAGTAGGAGAAGTTTCAGCAAGTATTTGACACTGAGCATCTCCAGTTCCACTGGGGGAAAGAAGACAAATTAAGATAGGGGGAAAAACCCAACAGGGCACCATAGGTCTTATATACAGATCACTGCTAGTTTTGCTATTACTTTCCCAAATAGTTTGCCCAGTTCATTTCTTACAGCCCTAGCAATAGCAAAAGTGTCTTAGGAATGATTAGCTGGACTTGCTTGAAAAAGAATACAAAAGTTATGGTAGACAAGGGATCCTGAACTTCCAGGCAGGCTTTCAAGTGTATAATTTACATTTGGTTTCTGCAAGCTTGGAAAGGCCTAGTGACTAAGGCAGCAGACCTCAAAAGTTAATCATCAGCAAGAGGAATACAGAAAACAACCAAAGTTTTTTTTACAGCAGACCACTGGACAGGCAGAGCTAGTGTGTCATCAGACACAAGGCTTGCAAGGGGTACAGCAGGAACAGTTTTCTCTGGTTCTCACATCAGTTGCTGAGCGAGATGCAGGCAGCTTCCATAAACCTTTCCAGCAGTCACAACTGCCAGAAAAAAAGAAAAACATAAAAGGCCACAGTCTCATTTGTATGTCTGGACACTCAGTTTTTATCTTTTCCATCTCTACCTGTGCCCCAAAGCACTGATGCAAACAAACAACTTCAGTACTCTCTTTTTATCTTGAGGGATTCTTCTGTGTGGACCTGCAACCCCAGTGAGGCACAGCTGGCATTTACTACACCAACATAAAAGTAGGTGCAAGTCGGAGAGAAGAGAGCGTGCCAAGCCCAACACAACATACTGCAGCTCCAAAGAGAGCAAACTAGTATTGCTGCTGCCTTGGGGCACTCGAAGGTAGAGGAATGTACACTACACAGAAACCAGGGCAACCAAACTGGCAGGAGAGCTGCTGACGCTTTACGCTGAACCTTAAAAATACCCAGAAAAATGTAAAAGTTACAGTTTCTTTGTAGCTTGCTCTTTTATAGGAATGTCCATGGATTATTCTAAGTCAGACACAGCATATCCTTCCCTCCCTCCTCCCTCAGCATTGTTCCTGCACAAGTTATATTGAAGGAAGCACAAGCTTCTTCCTTTGTTTGTGAGCAAGAAAAAGAAGGAAAAAAACAACTTCCACTCAACGGCAAAACTAAACAGAAGCCAGGCTACTTAAAGTACCAAGTGTTCCCACACAACATTTACCCACCAACTTCAGATCTTTCAGTGTAAAACCTAAACAAGGACAAGAGAGATTTAATACACACTCCTCCACAGAGGCAGAGCAAAGAAAAATAAAAAGGCACAAAGGAACTCTGAATGATAGAGAGCATTTTCAGCTTGACATTACTGTGACGCACAAGAAGAATGTCAGGGTTAAATTAGATACTGCACTAGAAAAATATTCCCTGGAAAATAACATAGGTGTCATATCTCGACCGGTAGGAAAATGCTGACTGAACCACTCAGTAACTGAAAAGTCCTTCCTTCTATTCTTTTTCATGTCTTGTGTGATTTTGTGCTGCAAGAGTCCTCTGCTGATCAGGAGTTCATTGCCAAAGTGCCCAAGCAATCTAGCAGGGGAGACAAAAAGCTTCCTTTGGAACAACTGCACTTTTATACCACCCTTGTTTTTCTTCAGAACAGGAGTACTTTGGGGTTGTTTTCTCTTTAGATGAATGGCCTGCAAATTTAAAGTCATCTTCCTCAAAGTCTGTGGCTTATCACAACAAACAGAATAGAACTCACTCTTTTTATTGATTAGAACTTGATAATTTCTGTATGTGCTGTACATCCTGAGATACTCTAAACCAAATTGTTTTTCCACACTGTAATTCTCTTAACAAGCCTTTCAAGGTTCTTTTCCAATACTTGCTTTCTTCTTCACAATCTCCCATGAAAGGAGATGAAAGCATATATGGAAAAAAAAAACATTACCTACACCCTTGCCTTCAAAGTCCTGCTATCACAGTCTAACTATGACCTCATTTTATTTAAACAAATTTCTTCTCATGTGTATTTGGGATCCAAATTATTTTAATAGTCCCTTAGATGCCAAAAAAGTTTCTTTGCATGTTACTTTTGTCTACTCCAAATAGGTAAAGCACACAACAGAAAGCAAGTTAGTCATTAAATCTCATGAAATACACACTCATTACATTCACTCAAACCACCGAGGGCAATGAGGTTGCACAGGAGTCACCTTGGTCACCCTCTGTAGACAACAGAGTTACACTCTGTTAATGAAGACATAAATTTGGCCTGCAGGACTCATAGAAACACTCCCCTCACCCGGGGCAAAGCACAAAGTCTCCCAGTAACAGGCTGAGGGGGTTTCTTTGCTTTGTTTAAAAAACGAACTTTATTTCCTGTAAGTATTGATAAAAGCACATACTCCAAATGCCTTTTTGCAGAGGTATTTTTGGCATGTGTTGAGTGAAACTGCCCCACGAGCTACTTTAATTGCAGTTCTAATTGAACAGGAGGACTCCACAAGCAACTGACAAGCCACTTTAGAAAAACACATCCCCAGATGAAGGTAACCTGAATATAGTCCTGAAGGTAACCTGAATATAGTCCTGATTTCTCTCACACTGTGGTGTTTCCTATCATTATGGCAGCTTTGGTCAAGACTGCACGTGGAATTTGGGAACTGTTCCTCCCAGTGACGACTCTTTGTAATTAAGCCATACTGATACTGCAGGGCTCAGCTTTCGTAAAGTTACAGGATGAACTCAAAAAGCCTGCCATGTAATCGTGTTACCTGAGTAAACTATGTGTTTGTTTACTCTATTTTTAAAAAGTGAGAAGAGATCAGGTTTTGTTTTTGCTAATACTTGCTATCAGAAAGACCTAAACCTGCCAGATAACAACAAAACAGGCATGGGTAACTTCATTGGGAGTCAAGATATTCATGGATTCTTTGACTCTGCAGACCGTACTGCGAAAATAAATGTCAGTAAACAAGGCCTTACATACAGGATTTACCATTACAGAAATATCTGGAGGTGCATGCCAAGAGAAGCAAAAAACAAAGTCCAGCTAACAGCTTCAGCACGCACGGCAACAGCTCTGGCACACATGGAATGTCACTTCAGCAGGAGGAGATGGCACTCGATGGCCACCTCCTGCCAAAGTCCTCAAGGGAGGTAAAGCTGCCTCCAGCTTTGCTACAAAGGCATTGGTTCCATACTTACACTTTACACTTACCTTCCACTTTACACTTCCATGAGGAAGTAACTCAGGAAGTTTGTTGGGGTTTGTTTTACAGTTGCTGATTTATTGTTTTCTTTTTTTTTTTTCATTTAAGTGAGACAAACCTGATTGGGGAAGAATCTATTTGTGTGGCAACTGGGTAACTCATGTAAACTATACACAACTAGAATAAAAGTTTCAGTTGCTGAAGAGCTTCAAATAAAACCACAAAACTAAATGTTTACTTCCAAAAGAGGTAACGAAAACAGGATATCTCCTCAAATCTTACTTTTCTGGCAGTGGTTGGTGGTCCAGCAGCGGTAGTTGTACTCATTGTTAATAGATGTCTTCTCACACAATGGCTTCTCTTCCATTGTTCCCGGACACAAGTCCCCACACTCCTTTGGAGGTTTATTCCCAACGATGTAGTTATTGGACACCGCATCTAGGATGAGAGACCAGTCCACTGTGGAGAGGTAACACAGGTCAGAGTTCTTCTCGATCCGGATGGCCCCGCGGGTGATGTTCCTCAAGTTGTGAAGCCCAATCTCTTTAAGATTTGTCATTTCAAAAATAACCAAGGCATAGTTGTAGAAGAGGTTCCTGCCACGAATGACTGTGAGGTTGGGGAAGAGATCACTGAGGCTTTCCAAGCCTGCCACACGGAACAGCAGCAAATAGTCAGTGATGACAGTGAGCTTTGGGAAGCGGAAGCTGCGGTAATCCTCTGCTTTGGAGATGAGCAGGATCTGCAGGAAACCCTCGATCACCGTGCAGTTCTCCAGGCGCTTCAGCTCATGGATATCATTGCGAATGTCGACATTTGGCCCGCAAACTGGAATGGAGAAGGAGGAAGAAAGGTTAGTAAATAAGGCATTCCTAAGCCTTTTGAAACTGGAACGCAAGAAGGACATTCTGATGGCCATAAGATTTTTAACTTTTAATTAGGTTGCAGTGTTAAAATAGAAAATGAGTGCTTGATTTACACCTACATGGAATCTTCATTTCATTTAACCTATCTCACTAAGCGCTACCAGGAGCGGCCCAGGGATGGCAGCTCTCCCTATATTCTACAGCACACAGAGAAATGTTGGTTTATTACTGCTGATGACAAGGGCTGCATTACACTGAGGAATACAAAGATGCACTTGCACACCTGCTTCAAATTAGACCATGAATGTGTGCCCAGAGCAGGGCTTAAGCTGCATCACTTCAAACCAGTCAGGTAAACCAGAAAGTGATCCACTGGTCATTACATTACTAATTCACTCCTCACCCCGCTTAAGACACAAGCACACAAAGAGGGCATTTCCCAGAAAATTACAACTCAGGCCTCAAATCACTCTTTCTTTCCAGGGTCACACGGCAAACAAGCCCTAATTCTTGGAATACTAGTCTAGCAGTGGGTCAGCAACAACACTAAATGCACGGAAAGCTGGTCAGCACTTCCTGCTCTGTGACTGGGAAGAAAACAAAGTGCTTGGACTTATAGCAGTGAATTCCTGTTTGCATGTTCCAGTAAACCAAGTTTCACTAATTTTGGCACCAAGAGATAAAAAAGTCTCTTGAGTTCTGAGAAACACAGGATAAATTTATTTACAAGAACATGCAGCATCACAATGAAGAATCTTTCCTTGAAAACAGCAGATTGAACTCTGCGAACTCTCAAGAAAACAATGACCAAAAGGATTATTCCCTAATAAATCTATGTATTAAGTCTTTCCATATTAGAGACATATCACAATAAGAACATTAAAGGGGCTGGAAGACATGTGTTAATAACGTAATATTTAGACACATACAATCCACTTGGACGTAAAACAAAGAACTACAGAGTGTAGAGGGCTGTTGTTCTTCAAAACCCTCAGAGCTGGTCTTCTTTGGAAAACATGGAAAAAAGATTCCCCATTAGAGACACTAAGTTGCTTGTAAGCAAACAAAGCAAAATGCCTATTTATTTAAGCAACCCAGAACTCAAATAAAACACCAAGCAATTCAATTTTGTGGAAAGGTTCTCTTTTAATGCATGCTAGGCTTAATTATTTTAAAAACATCTTTTCCTCAGACAAGGGAAAGGTCTAAACAAGCACTGGAGCCAAAAAACTTAAATTCTAACCCAGACAAATTGTCCAGAGATTCAGAAATTGCACTGACAATAGAAAGCAGTCCTTCCATCCCACAACACTTATCTAAGGCTAATAACTTAAGCTAACAAAGGATCCAGAGCATGAGCATGCTAAAACCACAGCAACTCTAATACCCAACAAGGACTTAAAGACCTCTAAGTCTTTAAAAGACTACAGGACTTTCTGGTTAGAGGGACAGCATAAAAAAGTAAAATAGGGTGAGATCTTTGTTAGGAAACAGATGTTTCTACACAAACTATTACCTAATCTTCCTTCTGTAAAGATTCAAGCTGAAAGCAAAGGCTATTAAATGTGACTTGCTGCACTGAAGTAGCTATGTGCAAGAAAGTTCACTCCCTAGACCTTCAAAAAAGAATAATAAAGACTAATGTGCTACCAGGAACGCCTGGTCCTCATGAGCACTGAGACAGGAAATCCCCATTTTTGTACATACTGATTTCAGAAAAATTGGACTCTACTGCTGGAATATGTGTCAAGGCTTGAACTTCAGGAAAACATTAAAAAGGGTGAATGAGTTGGCACTACCCAGCTTTAGAAGCCAGATGGAAGAGGGAGAATGTTAAAGAACTCCAAGATAGTAGATCTGGTAAGAGATGCAGTGGTTAGTGCAGAAGAAGTGAGGACTTCTCCCCTGAACCTGTAGGAAAAACAACCTCAAGCCTTATTAAATTCCTTTAACGAGCTGGTACCCACATCTTGCTTTCAACTTCAGAAATCATCTTCTAAATCCACAAACCCTCCATCCACCCTAGGGACTGTGCCCTCTACCCAAAGGGTATTTACACTCTGACTGGGCTTCTTCTGTTTTGAAAAGTCAAGTTAAAACACAGAGTGTCCCCCATTAAACCCTTTTGGTTTCCATCTCTGCCCGCTGGCAGGCCAAGGTGAGCAGTATGGCTCCTGCCACGGCAAAGCGAAAGTAGCGGAATTTATTTTCCTGCCATAAAAGTTTAGAAAGCCTAACTGCTCCAAGCCCTTTATTTTGTTAAAGAAATAAAATTTGCACTTGCGCTGACATTTTGCAGGCAAGGTTCCAGAGTGATGGGTTTAAAAACAGCTGAGTTACAATACCCTAAAGAACAATTTGTAAGAGAAATGGCAGCAACCGTTAACTAAAGCATTATATATCTGTTCATGTCTCTGTTTGAGGCTGGGCTTTCAAAGTCATATTGCTTTTAGCTTTATGTTTGTTTCAGCTCGAAAGTTACTTAATTTTAGATATTTAATGCTTTTATAAATCAATGAAATTTCTAGAGCTTTATGGCAAAAGTATGCACCCACTTGCCTCAGTTATGAAACATCATCCCCTTAGTATGGAAAAGGATGAAGTCCAGTGGGGTCCCACATTAGAAATTGATCACAGATGAGTGGCTGTTGACATTTTTGATTTAAGAACTTATTAGTTCATCTAGTGAGTTATGTTTTGCAGAACTTTACACATATAATGAGAACTGCAGAGACACAAATGTGAAATAGGACAAGCATCGTGGGCCATCCTGACACTTGGAAAAATCAGCTCTCATTAAAGAAGATATTTTTTAAAAGAAATGTCTTGTAAATTCACATTGTTCGCCAGAGTTAATTATACCACAATACATCATCTTTTTCTCACGTTTTTCTTGCTGCCCTGAAAAGGATTATATGAAAAACAAATTAATCAGAGCTCAAAGTCAACTCCAATTTCCATCTGGCTGTGCTGTGTTTTCTTTGGATGCCATTTGAGAGAAAGTGTATATGGACTTACAATATAAACTGGTCTGTCAGACACAATGAACTACACAGAAAATGCTCTTTAGAGCATTTATACTCCATTTAACAGTTTTGGATATTCCAGTTTAGAGAACTTTTTTAATATGACTAGGATAACTTGCCTTTGTTTCACGTTTAATCCAGAATTGGAAATTAACTATTATGTATTTATTTTGCTCACTAACAGAACATAAAAATGCAACAGCTGTTTATTACCCTGCCCTGCTAGTTCTGGGTAGATTATAAACACCCAGGATAATTACCAATAGTCAGATTCATGCTGTTTCCATTCAGCTGCCTACAGATTTCGAAGCCTTTCCTTAAACTGCCTATTATTTATCAGACTCCACCTAAACCAAGTCCCTAATTCAGAGTCAGAAATTTGTTCTTTAGAAACAAATGTATTTATTTGTTTAAAAGATAACTCCCCAATATGGTAAAATACTGAAGAGAAGCAACGCACTCTTTACCTAGACAAACACAAATGCCTCCCTGGAAACAGCCCTCTACTCCAGAAGTCCTGAGCTCTAGCTGGTATCCAACAAGAAGCCCACTTGTGCTCTTTCTTCCTGGGAGCATCCCATGGGCAAACTGCAGGGCACATAAACTTCCAAAGGCAACAGAAATACCCGCTCCACACCCCAGTCATCCAGACGACCTGCAGCCCATTCCTAGTCAGAGGACAGATCCAAGCCTGCTCATGTAACTGAGATGGGGTCAATGAACTACCAGGAAAAGTGATTGCATGTAACAGGTTCATACAATGAGAGTAATTAATGCTCCTTGATCTGGCAGAGCCTCCTGGCAAGTCTCCGTGTAAGTGGTGCCCTGGCTGGGAGCAGAGCTGGGGCTGAACACACACACACAGCACCACTGCTGAGGACAGGCTGGGCAGGCTCCAAACAAGCTGTGTCACAGAGTGCAGTGATCCAGCAGATTCCTCTCGACCTTAACTATGATTTGCCAAAGCTTACTTGGATCATTAGAACCATTTTGACATGCAGAACTGCCTTGTCACCTTGAGAAACACCTGCTATCTCATCACCATCTATTTACAAACAGTCATTAACTCCACCCAGCAGCTCTTCGCTCTTTTCCTACATCCGCCATTCACTTCAGGTCACTGGTGACTCCTGAAAGGACTCGGCTGTTGCCCTTCAGTGTTTGGAAGGAACCCTTCCCTTCTTCCTGCAAAGTCTCATCCTAGCCCAGACAAAGCAGCAGAAGGCTTTCTGTTCAACATTCACCCTATGCTACAACTTCTGCTTGCTACACCACATCCCAGCTGGACATAAATTCATCACAGCTAATTCATTATCAATACCAAGGTGTTCATGGGCAGCACTGACAGCTTACACATTCACTGGTTTTAATAAGAGGAGGATTCATTTCCTACAAGAAGCAATTTCATCATGATGTCTTGTATTCCTCCAGGTTGCTCCATTTAGAAGTTCTAAAGAAACACAACTACATATGTTTTTCTTGGGAAAAAACCACACTCCTCGACATTTTAAGCCTTGTCTTTGACCCTTTATTTTTTTGGATGACATTAGAAGGCTGTACTACACTGCACAGTCTCAATATCCTCTCAACTAGCCAGAAGTTAAAGATGGAGCAAGCACCACTATCCAGCTCTCTCAACATCCAAAGGTCTCAGACAAAGCAGCACCAAGGCAGCTCTGAGTCACCAAGTCAATCCAGCACATCCCTTTCACAATCCTAAAGCCTTTTCAACACAAGTCTACTCCAGCTGGGTCAGGCTTTCCCTAGCAACAGAGACTTGTTCAGCCCGAGCAGCCCTTCACATCTCTGAAATGAGAATGAGGATAGACAGCCTGCCATGAGCATCTCATCAGCAACCTCGACATCAACTCACCCTCACCTTTCTCCTGATTTCCCTTTGTTTTCCACCCTTCTGACTTGGCTTCAGTGAGAACTGTTTCCTTTACTTCACAGTAGAGATGCAAAGTTAATCTTAAATGAGGATACCTTCAGTGTTTCAGTTTTACAAAGAGCATCCCTTTACACTGGTTGCTGAAAAAAAGCACCAAAGGTACAGAAGTTGTTTTAATTCCATATTGTTTTCCTATCCCAGAGGTTGTAACACCCATTCTGAGGGCTAAGTCTGTGATCCACAAGGTTCCAAAGGGCTCTTTTTTAAGGGAGGGCATAAGGTTGCTCAACTTCTCATCTACCCTGAAATTCTGCACAGTTGGTAACAAGCACAGTGTGTTACCACCACTGCTGGATGAATTCCCACACAAAGAAAGAACTACAAGGCTTAATACAAGAACACAATTGTGGCTGGTTCTACTTTTAGAGAGTAGCTTGCTCACACCACCACAGCTCACTTTGCCAATAATGGCTTTTCTGAGCACACTCCACTCCAAGGAGAGGTCGGCTTTCCCAGACAGTTACTGCTGCTCTCTGGTCAGCAGAGAGCTGATGTTACTGAGTGCAGAACATTGCTCTCTCCCAAACTGCTCTAATGAAAGAGGCCTGACCACATCACCCCTCAGTAATGTCAGCTCAGAGCTGTGGGTCTTTCTGGGAGATCAGCACATCTTCTGAACAGTGTTGTTATTTATTCCCAACAGAGCCACTTCCTTTTCTTCATGTGTTTTTTAGTTTTAATCTATGGCAGGTCCTTATAAAGAAAGAGTCCAAAACAGCTACTGAATGTGGCTGCGGTCCAGCTGCCCTCATCCCAGATTCCCAGCATGCAGCATCCCTTTTCAGGCAAGCATCTCCAGAGTTCCCATCCCTCTCTCACAACAATAAAACATGTTTATTGCACTGAGTGGATTTAGATCTGCATAAGGTATCACAGGCTGCATATTGACATGTTTACTATCTACTGGATCAACTCAATGGAGGGGTTTTCTGGAACATTGGAAAAAACCTTAGGGCTCTAAAAAAATTCCTTGAAGACACTAAAAGGCTGAATCATGTTAGGAAAAAGGAACTGGACTTAGGATAAAGCAAATCATCAGGTTTATTAGGAGCCTCTACCCTACATGACTGCAATTGCTCAAAAGAGAAGCAGAAGGACACATGAGTGAAACCAGAAGGAACAGTCTGAAAATGTGATGCCCATACAGACTATAAACAGGGGAAAGTATAACTTGACTTTGATATCTCTCTTCATTCTTATTCCTAAGAATTATGCATGTTTTAAGGAAGCCATGAGGACTATCATACAGCCCTAGAAAAAAACCCTTTTAAGTGTTAGTCAGTCATCAGTGAACAGAGAGTCACTGCAGCCCATGGCCTGGGCCTAAGCCTTCCTTGTTCCCACAGTTTCAGGGACATGGAAGGCAAAGCTGGAAAGCCTGAGAAGGAACAGCTTAGCAACCACAATTTCCCTTCAAGCCCATGAGAAGTTTCAGTACAGTTGCACCATTTGCAGACGTAAGGAAAAAAAAATTACTACTGAAGTCTCAGGATTCTTTAATTGCATACTCTGCAAAGAAGAAATTAAATGTGGAGTTCACAGAAATCAGTGGTTGGAGAGATTGCTTATGACACTTTACATTAACACAGGATTCCACCACCCACTGAGCTCTTGGTTTTGCCTCCGTAGTGACACTATGAATGAGATATATATTTTAGTGTCTTTAATGTACTTACACAACCTCCCACAAAATTTCTGTACTCTCTAAGCTCACCTATCCTGTATGTGTCACATCAATCACTAGATCTCTTCCCAGGGAAGCCAGCTTCTGTGTTACCTCTTGGGATGTCAGAACCAGTAACAAGGAGGGAACTAAATCTACATCACGATTCAAGCTGCTTCCCTACCCACTGAACTATTTCTTCACTGAATATGCTACATAAAACTCTCTACATTTACCAAGATGTTATGAAGCTACATCTCTCAGGGTGGGGAGGGGATAGATAAAAGGCACCCCACGACTCAGAAAATGTCAATCATTTTAGGTTTTGCTAAGCAAGACCATAATTGAATTTCAACTTCTGCATTTCCAGCACTAGCACAACGCTGCCATCTTTGGCTTTCAAAACATGAAAGGGACTACTCAAACCCAAACAAAACCCCACTGTTTCCATTTGAATATAAGTCCTGAGAACATTCTTCATAACCTATCTAAGGCCAAGAAGGAGGGCTTGGGGTTTTTTTTCATTTAATTACAAGTTAAGCTTCGGAGGACAAAGCCAGACCACTACCATCTTCAAAACACTCACGGGACTGGAGATTATATTGCAATGTAGCTTGTAATTTCTGAGAAACATAGTCTATTATCATTAATTTACCTCATGCTACTCATCACTCCTATCAACCTTTTACAGAATTATTTTCACCCAGATTTGGAAGGAAAAAGTGGTGTCACAAGAGGCCAATCAAATTTGGTGCAAATACTTTAAAAGGCAACTAGATTCCCCTTCTCCACACACAGTTTCCTTGCCTCCTACAGCCCTTAGAAAAATACACACATCCTACTTTAATGTTCTCTTCTGCCACTCTACTAACTATATATTCCAAATCCAAGGGCCACTGTGTTACCACACTGACCAGAACAAAACATTCAAAAAATAACACACAAAAGGGCTACAACCCACATCACAAACTGCCTCTGCCTTTTTGCTCTTGCAATTTTTCAGCTGTCATTGGCTAAAGATATCTCTGGCATTGTTGCTTTCCATGAACTTCCTCCAACTTCCCCTTAAGTTTACACAAATAAAATTTCAAAATAAATCACGTTTTTGTCCCTCATCTCGCTTGCTTTCTCTCTGCCAACATTTTACTTTGAATATCAACAGGAACAACAGCTTAGCAAAAATGGAGCCAACAAAAAGAACTGAATCCCTTTAATAACACTGATTGATGCCTTCTCTACACAGCTCACCAGAGCAAGGAGGTCTAGAATTAGCCCAGCTCACGTGAAAGCATCCTCATGACAAGTCATCCCCAAATTAATCCTCTCTGACCGACTGCTCTGATACACCACATCCCTCAGGGGTTCCTGTGAAGCCACATCCATTACCTCCTGCTGCTGAAATAGCACATCAGTGGCTCGGCTGCCATGGATTCCTGCTCATCCTTGTGGGTGCACAGGGCAGGAATGGAGGGAGGATAATATCCAGCCCTGAGCCCCCAGCTATCACAGCCAGGAAAAGAAGCACCAAACTTTTAACCCTGATCTGTAGTGCCCAGCTCACGAGCAACACCTGTAAGATTCTCTGCCAAAGAAGAAGAAAAGAAGATCTAACTCGAAGATGAACCTCACCAGCAAGTTCCTCACCCATTAACACCCCGTAGGCAGCAAACACTGAAAGCCATTCTTTGAATCTTACCACAGCTGGAGCTGAACACGCTCACCTCTGACAAGCTGCTCCTGTGCATTTATAGGCAAGGGAAAGCTGCTACAAGCACCAGCTGAATGCAATTCCAGGATAATTCCCTGCAACACTGCAGAGTCACAGCCTGGTCGAGTTTGTGAGAAATTGTCAAACAACAAAAAAAGTGCAGAAGAAAGCAGGCAATGCCTAAATCACTAAAGATGAGCCCCCTCCTCACAGGAGACAGACTTCAAACCTCTGCACTTTTTTATATCCCACACTATAACTTCCCTGACAGCGCCACGAAACGGGCACGTGCCACTCTACACAAAATATGTAACATACAAGTGAGTAGGTGGCACGCTATGATCAATAACTATGAGAGTAAAACATTTTTTTAATGGTGCTAATAATGTTTAAGCCCCATGCCAGCAGCTTCAGTCTAATGCCTGCTAAAGCAAAAAATGGAAGACTGAAATTACAAGCTGTTTATAACACTGAATTTATGTTTCACAATCTGTGATGACAATAGAGCTTAGCAAAAATTGTCTCTCCTGGGAACTGTTCTTTCCACCTTTAAAAAAAATAGTTGTGCGCATGATTTTATTTATTTGTTTTTAAAACAGTTGTCTGCACATCCAAGTGACTCAGCAACTGGCTGACAGAAACCTATGGGATATACACTTAGGTAGCTGGGATAAGCAGCCAAATTCTTCCAGAATGAAAATTCATCATGTGGCTGGGCTCAGCAACTCACATTTAGGAAGACTTTACCATGCTCTTAGCTGCCTGCCGGGTTGCCACCCTGCAGTAATCTAGGAAAGCTGTCACTCTTTCAAAGCATTTGGGGAATTTTTTTAGTATTATTATTTTCCAAAAATGGCTGGCTAATCAGGCCAGATCATTCAGGCTTCATTAGAAGCCAACTGACAAAACAGTATCATAACATACAATTGCATCCATAATGGTCAGCAAAGGATTTAACAGTGAGTCATAGATCCACAGAAAAATTACCAGTCTGATGCAATTACTCTTAACAATATGCAACACAGGGCCCTCCTATGCTGTGCTAACCAGCTCTTAAGCAATCAAACACAGAAATCCCACATTCTCTGGCCTTCCACAGCACTGTTTCTGTTTTAACCAGCTGAACTAAGACTTCCATTAGTTCTGTATTTCCACCAAAATAGAAATTTAACATGGTGCTAAAAAAAAAAAAAATGATCTAACTGAGCAGAAGAAGAAGTTAATGCTATCAAACTTCATTTAACAGAACAGGGAGCTCTCCCATCCCGCCCTTCACATGGCAGCTACACAGCTTAAAAATCACATAGGTCATGCTGCAACCTGCTTTCTCAAGGCAGTTAAAATATGACCAACTTGCAATCCCCAAAAAGGGCTTTAAAGGTATTAAATTACATATATGCAGGTGCTCTGGGGCTTTCCAGCCATGAGCTAACTAGATTGAAAAAAGAACCTTCCTCTCTAAATACAAGGTAAAACACGTGGGCTGGCACCAGAGACAAGGTAACATAGTTCAGGCCTTATCAACCAAAAACACTTGCACCAGAACACAATTTAAGGCAAATGTAAACCAAAGTAGCTATACCAGGAGGAGTTCTTGCCTGACCTCACTTTTCTGGTGAATTGGATGCTTCTGACTCGCTTTTAGCATCACAAACACAGCCCAACCAAGGGCAGCGTCCTTCGTACCAAGGGCAGCAGTCACACGGTATTTATTGTCCCAGAGGCATCACAGCACAATAACCATGGAAAAAGAGAACCAAACACCTCTGTGATACCACTCCAGGTGAGCCTCTCCTCAAACAAAACATCCTTAATGCACACAGCTGAGAAGCTACCAGATAAACAGGGTTAAGCATGGGAAACCAGAGGTCTTTAGGCACAGTCAACCACTGGAACTCCAGGAGTTTCATTTCTCTGAAAATACAAGGAAAGCTTGAGTATAGGATTTTCAACGTATCTATGCAGATGTTCTCATCAGCAATTGGTTGAACCTTACTGTAAAACAGTAAAATAAAAAATAAAATAACCTAAATATATATAACTTGTTAAAAAGATAAGAGCCAACAGTGGTTTACTTCCAGCCACTTTCCACACTTACATTCAAGGTGACATTTCAGCCCATACTGTCTATTTTACATTTACATACTGCCCAAGACATTGGATTTCCAAGCTCATGCACAGTTTTTAGACACTGCCTAGATGCACTGTGGGTGATGCACGATGCTGCAATTCTGGTGAGCAGAACAGTTTGGGTATTTAACCAGCCAGGCTCTGCTGAGTTCTATTGCCTGGCAACTGCAATTCCTGTCACCATATCCACTTTTATCAGAAGAGCACTGGAATGACAGAGCAAGCAGGAGAATTACTATTCACCCTCTGGCAGGTGCTTCTGGAGAGCCTGGGGTGCAACAGGTTACCCCGATGCATTTCTAACAAACTCCCCCATGAGAAAGCAGCGGGTCCAACAGTGTGAGACAAATAAATCCATGGCACCTTTCATTCAGCAGCTCCTCAGGGATTACCTACTCCACCCCCCTTCTCAGCCAAAACTGGGGGGAAGAGTGTTGCAAGAAGGGTGTTGCAAGACTTCGGGGGGGGGAAAAGGATGCAGGAAGTTACAGGAGATGGGACTAGGACAAACCAAGCAGCAATACCAAACCTGGATGCTGCTCTAGACACTCCCAGCTTCAGGAACCTCCTCTCACTGGGATCTGCAGCAGCACAGATTTATTCCAGAAGGTAAATTAAGGCAAGACTGAGTTGGAGAGCTCAGTCTTCATCACTGTTTTTACCCTTTACCTTGTATACACACCCCTCTCCTACCTAAAGGCACAGATGAAGAACAAACATTTAACCTGACTGTAGCCAGCTCCCTGGTACTACTTCAATATTTGTTCTGGTCATGAAGAAGATAATGTAAGAAATTATAATAAATTTGAGTCAGAAAAGACAGATAACATCAAGGAGAGAAAAACAACCAAGTGAAAGTTCTGCTTTGTTTTTATAGTGCATATCTACAGAGGGATGTACACAAAACGAGATTTTCACTCAGGCACACAACTTGTAAGTTATCTTTAAAATTAGCTTGTTGCATTCACCAGGAAAAAGTGGATCTAAACATGCTTTTTTAGGTTTAACCTGAACTGATTCTTGAAATGCACAGTTTTTGGAAAGATCACTATCTTAAAAGATCTCATCCTCTCAAAAATCGATTTTCATCTTAGGCAGGGGGGACACAACACACTAGAAGTTTTTAGACTCAAAAGTTCTTAACTGCAATAGAACTTAACTGCCATGATCTGGTTGATAGAATTAAAATAAAAATATCCTCCCTGGAGGAACTGTGGAGTGGGCAACTGCTGACACAAGGTGGTTTAACACTAGAACACCTGGAACCTCTGCCTGTGAGCAGGTGTGTTTCCTCAGCAAAGTATTAACAAATGTCTACTACTTAATATCTCAATTATTATAGAAAATACATTTATAATTAACCTATGTTAAGAAATCTTTCCTTAGAGAACTTTGATTAAAAATTAAACAGTGAACTCTATCCACTGCAACAAATGAAAGGAGGAACTAGACAAAGGGAAGCAAGAGAAACCACAGGAACCCTGTAATACACTCCTAAATATATAAACCTAAGTGACATATTCTTTAGTTTCATTGCATTCAGAAACCCTTTTATCGTGATAACAATACAGACACTTTACATTCTGTAAGACAGACAATAAAATATTAGCTGATCTCAATAGCTGCCATCTCTCAAACAGAGGCACCACCCAAAAAAATAATTCTGAACGTCTCCTGATGAGAAAGAAACTGACACACAGGCAGAAGCTGCTCACAAGACTTTAGAATTAGGCTACATGACTGCATCAAAGCAAACCTCTCTCTAGACCCAGACAACATCCAAGAAAGTTTTGGTGAGACTGTTTCCTTCGGACACAAGGAAGGTTTCTCCAAGCTCTGAAATCCCACAACTAATTATAGCACACCACATCCTTCCCCACCATCATCAAGAGCAAAACCAGCTGCCAATCTGGGAGGTAGAAGAATCTAATCTCCACTGTGCCACTACAGCCACCTCAAGAAAAGGCATTCTTCTGCCTGTAGTTATGGTCTGTCTGCCCAAACAACATCAAGTCCCATCAGCCAAACAGCTCCTGCCAACACAAGCCGTGCTGCCGGGGCGGTGGCACAACCGCGCTGGGTAACAGTGCCACATCCACGTCCAAACACAAAGCTTTAAACCAAGCCAGAGAAAGAAAAACTTAAAGTAACAGAAGGGGAAAAAAGCACAGGTAAAAAGGATTTGGACATGAACAGCCTCCTTTCCAGCTGCCAGCTTGAAGGTGAACTGGTGCAGGAGCAGAGGTGACAGACAGCCCTCGGCCTCACCTCACCCGTCTGACAGCTCCGCCGGCCTCGCTCGGCTGTTGTGAAAGAAAACCACGGTATTTGTGCAAGGCTAGTTGGTTCCATGTTAAGAAAACACATCTGAGCCGACAGTGCTTTGCTTTACCACATGCCAGCTTCATTCAGCTTCAGAGTCGGAAACCAGGACTCGGTCTCCTCATTGCCTCCACAGTTAACCAGCAATTTAGGACACAGACAAAGTCCTGAACTCGGAACCGCCCCCAGATCTGTGGAAGGGCCACACTGCCTTTAATAGAAAACTTCCTAGTCCGCTTTGGGAAACATGAGTGCCCAAAGAAGGAGGTCCCCAAGTGACAGGAATGACTGTCTTGGGTAACACTGTGTAAAGACGTGTACAATGGAACAGATAAAAACAAAGAAATTCAAAGAAAGGGACCGGGAAGCAATCTTTGTTTTGGTGTGAATTGGTGCACACCCATGCCGGGAGAGGTGAGAAACAGGAATAGATCTTCATGGAGACGGTTAATTTATTAAAATGTCACAACAAAGAGAGTAGCTGTGACTAACAGACCCAGTGAGCTCCAGGCAGCTAAACCAATCCCAAAGGATGACAGTTTATCGGAAAGGAAAGGCTGGTCAAAAGGAAGTAATGAAGCAGATATCTATCAAAGAACAAAAAGCAGGTCTGAGCACAGAGCCAGAAGCAAGACTGCACCAGAACTTAAAAATGAAGTGTAAAACATCGGACTTGGCAATCCTGCTGCCAAGGAATTATTTACCACACAACGATCAATATTACAATACACACAGAGACGAGTATTTTTATCTCAACCTCCATTTGACCCGGTGGGAGCTACAGACACTTTCTCACACTAATTCACACACTTCAAGGAGAGTCAAGATGGAAAAAAAGAGTTGGAAGCGTTTCAGGTTCTGTTTCCTTTCAGCCCATTTTCACTGAATCATACCAAAACTATCTGAGGGAACAGTTCAGAATTGATCTGTGCTACACAAGACCTGATCAGTAAAGCAAAATATTCAAAGATCACAGGAAGAGGTTTCGTTCATGCATTGAGCCAAATCCTGGTTGTGCTGTCGGTCCTTTCAAGTCTTTGCCCTTCCTTCACTGCATCAAAAGCATCTCTTAAAAATTCCTCTGAAAAGCCTGGACCAGTGCCTGAACTTCCAAGATCTATTCTCTATAGCCTTGAGCAAGAGTGATGGGAAATAAGCTTTCCTTCTCAATGGCTACTTTTAAGTTTATTTAAAAAAAAAAAAAAAAAAAAAGGCAACCACTATTAAACCTATTACAAATTTGGAAACTGCAGCTCGGAAAATAGGGAAGGAGGGGAAGGCAATGGAGGGAGGAAGAAGAGGTCTGATTTTCAGACAATCAACTTGAAAAATCCTTACTTCAGTGAACTGGCAAATAATGTGTTAGACATCTTGCTTCTGAAACACAACCACGCTTAAGGAAAAAGGGTTAATTATATCCCTTATGCTCCAGAGTATTTCAACAGGCTACGCACTGTGTTCTTCTGAAGGGCAAGTTGTTCTTTTATTTATTGTTTAAAGCACAAACATAAACACAAAGTGTCCAAACCTAAGGTGGTGATTACCACCTTTTACTTAAACAGAAATGCAGGGCTGCAGGCTTTCTCTGCTGTAAAGCTTTTAAACCTGTTCTGTTCCTCTGACATTTTCCCCCCTCACTCTTCTCTGATAGAGATCACAAAAACAACTAAGACATCTGACATACAGGAGAACATCCTGCTGATTAAGAGAAAACAAGAGCACATTACTCTTGAGAGGATACAAAGCACCACTTCCTAATGCGTTCTACTCTGTCAGCACAACAGGCTTCTTGTCATTTCAAAGGGAAACTGGTCATATTGATTTTTCCAAAACACAAGTATGATAAAAATATTATACATTTAATTGGTCTTAACAAAGTGCTCTTGTAGTGGGGCACATCAACAGAGATCCTACAAGACAAGATATAAGGTATCAAGGTGTGGCTCTAAGTATTCTCTGCAAGCGACAGCATTGAGAACTGCCAAGATCGCTCCTCCTAAAGCTTCTTGCAGCTCCTTTAAACCTCAGTATGACAGAGAGGTGTCCTTAAAGTGTGGCAACTCTTACTCCTGAATTCACAACACCCCGAACAAACATCATACTTTGCTGAAAACCAGTGTCCTTTCCACGCCTCACCAAATTTCAACCATGCAACTCAATGCTCCATGTTTGCTCAACTTTTTCTAGAGGAAAGGAAGGTTCTTTACACCCTCTCAGAGCAATTTATTCCTCTCCTTGTTCCCTTGCAAAAGCCAGACCAACTGAATCAGCTCCTCTGACTGAAAACCACACACCCTGCCTGTCAGGAAGCCGTCAGGATCTTTTTTCCCTGTTTTGTTTACAAATTCAAAAACTGAGCTGTTCTCAGACAGTAGGGTCAGCCATTTCTTTTTTCCCCATTCCCAGTTTTCTATAATCCTATTACAGCAACACTGGGGAAAACTTGTACATGCTTTACAAGGAAAAGGTATATTTCTTCTTGTCCTGGTTCTTTATTTCTGTTTTAACACAGTATATCAGAGTGTACAGCCAGGACAAGTTTCAATGGTTCAAAGATCATCTGAAAAGTCATTAGACAGAACACAGGTTGTTACTTCTCCTTTGAGAATACCCCTCAGAAAAATTCTTTAAAATCAGAATTTTGTGAGGGATGCAGCAGAGGAGCATCCTCCCACTTCTCTTAGTCCTACAGGGAACTAAACTAAGTTCTCTCTTCCTGGAGTGATAATTCAAGGATTCTTTATAGCTTGCTTCCAGTATAACTCAGAGCAGTGTACATCCTCCCTTTAATTTCTCCCAACAAATCCCCTTTCAGCAGAATTTACTCTCACATATGCAACGTGGGCAGAGTCTAGTAATGTGACTTAATAGTTCCTAACAAAAAAAAAAAAAAAAAAAAAAAAAAAAAAAAAAAAAAAAAAAGAAAGGTTTTGCTAACAGTAAGTTCTAGGAAGGAAAAAAAGAAATTTTAAATCTTACCTGCACGTTACCACAGTGTTTCTAATTAGTATCTGTCAAAAGAGCATTTCCATCACAAGAAAATAACAAAGCTGCAGAATGACAGACAATTTGCCATTCATGAAAAGGTAATTGCAAACAACAACAGACACACAAAATGTTCTGTGTCCCATCCCACTGCTGCCCCTGCATCCTCCCCTCTGCCACTGTGCCTCGCTGTAGAGGAGCAGGGCACTGCCACAGCAAACAGCACTGGGATTTCAGGGAGAATGGTCTGACCCAAGCAACAGAAACACGGGTCACTTCGAAAGAACTCCAGTACCGAGGAGACTAATGAAAACTTTAATCTTCAGCTTCTATCATTAGCCACCTAAGACACCTCTTCCCCCCACCTTGCTGCGGGGCGAGCGTATTTTAGTGTGCGGATTATCATTCCTTGGAGGTAACTCAGCCGGCCAGACCATCGCACACACACCTGCTCTCACTGCAGACACCCCTGTCCTGACACCCAGGGCAGCGTTGAGTTACTTCAGAGAGAGCCACTTCCACATTCCACCCTCAACCTCCCCTCCAAGAAGTGATCAGTCACTCTCGGCTTTCACACTTCAGTAATTTTGGAATCAACAGGAAACGGAGATCAATTGTGATTTTACTAACTCAACAGTGACTCATCATTCAACTCCCTGTAGCCTTCGAATTCATCTGTGAAGAGATGTGATAGCGAGGCCAAATTAAAAATAGCAAATCTGGCTCACTCACAATTAACACTCACTTGTCCATCAGATTTGCCCCGGATTGCGACATTTTTGGGATTGCGACATTCTGACCATTTTGCGTCAGATCCCAAATGCACTCACAATTTGTCTTTCTCAACTCAACCAGGAAAAATAATCAATAGGAAAATTTATTATACAAACCAACTGTACCACACCCTCTAACATCCATCCATTGCTCAATTTGAGCATGTCTAAATAAGAGTTAACTCTGCCTATCAGTGTTCCCAGCTACTGACAACGAATCTTCTATTCTTCATATTATGAAAACACTCTCAAATCGTTAATTTCTTTCTGCTTACACAACCTTCAAGCCAAAAAAAAACCCTCACATTTGCATGAAATCGAAAGTCAATAAAAAACAATTATTTCATTTACAAAAATAGAAAATCATTTTATATAAACCACTTAAATGCATTCTTCTAAAAATAAACTTAATTGCAAATCTAACATGAAACTCTAACAGCATATATTAGGGCAAATGCCTACTGTAATTTAAATAAAATAAAAATAGTAAGCATATAATTTACACCAAAAAAAAAGTTGAGACTGGTGAATTTGCTGTTCAGCGCTCTCTTGGAGCCACCCTTTGATGAAATGTTCAGAGAGCTTTTACCTTCAACAGCTACTTCTGCAGTGCCTCATTTCAGTTTACTCCAATGATTTGGTTCAACGAGCTCTTAATCCCAAATTAAAAAGGACTCCTGCATAGAAACCTGTGAAACAGTCAGTGGGCAAGATCTATGAACTCTAAACTTTTGAGAAACAATGGCAAACTATTTTTTCTGTTTATTTTTTTTTAATCATGCCTCTCCTTCACACTTGGAGTTTTAATTAAGTCTCAAAACCCAGATCTTCTGCATTTCAATTAAAATTCCATTTTCCATCCAAATAAAAAAATAACACAAATGAGAAGTAATCTACCAGAAAATACATCATTTGCCATTTTGTCACTTAAAAATGTGGAAATTAAGGATCTGAGCCAATGCATCCAAGGCATCTAATTATTTACATGAATTTGTAGAAACACATTGCTATTCACTAGCAAAAAGGTCTGTACTTTCAAAAATGGCTGGTTGTGAATCAGAGTTCTAACAGCTGTCAGTCATTAAAAAAATCCAACTAAAAATACGCAAAATGAGATTAAAACTGTGTATTCAGAGCGAGCTCTTCTGCTTGCTGTTATAAGTCACTATGAAAACCATTTACTTCATCTCAATAAAAGAAAGAAAAATACATACTAGTAGTGCTCTGAGGCCTTCATACTAAGGAAGAAATAAACTTTGAAGGACAAACTGGACCAAAATTCACAACGTTTTCACCAGAAGGTTGCAAAGCCACACGATCCCATCTCCTTGGCCTCTCACAGTGTGCCTCCATGAGAACAGAGGGGAATGCACACAACCAGGGTGTGCAGACATCCTAAATGGAGCATCCCTCCCTCCCCCTGCAAAAATCAGTGAACATGACGTGACAATTACATCCTCAGCCTCTTCACTCTCCCCTTCTCCGTGTCAAACAGGATTCACCTCTTCCCATGTCAGCAGCTCTGGGAGAAGCTGCAAGGGCATTAAACACAAACTCGAGGCACGAGACACTGGGAGCAGGGACACTCATGCTGAGCTCAGAGCAGTGTTTTGATCCTGCAGTGAAACAAGGGCTGTGGCCACGCGTGCAACAAGCAAGAAACCCTGAAGAGCTGCACACTTCTGTGAGCAGCTGCCCCTGAAGAAGGAAGAGAAATCCCATGGAATGAACAGAGAGCATCCCAGCACATCCTCGCAGTGAGGCCAAGCCACGCTCAACCCACCTCAACTTTTGTTTCATTCTTGCTGCACATGACACCAGGTAATGTTCACAGTTGCCTGTGAAGATCTGGGTGTATTTTTAGTGTAATATACTATCTCCTTATCAGTCAGCTGATGCCAACACCCCCATCCTCACACTTCTGTTCAGAGTACAGTCATCGAACTCCTGGCAAGGAGCAGATTCCCAGTGAAAGTGCTGTCACCTGGATGACAGAGCCACACGAGCATCCCAAGTCACGTCCCTGCTGCAAAAATTAAGCCTTTAACCATCCCCCCCAAGGACAGCACTTTCTGCATTTTACAAATGGGGAGGGAAGTACAGACACTCGGAGGAGGAATACGATTTCTTCCCAACCCTTCAATACTGGCAGCTCCTGAAGCACGAGATGTGATCACTCCCTATTTTAGCATGCATGACTACCAATGCTCACACAAATTATCCGGTTCCTTTCAAAATCCAGTATTTAAAATTACAGTATTTAACTTGAGGCCTTTCTATCCAGCTAGTGGATGGATAAAGGTGAATGCACTGGTAACAACATCTTGCTACGCTTTATTTGCTCTTCGTTAAAAGGAAAACCCTTGTTCTGAATTTATACTTTTCAAATCGGGATTTAAACAAAATCAAATCTGGAAAGAAAAACAAATGTGAACATAACTGTGCATTACAATACAGCATCTGATTCCCACATTCCAACTCTCTTTCCCTTCAATACTGCAATGTATTACAGACAAATTTAAAAATAAAGTCATTGATATCAACTACAAAGACACCAAGAAAATCCTCAGGCAGTGTTGGCTTAGCCAGTGGAATGTGTAATTCTCGTCTACATACTATCACTTTCTTTCATGAAAAATACTGGAAATATCTTTTTGCCAGGTTAACCAACTCTGACTTCAATCTCGCTGACATTTCTTAAGTAGAGCTGAGTAATTCCATTCATATGCAAATGGTACAATAAGTCGTGAGTAGCAGCATTTGCAGCTCCCTCACAGAGATGAGCATTTACTCTCCCCTAGTCTCATCCGCAGTGATGCACCCAAAATGATATCAGGCCAAAAACTACAGCCCCAGCAATTTACAGAAGGAATATTTTCAGCCTTGATGTTGGTTGGTTTTTTTTCACTTTGTGGGGTATTTTTAAATATTAAGGAGATGAAAGAATCGAGAAGTGAGATTGCATCTGTTGCCATCACAATTTAACCACAGTCCATGTATTTATACAGTGGAATCTCCAAAATAACACTGCATCTGTTAAGATGACAGTGTTTTTCCATGGGCTGCGCTGTGTTGTAGCAGAGTTACTCTAAAGCTGCTGCTTTTGAAGTGCTGATTGCGATCCACCCCAAATTCTTTTTGTAATCTTCCTCAAACATGTCGAGTTATAAAGCTGTTGTGTTCCTCAGTGTGGCTTGGGAACAACAAAACCCTCATACATCTCATCAGTGGGCATTTGGCACTGAAGCCTCACAGCTAATGCACCATGTTTATTTAAACAATGAACTACCCAAAGAGCTGCACAGCCCGTGTACAAACAGATGTGTGTTTCATGTGTGCTCTGCTGCAGCCCAGAACCTCCACCACACACACTCCACTGCACTTCTGCCTGCCTGATTTCTGCAGGACAACAACTGCACTGACTTGGAAGGGCCTTTGTTCCTTCACTGGCCACTTCAGAACCACAACCCACCTAAGAATATCTAAGCTTGAATCTTAAGAGAGACCCTCATACCAGAATTTGAACATTGAGTATGTATGTCATGCCTCTTGTTGAGACATAGTATAAAGGAAAATGTTTGTCCACGTAGTCAGCCCACTCCAATGTGACAAAAATATAAACATTTTATTAGCAGTCACAAAAAAAGAAACAAACAAACCTTCAGTCACTCCCAGGCGGGACCCTAGCAGGCTCAATTCTGTCTCTAACCAAGCCAAGTCTCAAGTTTGAAATAACGAACTTGCTTTTCTTACACCCCATTGCTACTCTTTTCTACAGGGACAACTGCAGAGATCCCAGCTCCACCAAGGGTGTAGCCTCAGGGAATACCAACACCACCTAATAACACAAAATCTCCACATCCAAGGTGCACGAGCAACAGGACTAACATTTTTGCATCCTCCTCCACATACAAGCAGTCATACATCCTACTTAGTCTTAAACTTCCCCCAGCCTCCCATCTCTCAGGTCTGAGGAAGAGGATCAAAGTGCACAGATAACAGTAACTCACATGTATCTCTGAACACAGGTGGACATTCACTCATTCCATACATCACAGGAGACAGTGTTTGCAAGGGACCGATAAATTTACATCCATCTCACAAACAAACAACAAGACAAAAGCATCAGCCACAATGAACTCAAAGATGATGTTAACTGCTATCAGTACAGCATCACAAGCTGCTTCCTCCTGCTGGGGTTCAGAACAACCATAGAGAAGCAACAGCTAATCCAGTAGTGGAACCCAGGCTCTATCACAATTCCAGTGGGCTCCCCCTTTTATCCAGCAGAACTCTGAACTCTTAAAGTTTGTGTCATTACCCTTCTAAGTCTCTCTGAAGTTGGTTCTCAGCTGAAAGAAAGGCAGAACCACCTGAAAGCTTAAAAAAAACAATCCATGCTATCTAAGTCCAGCAGTATTTTGGAGAACAAACCAAATCCCCAGTGGGACACATGGAATTTGACTAAGGAAGACAACAACTTAACTACACATCAAAAATCCCAGAAAAAAGAAGAATACAATAAAACTAATTTCTGCCCTGGCAGAGCACAGGGACAGGGCAAACAAGGAATTTCTATTGCCATTTCAACTCTTCACACTTCAGCCAAGTGTTACTCTGAGGTCAGCTGAGCTGTGCAAACACGTGTCCCTTCCTACCGTGCAGGGCTGGTTCCTCACTCCCTGTCCAACATGAACAGAGTGCACTCTTCAAACTTTTCAAGGCTACTCGCACACAGACAGACCCAAGGGGATGTGAGAAGAGCAGCAGGGAAGTAAAAAGTACTACTTGTAGAAGGTCAAAATGTGGAGACGACTCTAAACTGATGCCAATGGAAATAATAAGGAAAGCAGCCCAGCGAGATCCAGGGATAAAGCCCTCCCCTGCAAGCACAAGCCAATTCTCTTGTAGAAAGTTGCTTATAGACAGTTTCCAGGGGCAGCTGTCACCAGATCTTTCTCCAGAATGCTGTATGGACTAATATATGTCTTTTTGACACAGGCTTAAGATTTGACTAAGGCTTAAGATTTGCACTATCCCTGTCTACAAGAAGACCTTCCACTTTCAGAAAAACCTGCAATCATTTTTATGGCTGCTCTATCACACATCATTATGGGGGCTTTTTCCTCTATCCCATAAATTCCTTCGGGAGCTTGCTTCTCAAATATAATGAGCTGCCTGTCTACAGAATCAGGAAAATCAGCACTGAGTCAATTTATGTTTGGGGAAGCCGTTTCTGCATCCAAGAGATCTGGAATTCTCTTTCCCCACCAATAATGCTCTCCAAACACAACGGCTCAGCTCTTGCAAACTTTTCCTGTGCACACATCCCAGGAAGACTTCCCAAGCTGAGTACTGCAATCCATATGCAAATCAGACACCTCGTCCCACTAAGTACAAGCACCTTGCTGGAACACCTCTTACAAACCCACAGCAATGCTAACAGAGAAGAGTAAATAAAACAGAGCGATGCCACCCTAACCTCAGCAACAGACAGCAATCAGCAGACCCTTTCAACTGCTGTGCTTACAACTTTTCATCCCATAAATGCTCTCCCTGTTTCAGCAGAAATGTGTCTGCAACTAAAAACAAAGTGAGCACCTTGGTCCTCTCTGCCACTTCGTCTCATCTGTCTTGCATAAGAACAGCCACTACACCACAGTTTGAAGATAATGATGTACTCTCACTTGAGAATCACACACTCAGCTGCAGCTACCTACTGTATTCCAGTAGTAACAAATGGGAGAGATACTTCAAAGAGCACATTATCCCAGCTCTAATTTATGCATGCTCCCTCTTACCATCAAGCCATTTATTTTAAACCTGTCAGATATACTTGTAACATAGCATCATGAATAATGTAAAAAGTAATCTGTATAAACCAAGTTTATAAACTTAACAGCAGGTACAGTACCTTTCATTCAAGCAGACTGCTCTCTGATAAAGTACAAGGGATCTTTGACTACTTCAGCATGTATTCGTTTCATGCATTCTGAACTTCAAAAAATTCTTCTTTCCTGCCTCCAATCAAACCCTCTGCTATATGAACAGTATTGCGTAAGGAGGTCACTTAAATGAGTAGTGTAATAATTTGCAAATTGTTCATATTAAAGGAAAAAAAACTACAAAGCTGCTGGAAACAGTCAGTAAAAATGACCCATGAACAATTCAACAGCAGGGAAAAACCACTCATGTGAAGTTTGCCTCTCATTAAAAACTCTTAATATTTCCTGCAGCTGCCCGATGTTGTCACTTTCTGACACTGCTCCCAGCACAGGCAGAAGGGATGTTGGACAAAGAACTCCAAAAAAAGCCCACCTGTTAAGAGAAAGTGTTTTGATCAGTTGATGCTCACACTTCCAAGTAAACAGAGCTATCTTTACAGCATGTAATGGCACCAATAAGGGGTTGGAGATAACATTCCCTGACCGGTCACAGAGCTATTGCAGCAACGTGTGCCTCGATGGCAACACAGGCAAACAAAGTCATTCGGCCAGGGGACCTGCCCCAAACACACACCTTCACAAACCAAGTGTCCACCAAAGCAGGACACACACACCGAATGTATAAACTGATGGTAAAGCACATACACGTGCAGTAGGACTATTTCCTGCTTTAAAAGATTTATTTGTATCATGTACACTTTTTTGAAGTCAACAATGAAACAAAGTCTTAAAACCCAACCCGGTCAGCACTTCAGTGACAACAGGAATTACTGCTCTAAGTTATTATTAAAATGACTTTGTGCTGCTGCAAAAGTGTACATTTGATATTCTACCCAATTATTTACTAGTGGATTTGGTCTGCTAAAGGAATAATCTTAGTACTTGATTGGGGTGAGAGATCCCTTCTCCTCAGATAGGTCAAAGATAACAGTCTCATTGAAAATATTATCTGGGAAGTCACTGAAATATACAGACATTTGTTTCTGCTCATACCATCAAGTTTACCAAGAAAGAAACAGACCAACTGGAAATGTACAGGTCTGGATATCCCAAACTAAATAAATAAATAAATAAAATTATGTTATATTAAAGCTTAGGAGTCATATGCAAATCAATCTGTAAATAAAGAAACAACAATTTTGCTTTTCAGCACATTTTAAACAATCTTGTGCCACAACAGCAACTTCCTGAGGATATCAACACCGAAGAAGTTAATTGGTGTCTTGCAAGATATCCTAAGGGAATGGCTCATGTTTAGCATTTGCAAAGGTTAGAAAGCAAAACTTTCAGTGATAAGGGCGAGTTAAATCTTCACAACACCCCCCAGTTTTGCCAGAATGCATCTCCTTAATTAATAAGTCAAACCGTTATCAGACTTAGTGAGCAAAACCAACAAGTCCTGTCTAAAGGAACCAGAGTCTGTGTTGGAGTTTGAGGACTCAGTACAGCTGTTTGCAGAGCACAGAAACACATGAATGAACACTGTGTGTTGCTGATCGTTTGCCGGTCCTCAAAGTTTCTCTCAGACAGTTCTGGACACAAAAAAAGACAAATATAGTACTCCAGAAATCAGTCCAGATTGTACCTGTCATGACTTGGCTAAGAAGGAAAAAAAAGCAGCCCAAAAAAAACCACACACAAGACAGGCTGGCTAACAACCACCAATGTGTCTTCATCAACTGCTGTTTGTTGAGTTCTGCTTTTGTACAATAAAAAAAAAGTGAAACTATTCTTTTTAAAGTGGCTTTCATAAATCATAAAAACTAATCCAACTAACCTACACAAAGAAGCTGTCTATACAATTTACAGTGATAGAAAAATTATACATGTCAAATAGATCAAAATACTAAAACAGTATTTCTACCTTTCAAACACATCACTGCATTCCCAAAGTCTTTCTGCACATCAACTCTTAAAAGCAGCACGTTCCATTAGCACCAAAGCCCACAAACCTTAAAAGCTCAGCTCTGTCAGGAAGATCTGAATTAAACTGCAACTACAAATCTGCAACAACTTTAATTATGAGACTCCCAAGACATTTACTTAAACTGCAGCTTTTTTTAAAATTTAGCATCCACAATAGTTTTCAATAATAAACTGCAGTTTACCCATTCCCGTGTACGTACTCACACACAAATAAAAACCAGCTGCTACTTGATAACATCCGAAAGCATTTCCAAATGTGAAAGCTTTACACTAAAATCCAAGTAAGAATGTATTTAATTTCATAAACCAAAGTTTCAAGAACTTTTTCAGTTGCCGTCAGCTTTTCAAGTACAATAATGCTCATGAAGTTTATTAATTTAACTACAGATAATTCAGATAAATACACTAACTTCTTAAAGATAATTTAATTCAGCACATTTTGTAAGTTATGAACTTTAGAGCCATTACAGATGATGAGCTAGATAAGTTGTTTGCTGTGTGGGATCACAAAGTTAACATCCAGTGTGAGAAAAACAGGTTTCCTGCATGTCTTATTGCCTCTCTCTCTCTCAAAGTTCAGGACCATAAACAAACTTCTCTACAATGAAGTTTGCGGTAGCTCACAATTCACACAGATGGAATATAAACACAATATAATTAATCATTTAACAAAACTGCCTCTTCTGCTCTCACTGAGATAATCGTTCCAGTGATCACTGGTAAAATCTACCTCAGAGTAAAAAGAAAACAAAAATTACTGGGGAAGGGAAAAGGCATTAGTTAAACATGAACTGAAATTATCCTTTAAAGCTAATAGTTTCAGCCCTGAAATGGATTTTAATTTTAAATGTTAGATGCTTAAAAAAAATTCTCCTCCAAGATCTCCTTAGTAAATGCCAGTTTAGCAGAAAATTAAACAGGATTTCAAACAACTTTTCCCATGGTAAGACATACTGATAGAAATTAATTATTTACCAATGAAGACAGATTCAAAAATTATCATGTGAATGCTCTTTAACACTAGATTTTGTGTGTATCTTTCAAGATGAAAGCAATTTCAGCATCACTGGCTTGTGCTTTAACTATACCCTAGAATTAGTTTAGAGGAAAAACACATCAGGGAAAAGCTGACACAAAAATTAACACAGTAGCTGATCAAATCTGAGCAATTTCCCTATTAAACCAAATAAATAATGTCTTCTGTTGGGCTGAAGTCAATCTAATTGATCTGTCTTCTTGCTCTCTGTAGCCCCTTCCTTCCCTCACTTCCCAGAACATAAGAACTAAGTTGAATTTCCTTCACTTTACACACACAAAACCCCCCACTGTTTCTCCCTCAAATGTTGGTTCAACACTGAAACTTCCAACACACCCTTTTTCCACACCCATCCCGCTGCTTCCTCACGTTCAATGCATTTTGCCTGATATTAGCTAAGTCACTTCCATTTCCTAACCCTCTCAGTTTCTGACTCACAAAAGCCTTTGCTCCAGTTCTGGTTTGCAAACCAGAAGTCCAACCCAACACAATAAAAAAAAAGTCCAAGTACTGCATGGCTCACTCTCCTTCCCCGGGGCTCCAGGCACCATCCCTCCCCGCGCACTTCCCTCCTCTCCCCTTTCTGCTGACCCCCCCTGACGCCAATTCCTTACTGGCTCTGGCATTTGCTATTCACAACCTCAATTACAGCAGGAATTATCCAACTCCCAGTTACCAACATTCCCTAACCACTGGGCGTACAGGAAAATGCTGATGCAAAAGCGAGGTGTGTGTAACGCCGACACTCAGCAGGTCATGAGGGCTTTTACTAAGCAACCTGGGAGAGAGATTAAGCATCAGCATGAGCTACTGTTCATTATCAGAAACACAACATCCAGCCTGGATAGACAAACAAAAGCTAGGGCGCTAACATGAGCAGACCCATCAAGATATCCATCAATCTGAAGTATTATCACACCTAAAACTATTATTTTCCTTCTGAGTGTTTAACCCATTCGCTCCCTCTGTAAATACACAGAAGGCTGAAAATCAAAACCCCCATCGTACTCAAGGGAGAAAAGGAAGAAAACACGGTGTTTACGCCTCATCCTAAACCCACCCCCAGCATCAAACAGCCTCCAACAGTTGTAGCTTTACACATCAAACACACGGGTACAGCATCACAAACTCTGGCTTAATGAAAGGTCTTCTCATTTCCATTTTTGTGCGGTTCTAACACAATCTCAGGGAATTCTCAGCATTTTTAAATTACTTTTTCCGAATCAGAAGCTCTCCACGGAAGCTACCTGCATTTTGAAGAAGTTTCTGTCACACAACTACAAACACATTTTATATAATTTAGCATTAAAGGGATGGGTCTCTCCCCTCCAGTTGTAACTCCTTTGTATTCCTATTTAGGAATGCCTTGCTTGTTTGACCGAAAATGGAAGTGCCTTTTAGCTATGACACAGTATATATGAAAAACAAATAAAAATTAAGATTAATCTTCCTTCCACTATTGTGGGGAGAGAGAAGAATATGAAGAGATGTAAAACATCTGCTCTGGAGATCATTTTTCCCCCTAACAGCAAAATTCTTTCAGCAATAACTCGTGAAAACAAAGGCTATTAAACTGTAAACTACAAAGACAATCGATTAGAGGCAGTATTCAGCTAAGACAAGTTTTTCAGCATATCTTCCCGTATTTAAATGCCTGGATCTTCTTCAGAAAATATTTCATTCGGGATGTTCATTTTAGGTTAAGTGGTAACTACAAACATTTGAGAGGACTAGAACCTAAAATCCTTCCTACTTTACTTCATTGCCAGAGTTGTGTCAGCATTTTTATTTCAAGGTACTTTGTACCAGGTAAGACAAGGAAAACAATTCTAAGTGTGTATCCTAGCAGTTTAAGAATGCACCAGATCTCCTCCTCCTCCCGTTCTGTTTCTCCACGCTACTGGATCCTTTGTAAGCCCTTCCCCGAAGAAGGGCACGGGGGTTTTGTTTTTAAACTTGAAGATTAATCTTCCCTCTTGAAAACAGCTCTAGCCAAAAAGTTCAACTCATGGAAGTAAAACTGCAGCTCTCCAGCGCTAGCTGGCCCAAAAGGCTAAACTGGGCCTTAATTTGCAAGGAGTTAACAGGCATTTACTGCCTAACAAAACATAATTATTACTCAACATGCATTACAGGCTCCGTCTATGTGCTCCTTGCTCACTTATCTTTTTTGTGTACTTAGCCTCACTGCCAGTGCATCCAAAGAACTTCCCTTTCTTTTCAATCTGAAACCACTGCTTTTAGAAAAGCCCTCCTGCCTCCTAAATTCTTTCCCTTTACATTTAAAATGGAGAAATTTGATCTCCTCGTTCCTTCCCTCCAGCAACGCGTATCTTTCTGGAAGGGAGAGGCACACAACAGCAGCACCAGGAGTGTACTGAAAAACACACGGCAGAAGAAATTAAAGCATCAGGATGCAGTACAGGAACATCCCTGTTTCTGCAGACGCTGAAGGAGAGGGAGCACTGTTTAAAATGGTTGGGCTCCAAGGCACATTTACCATCTCCCGGTCTACAGAGATACTCCAGGAAACAAGGGAAGGCTAATTTCGTGCAAGAGATCCTCAATCCAGCGTGAGCCCGACATACCAGGAGAAAACCGATCAGCCCCGGGATTAATCCGGCGATGATTGCAGTGTAATCAATGGCAGCGCAGCCCTCCCTGCCCCCTCGATTCCCCCTGCGCCCGAGAGGGGCGGGCACTGCAACACAATCACAGGTTGGAAACGCACAAAAACAAAGTCGGGGCTCTGGCAGCTCGAGCGAGGCGGGCGGCCGCGGGGACGGACGGAGGATCCGCGGCAGGAGGGAGCCGGGCCCCGCAGCACGATCCACGTTCTCCCGGTGTTCCCGGGGAAGCGGCTCGCACGCTGCTCGAACCTCGGAGCTGGGTGCAACACTGCCGCTTAGAAAAATGCATCACCCCTAAGATCGCAGCCCCTTCGACCATCTTTCTATTCACAAACAAACCGTAAAGCGTCAATGTGCGAATTAATTTTTTTGTTTTTAAATGAGCGGCAGCCCGTGACCTTTATACTGCAGGATGCCGCCGTAATTCCGCACCCCGCGCACAGCAAGTGAAACCCCTCCTCGGCGGTAAAGCGGCAATAAAAGGCAAGGCGTTCATTTCCAGGAATTCCTCACTCACTACGGCAGGTTATTGCATACAGCCTCTAAATATTGACAGAGATCAAGCTCCTTCCATGCGGGGAAAGCGAGCGCAGTCCTTCCCAGCCTGAGAGTGTTTACTACGCAGCTCGCAGCCCTGGCTGCGGCGTCTGAGCGCTGCCCCGCGCTCGGGGGGACACAAAGGAGGGGCACGGCCCCCTCCGCCGGGCTCGGGGCTGCGGCGGTGCCGACCCGTGTGTACAACCAGGCAGCCGCCTCCCGGGAAGGAAGGCGGGCATGGCAGGGAGGGAGACGCGCAGCCCCGGGTTGTTAAACGTGCTCGAGGAGCAGACGCGTAACAGGAGGAAAACACGCTGTTTAACCCATTCGCGGGCGAGCCCCGCGGGCAGGGGCGAGACCCGCTCGGCGCCGCGGCGGGAAACGGCGCGAGCCCCGGGAGCCCCCCTCACACTCACGGGCAGGGAGACCCTCACACGGACCCCGGATCGAACAAGGACCCCTCACACCCCCCCAAGGACAGGGAGCCCCTCGCACACAGCCCAGACACGCAGGGAAGCCCCTCACACATACACACACACACACACGGCGAGGGAGCCCCTCGCACAGGGAACCCCCTCACACACACAGGGAGCCCCCTCGGCAGCCCCCTCACGCACACAGGGAGCCCCTCACACACACACCCAAACACAGGGAGCCCCTCCATCACCAACCCACTCACACACATTCATACAGGGACCCCCCCCCACACACACACGCACAACACCCACATAAACACACACGCACGCACATTCACAGAGGGACCCACACACACACACACACAGGGAGCCCCCACACACACACAAATACAGGGACCCCCTCACGCCCCCTCAAACACACACAGGCAGCCGCCGCCCTCGCCCCCTCCCCGGCAGCCCCTCACTCGGGGGCTCCCTCACCGCACCCCCCCCGGCACGCACTGTACTCACTTTCCCCATTTGTTGGCCACAGACAAAGTGCGGCGAAGACGAGCAGGAACCCCCAGACGACGGCGAGGGACCCTCCTCCAGCGCCAGACTTCATTCCTCTTTCTTTAATTGGACAAAATCCCCCTTTCCGAAAACAAAACAAAGCAAAAAGAAGTCCAAAATTGTTCGCTTTCTTTCCTCTCCCCGTCCTCTAAAAATAACGAGCGGCGGAGGAGAAGCAGGGCAGGGTAAATAAATCCACGTTGCCTCAAGAAATGAAGGAAAAAAAAAAAAAACAACACACAAGACCCTTCGAAGCGGCAAACCGGAGGGTTGTTGAGGTCCCTGGGTGTTGATCTTCCGGAGCAACCACACCAAAAATACACAGATATTCACGATGTATTAACGGCAACAACAACAAGGCATGGAAGCCCCGGGGCGACGCTGTCTCCGGGGCGGCGGGGCGGGCTCGGGGCGGCGGGCGGGGGGCGCCGCCGTCTCCCCTCAGCGCTGGCTGCGGTGGTACATCGTGCACAGGAGCCGCAAACACGAGGCACATCGGGGCTGGCAGTCGGCATCTTCAACCTCCATTTTCAAACACCGCACACACGCACACACACAGAGACACAAAAACTGGGAGGGCCGCGGAGGGAGGGGAAGGGGGGGGCGCGACCCAGACAATCCTATTACAAAACAACAACAGCTCCGCCGTCCCCCCGCGCGGGGACGGGGCTGCCCCGGCGGGATCCCCGCGGCTCCGCTCCCCGCTCCGCCGGGGAGCGTGGGGGGGACACCCCACGCACAACCACCACCCACAACAACACCGCCGCCGCCACCACGAGTCCGGCTGCCTGCAGAGGCTCGAAATGCAGAATCGGGGTCGAAAATGAATTAAAAAGGCTTCCCCCCTACTCCTCCTCTTCTTCTCCTCGGCGCGGCTGTCACAAGCTCCGTCTCAAAAAAAAAAAAAAAAAAAAAAAA